>CM061555.1:139570500-139892346 GCA_030864225.1 Capsicum baccatum var. pendulum
TTGGGGTAGACAAGACCCTCGGAATCTTAGAGGAGAACTTCTATTGGCCCAAAATGCGCAAAGACGTCACTAAAATTTGTAGTCAATGCGTGGCCTGCCGGAGTGCGAAGTCTCGTCTCCTACCTCAAGGATTATACACCCCACTCCCTACTCCCCTTAGGCCTTGGTTGGACATTTCGATGGATTTTGTTTTGGGGCTGCCAAGGACTAGAAAGGGCCGAGATAGCATTTTTGTTATTGTTGATAGATTCTCTAAAATAGCTCATTTTATTCCATGTGCTAAAACTGAGGATGCTCGTAGTGTAGCTTCATTATTTTTTGCACATGTTGTAAAGCTTCACGGGGTACCGAGGACTATTGTGAGCGATAGGGACTCCAAGTTCCTAAGTCTCTTTTGGAAGTCCATGTGGGGTAGACTTGGAATGAAGTTACTTTTCTCCACGTCTTGTCACCCACAAACCGATGGCCAAACGGAGGTAGTAAATAGAACCTTGGGGTCTATGCTACGTTCTATGGTTAAAGGTAAACTGACTTCATGGGAAGATCACCTACCCTTGGTGGAATTTGCATACAACTGGGTAATACATTCGAGCACGGGAATGACTCCCTTTGAATGTGTTTACGGCCTGAATCCCCTTACCCCTTTAGATCTCACTCCTTTGTCTAGTGATCTCATGACCAGCTTAGATGGAAATAAAAGAGCCGAGGCAATGAAGAAAATGCATGAGACGGTACGGATCAAGCTTGAAAAGAAGAACCAACAGATTGCAAAAAGGGTAAACAAAGGGAGAAGAAGGCTTGTGCTTGAACCCGGAGATTGGGTATGGGTGCATCTTCGAAAGGATCGGTTTCCAGCTCAAAGGAAGTCCAAATTACTGCCAAGGGGTGATGGTCCTTTCCAAGTACTTGAGAGAATCAATGACAACGCCTACAAGATTGACCTTCCACCGGAATATCAAGTGCACAACACTTTCAACATTGGTGATCTCTCCCTTGTGGATGCGGTTGAAGATGACCAAATGCTGAATTTGAGGTAAAATTCCTCTCAAGATGGAGAGGATGATACGGTTAGGGCAGCCTCCATGATACGTTCCGTATTGGCCTTGGTGGGGGTGATGAATGCGTGCAGGTGGGGCCCAAGTGGGGTCGCCATCTTCTCGGGTTGGCCTTGGTGGGGGTGTCTTGGAAGGGTTCGTGATCCCGTGAGCGGGTAGCTGTCCCGCGCGATTCCTTTCCTATAAAGGGTGGGTTGCTACCTCGCTCTACCAGCTATAGCTTTTAGAGCAGTTGGTTAGCAGCCTGTCCTTAAGGTTGGTATCAGAGCGGAGGTCACGGGTTCGAATCCCGCTTACACCATGCGCAGGTCCGAGGCGTATCAAGCTTACACCATGCGCAGGTACGAGGACGTACCTCTTCAAAGGAAGAGGGGATGATACGTTCCGTATTGGCCTTGGTGGGGGTGATGAATGCGTGCAGGTGGGGCCCAAGTGGGGTCGCCATCTTCTCGGGTTGGCCTTGGTGGGGGTGTCTTGGAAGGGTTCGTGATCCCGTGAGCGGGTAGCTGTCCCGCGCGATTCTGGCCTATAAAGGGTGGGTTGCTACCTCGCTCTACCAGCTATAGCTTTTAGAGCAGTTGGTTAGCAGCCTGTCCTTAAGGTGATGATACGTTCCGTATTGGCCTTGGTGGGGGTGATGAATGCGTGCAGGTGGGGCCCAAGTGGGGTCGCCATCTTCTCGGGTTGGCCTTGGTGGGGGTGTCTTGGAAGGGTTCGTGATCCCGTGAGCGGGTAGCTGTCCCGCGCGATTCTGGCCTATAAAGGGTGGGTTGCTACCTCGCTCTACCAGCTATAGCTTTTAGAGCAGTTGGTTAGCAGCCTGTCCTTAAGGTTGGTATCAGAGCGGAGGTCACGGGTTCGAATCCCGCTTACACCATGCGCAGGTCCGAGGCGTATCAAGCTTACACCATGCGCAGGTACGAGGACGTACCTCTTCAAAGGAAGAGGGGATGATACGTTCCGTATTGGCCTTGGTGGGGGTGATGAATGCGTGCAGGTGGGGCCCAAGTGGGGTCGCCATCTTGGTCCTCGAATCCTTAAGATTTGCGGACTGTTTTGGAGTTGTTTCGTGTTTCCGTTGTTTTTCCCGTATCATTTGGTATCAAAGCATGGCTTGATCTTGTTCCTACAAGATCAATCTTGGGCTTGAGACTTGAAAACTACAAAAAAAAAAAAAAAAAAAAAAACTGAAATCTGGAAATTCCAGAAAATAGCAATCTGTCCACTTTGTGTTCTTGGCCGAAAATTGTGTTCTTGTTGTGTCTTGGCCGAGATTTTTATTTGTCTTTGTTGTCTCTAGGTGTTAGTTTTGTTCCTCACTAACACATTGAGTCTATATGTTGATTTGAGCTTGTATTTTGATGTTGTTATTGTGAACATAAGCTTGGCCCATTATTGTTGAACATTGTTGTGGTAGACATTGTTGTTGAGAAACCTGATTGGCCGTGTATTTGGTTGTTGTTGTTGTTGAAAGGAGTGTTGTTGTTATTCTTGGTGAATATTGTTGTTCTTGAAGCTCTTCGCAACCTTTATCTCTTGTTAAAACCGAAGACACAACACTAAAGAGACTTGGTTGTTTGTTGTTGTGGATTGGAGTTGGCCGTTGGAATTGTTGGTGTTCTTGAAGAAGTTGTTGTTGTGTTCTTGAAGGTTGTTGTGGTGTTCATCTAGTTCTTCATCTTTTCTTACAACTTAAGACAATCAAAAGGGCAATATAGATTCAAAAAGGCGAAGATGAAAAGATGTAAAGCTTGTTGTGAGAAACCTTGAACCCAACATTTCCTAGACTATACTTCTACTTTTTCAGCTTTCCCTCATTTCAAAGACCTTGTTTTGTGGGACTACTTTTTCTTGTATCAAGAACTTTGTTTTGTGGGACTACTTTTTCTTGTTTCAAGAACTTTGTTTTGTGGGACAAACCACTTTTTTCTTGTTTCAAGAACCTTGTGTTGTGGGACAAGTACTTTTTCTTATTTCAAGAACCTTGTGTTGTGGGACAAGTACTTTTTCTTATTTCAAGAACCTTGTGTTGTGGGACAAGTACTTTTTCTTATTTCAAGAACCTAGTGTTGTGGGACAAGGTACTTTTCTTATTTCAAGATTTATGTTTTCCCTCCAAAGACAAATTGTTATCCTTTCCAAATTATGTATAGATTTAAATTTCAGAATTGGTGCTTAAATTGAGTGGGACCAAAACCAATTGCATGCTGCCACGTCATCCATTTGCTACTGTTCACGTCATTAATAAGCTCAAATTTCAGATTTTAGTAGTTTCCTTTTGTTGTTCCTTAGTTTCCATTTTATTGCTTCCAATTAATTAACAACTAGTAATCACCTACTTAGTTGTAGATTAATTGTTGAATCCGTTTCTTTCGTGTCTTCGTTATTTGTGAGCTTTTCTCATTTTTAATTCGTTGTAACTTCTTTATTTCAAGTTCGTAAGGAAATTTTATTTTGTGTCTTGAGTCGATCAAACAAGAATCTATTCTGGCCACCAAGTAGAATTGACATCCTATTGACTACCGGAGTATAAGCAACTTTCAATATTCGCCGCTCCAATTGTGAGAATCACAAAGGTGAGTGTATACGAGTGTTGGTGAGGAGCTTTACTACTAATCTTGTTTGTTCATTTTGTAGGTTTAAAGGGGGAAATAAGAGGAACATGACTTTGATAGCTGGGGATTATTGTGACTACAATATGGGAGACTATGATTGTAGTGAGGGTTTTTATGGCTACGAAGTTGAGGAAGATTGCGGAGGCTATGAAAATAGCCATGGTCAAAACATAGGCAGATTTGAAAATTACTGTTTTGAGGGAGAAAATGAGGTGAATGAAGTTCCTAGTGCTTATGGTGACTTTGGAGATGATGTAGGACCTCGTGATGGATCTTATGATGAAGTTGGGACATGTGATGAGTCTTGCACTCCCCACTCCGAACCTAGATTTGGTGTTAGGTATAACCCTGTCATTCGCAAACCTTATGAGAGCTATGATGAGAGTACACGTGAGGAGTGTGAAGATTCATATTCTCCACCTTGTAGTACTTCTTATCAAGGTCGATATAGTGTGAGTGGTTATACTAGCTATAGTGTAGGTTGTCCAATGGGAAGAAGAGGGTATACATCTCCAAAATCGAGGGGTACTCATGTGCTTTACAATGTTGATCCGAGAAGGAGTGTACACTCCGGAAAGGTGACCATTTGTGGGATACCGGGCTGCCTCATTGTGTTAAATGATAGGTACTATAGAAACTACATTGTTCCATCCATGGTTGATTACTTGGGGTTATTTTGTGAGCCTTTACTTGTTCCATACTTCTTGGACAGGTTTAAGGTTACCGAGAGGGTAAAAGTTGTCTTCTCCCAATTTAATTACCATGAGGAGGTGTGGTGTGATGTTTTTCCCATAACCTATGGTCATGTGAGCTTAGGCACCGATTGGTTTGCACAACATAAAGTTCCAAATATGCAAAATTGGCCTAATATTGTAAGAGACCGATGGGGAAATTGCCTCGAGACGTACATTCTGCCCGGGCCGCAAAAAGAAGTTCCTACCTACTCCAATTCGAATTATTATGAGAGACAAAAGATTGAGAGGAGTAAGGGAGTGAAAGGTGGTAATCCGAGAGTGGAAAAAGGAGAGGTTGTGTGGAGCAAAGTAAGAGGATTACCACCAAACCATGCTAACATTGTTTGTCCTTCTATTTCTAAGGACATTTGTGTAGGTAGCAACATGGAAAGCGAAGAAGAACAATGCCAAAAGAAAGTTGCTGCCCAAACTTTTGGAGGACCTTCACACCATGACAAAGAAGAATCTACTCAAGGACTTCAAGGTAAAATGGCAAACTCTTACACTTTTGTACATGTGAATGATAATTGTGTGGCTAGTAGCCCATTGAGTGTGAGTTGTAGCTTGCCTATATGTGAGTGTATTATTTCTTTGCCACTTGATGATGATGTACATGTTGTGAGTGTGGATACACTAGTTGATCCTATTGATGACCGAATAGACTCTTCTTGTAAGATCGATTTATGTCCACCTAGTGTTGAAACCATTATGTTGAATGAAAGTACATTATCTTCTGAAATTTGTGTTGATCAACTTATGTGTGAAAATTACCCACCACTTGAGGATGTGTATGATGTAATTAATGAACCTCAAGTGTGTGATGATGTTGAAAATGTTGATCAAAGTGAGAATGAACCTGAGAGCTCTTCTTGGGGTAATATTGTGTTTGAAACATCCTTGAAACTTGATATTGATCATTTAGAGAGTGAGGAACTTGCTTGTTCCAAATCTGTCCGTGAGGTAGATCACACTCTTTTTAGGTACAATGTCTTGTTTGAAGATGATTTAAACACTCCTACTGAACCTAGTGGTGAAAATAATGGTATAGCTTGCCTTGGAAGCTATAGACTCTATGCTAACCCACTATGGTGTGACAATATTCCTCCTAAAAAGGGAAATCTCTTCTTGGAAGATGAGAGTCCTCTTAAAGGTAAGGAATGTGTAGTTGCAGAAGCTACTTCTTCTTCTACTTTGTGTGACTTCATTGTTGAGAGTACTCATGGTGATTATTGGGAAACTAGTAGTGAGTACACACATGAGAGAACCTTAGTAGAAGTCGATTTGAGTGATACTTTTCTCTACTCGCTATTTGCTTTGGATCATATGTATGTTATTATAGAGAGTATGTCATTTAGTTACCACGGGAAAGGGAAGTGTTGTCGAGACCCGTGTCTATGGCCACTTTTCCCATTTGACCCCGGTGCCAAATTTAGAAATGGTGATGTTGGTGCACCAAATTTGTTGCTTGGTCTACATGACAAGCAAAGTGTCACTCTTGATGTATCCTATAACCAAATCCTTTGTAAATCTTTTATTGAGTTTTTAATATTCCTTGCAAAAGATTCTTGGTTATATTGCAAATATGAGCAACCTTGGCATGTTGAGATGATTTGTTATGCTAACCCTAACCCTCATGCCATGAGGAGTTTGTATTTGTTTGTCCTCTTTTCGGTTTTGCAAGGTTTGGATTCGAGGTCGAATCCTTTTCAAGAAGGGGAGGATGATACGGGACAAATGGCCATCTTATCTTTTGATGACATCTTTGGAGGCCAACACATAGAGGCTCAAGACTTGGTCACCTCGAGAATACAAGAACATGCATGGACGACCCGTTTTGAGCGTAACTTAAAGAAATCTCGCGTATGGAAGATTGCTTGGAGCATTTAAGAGTGAGGACTCACGGTTTTGGACCTTAATTAAGGGTATTTTGGACATTACACATGGTGTAATTACACACCATGGCCGCACCTATCATTAAGGGCAAAGTGGTCTTTTTGTCTTCTTTTGTATTACACTATAAATAGGTCATTTTAGCTCATTTCTTGGCAGATTTTTGAAGGATGAAGAATTGAAGACATATTTTCTCTCTTTTGAGAGTGTAACACCCTTAGTTGTAGGGCTTGGAAAAGCCATCCTTAGCATAGGGCTTGGAAAAGCCAATATTGATCTTTGCTTGGAAACGGTAGATCTTGAGGTGAGTTCGTTCCCTTGGTGGTCACCGTAAGAGTGTGGTTTTGATTGTTACATTCATTAGGGGTTAGTGTTGAAATACACTTGGTTCTTAATCTTGTAATAATCTTGGTCTCACTATCTATCTTTATTTTCTTGCAAATCGTGTATGTGTTGTGTAGTGGACTGTTTTTGTGTCTTCATTGAATCCAAAACTTGTATTATTGTTGTTCATCTTGTTTATCACGTTTTGTATCTGTTTTGGTGTTAGAATATACTCTTGTATCTTGTATTCTTGTTGTTGGTAGTGAATCCGAGTGTGGTCTCCATCTCGGTCCTCGAATCCTTAAGATTTGCGGACTGTTTTGGAGTTGTTTCGTGTTTCCGTTGTTTTTCCCGTATCACTCCACAGGTACACGGCCTTTCACACGAAGCCAAGCTCGGGAATTACAAAAGCTCCAAGCTTTGTTCATGCAAATGGCCGTGTGTGAGTTGGTGATTGAACCAACCAAGGACCTAAACGTTTTTATGTGTGAAGAGAGGTCCTAATGTGTAATAAACTACTCTCCAAGGTTGGCACAAGAAGCAAGGGCGGATGGGTCATTTTACCCCTTTTGTTTGTAGTATAAATAGAACATGTTAGAGAGTTGTTCCTTAGTTTTTGAATGCTGAATTTTGTAACCTAAAACACTAAACCTTTCCTCTCTCTTCCACTCATAGAAGCCGCCCCTATTATCTCACAAGTAGAGGGATACTTGTGTTGTCTCTTTGGCTAGAAACAAGGGTTTTGAGGTCGTTGAGTGCCTCTTGGTCCTCGTAAGAACTTGGTGTTTATATTCATTAGACTTAGGGTCCTCTCTTGATGTTAGGGTTCTTAGTTTCTTGAATGTTATATGTCAAGTTATCTATCTTTCTTTATCTTGTTGTTGTTGTTGTTTTTGTTATCTTAAAGTCTAGTGAAGCCGTGTGGGGCTCTTTTCGATTCACTAGCATTGTTATCTATCTTGTTGTTCTTGTGTTGTGGGCTGAAAAATCGAAACTTAAACTTCTTGTTCTTGTGTTGTTGGATTGAAATCCGAGCCTACTTGAAGCTCTTGGTGTTGTTGGTTTGATTTTGTATCAAATGGTGATGTTGGTGCACCAAACTTGTTGCTTGGTCTACATGACAAGCAAAGTGTCACTCTTGATGTATCCTATAACCAAATCCTTTGTACATCTTTTATTGAGTTTTTAATATTCCTTGGAAAGGATTCTTGGTTATATTGCAAATATGTGCAACCTTGGCATGTTGAGATGATTTGTTATGCTAACCCTAACCCTCATGCCATGAGGAGTTTGTATTTGTTTGTCCTCTCTTCGGTTTTGCAAGGTTTGGATTCGAGGTCGAATCCTTTTCAAGAAGGGGAGGATGATACGAGACAAATGGCCATCTTATCTTTTGATGACATCTTTAGAGGCCAACACATAGAGGCTCAAGACTTGGTCACCTCGAGAATACAAGAACATGCATGGAGGACCCGTTTTGAGCGTAACTTAAAGCAATTTCGCGTATGGAAGATTGCTTGGAGCATTTAAGAGTGAGGACTCACGGTTTTGGACCTTAATTAAGGGCATTTTGGACATTACACATGGTGTATTTACACACCATGGCCGCACCTATCATTAAGGGCAAAGTGGTCTTTTTGTATTCTTTTGTATTACACTATAAATAGGTCATTTTAGCTCATTTCTTGGGAGATTTTGCATGATGAAGGATTGAAAGACATATTTTCTCTCTTTTGAGAGTGTAACACCCTTAGTTGTAGGACTTGGAAAAGTCATCCTTAGCATAGGGCTTGGAAAAGCCAATATTGGTCTTTGCTTTGAAACGGTAGATCTTGAGGTAAGTTCATTCCCTTGGTGGTCACCGTAAGAGTGTGGTTTTGATTGTTACATTCATTAGGGGTTAGTGTTGACATACACTTGGTTCTTAATATTGTAATAATCTTGGTCTCACTATCTATCTTTATTTTCTTGCGAATCGTGTATGTGTTGTGTAGTGGACTGTTTTGGGGTTTTCGTTGAATCCAAAACTTGTATTATTGTTGTTCATCTTGTTCATCACGTTTTGTAGCTGTTTTGGTGTTAAAATATACTCTTTATCTTGTATTCTTGTTGTTGGTAGCGAATCCGAGTGTGGTCTCCATCTTTGTCCTCGAATCCTTAAGATTTGCGGACTGTTTTGGAGTTGTTTCGTGTTTCCCTTCTCTTTTCCGTATCACAGGTTGATGTTGGAGAAAGGTGTGACTACTTTGAATTGAAATATAAAAGAAATGTGTGGAGGTACACCACTGAACTAGTTATTGCATATGTTTATTGCCCAATCTGTTTTGTAAATTATTTGGAGGGTGTAATGAAATTGAGGCATTTTCGGTGAATCTTGTAAGAGCATGTATGGTATGTGGGTATAATTGGAGGATGAAAGGGTTAAATTAACACCCTTGATTAATAGATTAAATGTTGACTGCCCAGTTACTGTTTTGGTAAAGTTAAGTAGCCTAAATGTGTTGATTAGTTGCTAATACTAGTTTACCATATATTGTATTCTAGATAAGAAATCTAAAAGGCGGGAAGTCAAGTTTGGTTAGTTTTGGAGTTATATAACCAGGTATGTAAGGCATACTCTATTTTGCACTCTTTGGCATGAAATCGGACATTTTTTTCCATCAAGTAAGCTTCTAAGGTTATCCTATAAGTAGTGATTCATAATAGCAGCACATTACATTCCTTGTAGCCAATGACCTTGTTACCACTCTCTAATGTGTTAAAACACCTCAATACATACTTATTATTTAACCTGCACATCTATTTTCACTTGATAATTTTAGAAGTTCTTCGTTTACTCAAATAAGACCAATGTGTATTTTTAGCCCCTAAACACTTCATTTGTGTGCCAACAACTCCCTACCTCGTTGTTGTTTCATTAAATGAACATTTACATGTCTCTTATTTGTAGATTATTATTTCAAGGTACCATAATGTTATGACCACCAAAGTAACAATCTCAAAGGCTAAATAAACTAAGTAACGTAAATCTGTAAAATGAGTGGCAGCTCAGGGGCATAAGCCTAGAATGGGCCGATCTCAATACCCTTATATATGTGTGGCAGCACAAGGTCATAAGCCTAGAATGTACCTATCCCAATGTTCTTATGTGGGTGGCAGCTCTGGGGAATAATCCTAGCATGGACCAATCCCAATTTATCTATTTACCAATTATCAGCTGGTGATTTTCATTATATGGCTTACAAAGATTATGAAGTAAGAAAGGTAAAAAAAATTTAATGTACTACATCACACAAGTATATATAAAGGTGGTCTACTAATACTAATTGTACAATTGTATCTGATTTCTATTGAGCTCTGGTATCAAGTGTTGTTACCTTCAGCCTTATATATTAAGTAAACATTTTCATACTGACGTCCCTCATGGGGAACCTGTATTATATGTTGCAGCCACAGGTGCTTCAGCTAATACACCTTGCTAGTAGAAGCACAGGCTATTCAGTGACTATTGGTGAGCTCCAGGTTGACTCGGGGCTTTCCAAGTTTGTTCCATATATTTTGGTATTGTGCAGTAGTCAAGAGTAAGACGGGGGTTTATCCTGACTCTATCTAAGTCTATGTATATTTTAGAGGATTTATAGACTAATGTAAAGTTAAGATGGTAGTGTCTTGTCTTTTAGATGTTGTGGCCCCAATGACCAAGTGTTGTATATATAATTTTGTGCTTGCCTATGTAGTTATTCTCATCGATGCATAATATAATATTTGTCAGAACCTTTGGTTGTCATAGTTACATGCATGATAAGTATAAGGTTATGGATTGGTTCTCTTAGACCTTTACGGCTATGGGTGCCTGCCTGCCCCAATAGGGTTTGAGGCGTGACTGGATTCTAATATCGTGTCTACGTTAGAGTTAGGTGATTGATGTATTTAGGTGTTAGGGTTCACAGAGTTTAACATACTCTTTTGTCGTTAGGATTTATACCCTCATTTTTCTCACTTCCTATATTTACGTTTCTTGTAATTGTGTTTGTGTTCTTGTTCAAGTAAAACTGTGTATTATTGTTATTGTGTTGTTGTTGTTCTCCTTATTTCGTGGCCATCTTGTTCTTGTTGTATTGTTGTTGTGTTTTGGTGTTAAACACTTTGTAAACTTGTGATACTTATGTTGTTATTCTTGGCCGAGAATTGTAGTGTTGGGCTCTCGGTTTTGTTATTGGATTTGGGGACTATTTTGGATGTTTTGGGTATTTGTGGACTGTTTTGAGCCTTTTTATATACCGTTTGGTATCAACTTGACCGTCAGTTACTCACGAAGTACAAGCTGTCTTTCAACACTTGTGAAACCAAGTGTGAGGTAAACCCAAGAGGGAGAGTGTGGTGAGGCACTTTTGATACAAGAAGACCAAGGAACATAAGAAAAGGCTCAAAACAGTCCACAAATCAAGAGGAATCCATGGACCTCTTTGAGAGCTAGTTTCGGCCGAACAACAACAACACAAGAATACAATGAAACAAGGTGTATTTATATGCCAAAACAGACACTAAAACAAAATGAATACAAGAAGATAGACAACAATATAATAAGGATAGTAACAACAACAAACGGTTACAAGATACATGAACAACAAGAACCAACGGTTTCCCTAAACCACACTAACTAAGACATGAAATGTAGAGATAGGTAGTGAGACACACTATAATAGGATCCAAGAACCCAAATATATATTAAATGTAAGGACCCCTAGAACTTACGATAGAAGCACCACACTCTTAAGAAGACATACGAGAGATTCCACCGCCCAAGCACCATCGTTTCCAAGAAATACACATTCACAAGTGATTCCACACTTGCCATGTCTTAGTTTCGGCTTTGGGAGCCTCTCTCTCTCAAGAGAAGTGTTCTGGTTCTTTCGATATCATAAGACAAGTAACTAGAATAAAATCCTAATATGTTCCTTATATAGTCATTACAAAATTTAATACAAATTGTCCATAGTACCCCTCAAGGCTGGGGCGCTCCTCAAATGTAAGAGTGGACAGATTTTGTGTGTTTTGGACCTCTTCTTTACTTCAACTGCACACACCAAGTCTTGAGACCAATGCACACCCTCATAAGTCAATATTCGGGATTATTCTTGTATCATCCTCTCCATATTGAGAGAAATTTTCCCACAAAATCATGGCTTCATCTCGTTCAACTGGCCAGTACAAAAGAACTACCCAAAACAATCCGCAAAACATGAAGAATTCGAGAGCTGAATAACAACAAGTCTCAGCCAACATCTTTATTTAGCACCTTAGCTTTCTCTCCATCTTGAGAATTGCCGTCAATCTTATTTGGCCAAATTTAGTTTTAACCCTAGCCAAGATAGAACTAGAAATATTGTTATCCATTGTAGCCAATAAGTTACCTACAAAAACACAAGCAAAGTAGTTGTACAAGAAAAGTCCTCATATTCTCTCTTTATTTCCTTTCCTCTTGGATTCCTCACACTTAATCTCACAAGTGTTGTATGCTTGCTTCTACTCCGGAAGGTGTTGAGAGGTAAACCAAACATTACAATGGCTCAAAAAAAAGACTAAGACACACAAAGAAACGTAGACACGAAGAACGGTTGTCAAAACTAATTTACAATCTAGTAAATGGTCACTAGTTTGTAAATTAGTATTGGAATCAACAAACGAAACTAAAGAACAACAAATTGAATCTAGAAGATCAAAATTTTAGCCAAAATTTGTTGCATAAACAATATATATGGTGACATGGCATTTTACAATTGGTCATGGCCCACACAATTTGTTCATCACTTGAAGTCTTAATTTTTACATAATTTTTTGTAATGGATGACTTGATATTGGAGGGAAAGTGAAGTCTTGTAACCTTTCAACTTTTCAAACTCAAAAGTTGAGATTTGACTTAACTAGTCACACAAGACAAGGTCCCTTGTTTAAAGGAAAGTTTTTGGAAAATGGTTGATAAAATCTTTGGTGGTTGTAGTGTCTTTCAAGACTAACAAGTCACACCCCCTTTTTACTTCACCTTTATGGATCAACTAAACACTTTATTTTAACTAGACATAAAGGTTGTGAAGAACATCAAGAACAACAACAACATTCCCCAAGAACAACAACAAACTTCAAGAAAAAACATTAATATCCAACTTGAAAGTCCAAATCCACAATAATTTTTGGACACCAACTCACGGCAAAGCTACAACAACTTCAACAAAATTTTTTTTAGGTAACCAATCCTCGACAACAACATAAGGCCAAACTTAGAACAATAATAGCATCACAATGCCAAGGTGAAAACTACAACAAATGTAAGCTCAAATCAAGATATATACACAATGTGTTAGTAAGGAACAAAACTAACACTTAGAGACAACAAAGACAAGTACAAATCTTGTCCAAGATGCAACAAGAAAAAAGATTTCAGCCAAGAACACAACACGAACAAATTGCTCTTTTTTTGGAATTTTCAGTTTTCAACATTTTTTATTTATTTTTCAACTAACAAGCCCAAGATAGATCTCGTGGGAACAAGATCAACCCATGCTCTGATACCAAATGATACAAGAAGAACAAGGAACACAAGAAAGGCTCAAAACAGTTCATAAATCAAGAGGAATCTGTGGACCCCTTTGAGAGCTAGTTTCGGCCAAACAACAACAACACAAGAATACAAGGAAACAAGTTGTATTTATACAACAAAACAGCCACTAAAACATCATGCACATAAGAAGATAGACAACAATATGATAAGGATAATAACAACAACAAACAGTTACATGATACATGAACAACAAGAACCAATGGTTTCCCCAAACTACACTAACTAAGACATAAAATGTAGAGATAGGTAGTGAGACATATACTACAATAAGACCCAAGAACCCAAAATTAAATCTATGGACCCCGAGAACTTAAGATACCAACACCACACTCTTATAATGACACGAGAGGGATTCCACCGCTCAAGCACCATTTTTTCCAAGCAATACACATTTACAAGTGATTCCACACTTGTCATGTCCTAGTTTTGGCCTTGGGAGTCTCTCTCTCTCAAGAGAAGTGTTCTTGTTCTTTCAATATTATATGACAACTAAATAAAATAAAACCCTAACATATTCCTTATATAGTCATTATAAAATGGAATACAAAATATCCATAATACCACTCAAGGATGAGGTGCCCCTCAAATGTAAGAGTAGACTAATTTTTTGTGTTTTATGGATCTCTTCTACACTTCAACTGCACACACCAAGTCTTGGGACCAACGCACATCCTCATAAGTCCATATCCCTGATTATTCTTGTATCAACTTTTGAGCTAACAAGTGTGTTTATTTTGTTGTTGTTCGGTGTTGTCTTCCTTTAGGTACCATGGCTGCGCATAACCTCGATCCCATGTTTGATGCATCCATGACAATCTTGAAGATATGAAATAACACATTGAAAGGCTACGCCAACTGCTACCTAAATTCTTCCCACAAAATATAATTCCTCATGTCCTAACACCTTGTGTTGAGAGAGTTTCGAAGGAAGAAGTGGGCTACCATAACCCGCACCAAGGTGATGATCGCAGCTCATGTGAACTAAAAGGTAAAAATGCTAACCCTAAACTCATATAAGCTTAGAAAGTTGTGATATGGCTAATAGTTGCCAATTAAATATAGTTACAGATTTACCTAGAATAGAGGTGTTTGAGTCATCCTATGGTGTTACTCTAGTTGATGTTAGGTCACGTGAGGACCAAATTCTTATTGTAAGTACGTAACTAATCCTTTAGATGATGAAATAATTCTTCTTGTAAGAATGTTTTATATCTATCTAGTGGTAGCCCATATAAATTGAACAAGGTTCCATTATTAATTGACAAGGGTACTCATACAGTACTGGATCCTTATGAAAACCAAGGTTATTCTACATTGTTATACGGGTTACCAACAACTAGTGAGGGCATGCAAAATGATTAATCGGGTGAAGATGACCTTGATTTGTTTGAAAGTATAGGAAACCCAAATTATGATTGTACTTGTGAAAATGGTTTTGGTCATACCCTCTTGGTTGCTCGTGATGGTGTGAAGCTAAGCGCAGGTTACCTTTTGAAAATGGAGTATGATCGAAACCCATCCCCATGGATACTTCTTCCATTTGACCCTAGTGCCATCTTAGAGTATGGTAGGAGTAGTCTCGGCCTTTGCTCTTTACTTCTTCAATGTGATACCTTTGATGCATATCATAGTTTATGCCTATGTAGGGACTATACTCTTGAAAGAGAAAGCGTTGCATGCCTAGAAATACTGTCTACTCCTTCTTCGTGTGTTTCTTATGTTGAGTATACTAATGAAAATGAACTTGAAATTAGTATATACTTACATGAGGACACCCTAGTTGGAGTTGACAGGTGTGACACCTTTCTCTACTGATACAAGCACAACGAGCACCAAGAGTACAAGCTATTACCCAAGGTTCAAGCTTATGAATTGGCAAGCAATTAAAGACCTATTTAGATCATTTTAAAGACTTGGTCAAGATAAGAAAGAAGGACTTATACACTCAAGATGTGTCTTAATTTAAGGGAAAATTTAACATTATACCCAACATTTCAACACTCAAGAGGTGCCCCATTCCCTTGTTCATTAAGGGCATTCTTGACCTTTGTTATATAATAGTATATATAGACAATTTTACTTCTCTTTTCATTATCTTTGGAAGGAAAATGAATATTACTCATAGATTGTACTTTTAGTCTTCTAGTTCTAGTGATACAATCTGAAATTAGCTCCTTGAATGCATTTGAAATCGGTTTTCACTTGTATTGGGAAATTTGGCAAGAAAAGTGAACTTGAGGAAGTGTGAGCCCTCTGGTCCACCTAAGAGAAAGGTTTGAGATTTTATTGGTTAGGTGTGTTTGAAGGTTTGAAACACCTTCCTGTGCTATTCACTATGTAGCAGAAAGGGTCTTTGATAGCCTAAAGGAATTCAACACACGAAAATTGACAATAGAAGCAAAATCAGTAACTACACAAAGAGAATACAATACACTAGAAAGGAGATAAAGAAGAAGATTGCATAAAAATAAAGATAGATAGAAAGACCTTTACTCCTATGAAGTGATTAGCACAAGAAGGTGTTTCAAACCTTTAAACACCCCTCACCAATAGAAGCTCAAACCTTCCTATTAGGTGGACCAAAGGACTCACACTTCCTCAAGTTAACCTTTCTTGCCAAATAACCTAATACAAGTAAAAACAAATTCAGTTGCATTCAAGGTTCCAAATTTCAGATTCTACACTAGAACTAGAAGACTAAAACTAAAATCTATGAGTAATATTCAAATTCATTCCAAAACTCATGAAAAGAGTGAAGAAATTGTCTATTTATACTATTACATGCCAAATCACAAAACTACCCTTAATGATCAAAAGAAAAGGGGCGCCCCATGAGTGTTGGATTATAAAGTGAAAAGTCCTTCTTCTCTTTTAAGTGAGGCGCCTCTTGAGTGTATTCATTCCATTCTCCTAATTCAACTTGAAAATACTTTAAAACTCCTCCAAACACTTGCCAATTTCGAAGCTTGAGCCTTTGACCATGACTTGTATTCTTTTTGTGGTCTTCACGCTTGTATCATCCTCTCCATCTTGAAATGAATTTATCCTCAAATTTACAGATTGGAAAACCAATGGAAGGGAAAACAAAAACATAATCCTCATGATAGTAGGATTAGAATTAGTACCATAAGTGAGGTAAACATTCCAAGGGGGTACACTCTTAGAATACAACCAGCCATCCTTTTTGAGGAGTAAGAAAATATGACCACTAACATCACAAAGGAGACACTTAAAGAATACATAAATGAGTGAAGGATATAATCTGAAACTAACACAAATGCCACTTGTTTTCAAGGGAAAACAAACTTTTAAAATTTTTCATTTATGGCATAAGAAGGTTCACTTTGATAACACAACTCCTACCGCTCTCCACATCTCAATGAACATGATCACTATGAAGCATTCTACTATCATGGTCGTCATTAAACAAATTAAAAGGACCACATTTATCATCAAGATCTACATTGTAAGCATCTACACTAACTTGAAAGTTTTTAATCACGCTCTTCTCATGTTCAAGTAGTGAGAAACCTTAGGAGCACATGGTTTATTAAACACATCAAGAGAACTAACAAAGGAAGAAATATGCACATCTATATCAAGAGAACCCAAGACCACTTAATAAGGAATCACATGGCAATAATTTAAACTCAAGGGAAGATAAGGTGTAGCAACATCACCGAGGTTTGGGCTACCACAATTCACTATTTTGAAGTTCTCAGCCAAGGGTGTCTTTAGGTAATTTTCATATAAAACCCCTTGTTGATCCTTATTTGACAACTTCTGAGCTCTAACTTTCAAATAAGAAAGATCAAAGATAGGCAAAATGCTAGCCTTTGGTTTAGGTAGTGACAAGGTACATTTGTGGTCAAGTCCCACAATCGAATTTGCTTTTCCCCTTCCAATTTCACAATCCGAGATCTCCCCTTCCCTTCCCTTTCTTTTTTTCTCACCCAACTTCTTGGTTTTCTCTTAGATTTCATCCACACTAGATATTGGAAGAGGGAGAAAAGTGAACTTTCGGCCACAATGGACAAAGGTGTACCTATTAGATCTTTCATCATGTATAGTGTGCCTATCAAATTGTCAAAGCCTTCCAAACAATATGTGACATGCTTGCATAGAGATTACATCACATAAAAATTCAACATGATAATTCCCTAACTTGAATCTAATTACACATTAGGTTTGACCTTTAATTCACCACACTTGTTTAACTATTAAAGCTTGTATGGATTTGGGTGAGGGGTAGTGGATAGTTTCAAGTGGTCAACCAAGGTGACACAAGCAATATTTAATCAACTCCCACTATCTACGATCATTGAACTCGAACCTCCTTTAATAAGGACCTTGGTATGAAAGAGTTTCTCTCTTTGATCATCCAAGACCTTACTAAACAAAGTTCTCCTAACAACATAACTAGGCACATCACATTCTCCTTCATAAGGAAACACATCTTCCTCACTTCCTTCTCCTTGAGTTTAGGGTTCTATGCACTCTCTATCTTGAGAGTTGCCATCATTCCCCTCAGTTTCCAACTCTAATTCTTTACCAAGATAATATATTTTTCTCTCCTTTAGAATTATATTATGTCAGGTAGGTCACTCACTTGCCCTATGACCCCACCCTTGACACTTGAAACATTGTAGACTCTTAGAATGAGAAACAGAAGTTAGTTTACCTTCAAGCTTTAGAGAATGGTGTACGACAACCTTGGTCATCACTTGAGGAGGAGCCATGGATGCAGAGACCATGCCCTTTTATTTGGACCACTTCGAGGAGGTGTAGGAGCCTTTGGCTTGTATCTTTCCTTATTCTCTATCTCAATTTCCCTTGCCGCTTGAAAGACTTCAACCACCGTTTCAAACTTATGAAGAGTCAAATGAGAAGAGATGTCTTTATTCAATCCTACCTTGAAAAAAATGATGCCATGATGAACTTCTTCCCCTCTATGATAAAGTTTCAAGATAATTTGTTGGAATTCATCATAGTAGTCCATGACACTCTTGCTTCCTTGCCTTAGATTGTAATGCTTGGCAAGGAGCTCATACCTATAATGCTCTAGTACATATCTTTCTGTCATAAGTATCTTTAGTATCTCCCAAGGAGGTGGTTGGCCACCAATCATCACATCACCAAATCTTTTGTTATAATCCCACCAAGTGTTTGCATATCCTTCAAAGTGAGCAATAGGAGAGCAACTTTTGGTTTCTTCAAAAAGTTCGTTCACTTGAAAAATCTTTTCACAAGAGGATTCCTAATATCCTAAAGACTATCAAACAAACGAAAATAGCACTATGATACAAAAATCAGCAAGCACACAAAGAAAAAATAACACACTAGAAGGAGATAAAGAAGAAGAATTGCATAAATGTAAAGATAGTAGAGAGACCCTTACTTCCACTATGTGATTAACAAAAGGACATGTATCAAATATCCAATTACACCTCACTAATGGAAGCTCAAACCACTCTCTTAGGTGACCCAAAGGACTAACACTTCCTCAAGCACACCTTTCTTTCCAAATAACCCAATACAAGTGAAAAAACAATTCCAAATATATTCAAGGTCCAAGTTTTGGATTCTAGAGCTAAGATAGAAGATTAAAAGCTACAATCTAAGATTAATATCAAATGTCATCAAAAACTAATGAGAAGAGTGAAGAAATGGTTTATTTATGCTATTACATGTTAAATGACAAAACTAACCTTAATGAACGAAAGAGAAAGGGGCGCCCCTTGAGTGTTAGATTTTCAAGTGAAAGTCCATCCTGACCCTTGTAGAATATAGACTCTTCGAGTACCTTATTCACAAATAAAAGCATTCCCTCTCTTGGCCGAATCTACAACACCTTACTAATATTCAAATGCATGAACAAAGCTTGAAGTTGTTGAAGTTCCTTGTCTTGAATCCTTGTAAAAGGACGTGAGGGATTGATACCTGCATCATCCTCTCCATCTTGAAGAGATTTGTCCTCAAACTTTCTGATTCATCAGCACCAAGAATGGCCATGGGTTAAAGGTCACAAACATTAAACGTATTATGAACATGGTAATCTGAAGGTAAATTAAATTGGTAAGCATTGTTGTTGATCCTTTTGAGCACTTGGAATGGTCCATATCCTCTTTGAAGGATATTATCCTCTCTTTGGCTTGGAAACTGATCTTTCCTTAGGTGTGCCCATACCTAATCTCCAGGTTCAAGAACAAACCTTCTTCTACCCTTGTTCACCCTTTTTGCAACCTCTTGGTTCATCTTTCCAAGCTTTATCCGCACCTTCTCATACATTTTCTTTATTACCTCAGCTCTTTTATTTCTATCGAAGCTATTCACAAGTTCACTAGGTAAAGGAGTATAATCCAATGGGGTAACGTGGTTCATTCCAAAGACACACTCAAAGGAAGTCAGTCTCGTACTTGAGTGAACCACCCTATTGTATGCAAATTTCACCAAAAGTAGGTGGTCCTCCCTTGAAGTCATTTTACCTTTAACCATAGTCCATACCATCGAACCCAATGTCCTATTTTATACTTCCATTTGGCTAACGGTTTGAGGGTGGCAAGAAGTTGAGAAAAGCAACTTCGTATCAAGCCTACCCCATATGGACTTCCAAAAAAGACTTAGGAACTTTGAGTCCCTATCACTCACTATAGTCTTTGGGATCCCATTAAGCTTTACAATATGTTTAACAAATAAAGATGCTACACTAGGTTCATCCTCGATTTATGCACATGGAATGAAGTGAGCCATTTTGTAGAATCTATCAACGACAATAAAAATGCTATCTCGACCCTTTCTAGTCCTTGGCAGACCCAAAGCAAAGTCCATGGAGATATCTAACTAAGGGATAATAAAAGTGGGAAGTGGGGTGTATAATTCTTTAGGTAGGGGGCAATATTTCGCACTCTGGCAATCTATACATTGGCCACAAATCATACCAACATCCTTGCGCATTTTTGGCCAATAAAATTGCTCCTCAAAGATACCAAGGGTTTTATAAACCCCAAAATATCTCATGAGGCCACCATCATATGCCTCTCTCACAAACATTTCCCTCCATGAACTAGAAGGAAGACACAATCTCCTCTCTTTGAACATATAACCATCAAACCAAGATTAGGAGGAATTACCATTCTCTTTGAGCCATCGATCCCTTCCCCACTCTTCATATTCGCTATAAATAGGAGCGAAGATAGGATCCTTGGGATACAACCTCCGCAAGCTATCAAGCCCCATCAACTTCAAATACAAAGTTACAACAAGTACATGTTTACTAGAAAACGCATCGGCTACCACATTTTCCTTCCCCCTTTTGTAATGGATTACATAAGGGAAAGTCTCGTTAAATTCAATCCACTTAGCATGGCGCCTATTCCATTTGTCTTGGATCTTAAGGTGTTTCAACGATTCATGATCTATTCGTATCACAAACTCCTTAGGCTATAAATAATGTTGCAAATTATCCAAGGCTACTCTAAGAAGGTCATACAACTCCATATCATAAGTCAAATAATTTAGAGTTTCCCCTTTGAGATTTTCACTAAAATAAGCAACGGGCTTGCCTTCTTGTATCAAAAAATCCCCAATACAAACCTTACTTGCATCACATTCAACCTCAAATGTTTTATCTAAATATGGAAATTGCAAAAAGGGATCCAAAATGTGCAAAGCTTTCAAGGCCTCAAAAGCCTTAGACCATTTTATCGACTCCAAAATAACACTTCTCCATGTTGACATACAACTTCTCCCTTTGGAGCACATCAAAAACACATCTCAAATAATTCACATGTTTATCAATACACTTACTATATACCAACACATCATGAAAGTAGAAAACCACAAACTTTCCAATATAAGGCTTCATCACATGATTCATTAGCCTTATAAAGGTGCTAGGAGCATTTGTAAGGCCAAAGGAAATGACCATCCCCTCATATAGACCAAATTTGGTCTTAAATACGGTCTTTCACTCATCACTAGGTTGCATACAAATCTGGTGGTAGTCACTCCTACCATCGACTTTAGAAAAGATATAAGCACCATGGAGCTCATCTAACATATCATCTAGCCTAGGGATACGATGACTATACCTTTGAGTGATTTTGCTGATGGGTTTATAATCAACGCATATGTGCGAAGTTTTGTCCTTCATTGGTACCAAAAGCACTGGGACAACACCCAAACTTAATCTTTCTTTAATGTAGACTTTGTTGATAAGCTCCTCAACTTGTCTTTCAAACTCCTTAGTGTCCGTAGGATTGCTCCTATAAGCTGATTTGTTTGGAAGTTGTGAAACCAACACAAAATTAATTTGGTGCTCCATTCCCATATCGGGGGCAATCCTTGTGCCAACTCTTGAGGAAATACATCATCAAACTCCTGAAAAACAAGTGAAATATAAAGGGTAAAGAAAAGAAGAAAAAGAATAAAAATAGTTAGTGTTAAGTGCATGGGCTAGGAAGAGTATAAAAGTGTCAATGTCTTAATCCTTGAACAAGATTTCCCTCCTAGTAAACATAACCATGGGTCCTTTATCCTTATAAGCATTAGACTGCGAGGCCTCACCATGTGATTTGGTGAAACCCGAGGCCTCACCACAAGGCACCATCTCTGGTTCCTTTCCCTTCTTCCCTTTTTCTTTTAATTCCCTTAACTTTTGGTGAAACTCACTCACTTGGGATGGTGAATGTGGCTGAAGTGTGAACATTGTACCATCAAGATGATGAGAATACTTTTTGACCTCCCATCATGCTTGGTATACTTGTCATATTGCCAAGGGCTACCAAGTATTAAGTGCCATGCTTGCATGGGAATGACTTAACATAAGACTTTTTCTTTGTAATTTCCCACTTGAAACTGAATCAAGCATTGGCAAGTAAATTTTAATTCACCATATTCATTGAGACATTGAAGCTTGTAAGGGCTAACATATGGAGTAGTGGGGAGTTTCATGAAGTCCACCATAGTGACACTAGCTACATTGGTGTAACTTCTGGTATCAATTACTATAGTACATACACCAGCCTTTATTAGATACTTAGTATGAAATAAATTCTCTTTGTCTTGGATCATCAAGTTCCTTACTCACCATGGCCTTCCTCACTACATAGTTAGGAATTTGACACTCTCTATCTTGTGTCCAAGCTTCTTCTTCCTCGCATTCTTTATTCTTAACATCAAACTAGTAACTCTCCATCTTGAGGTTCAACCTCATCATTATTTACCACTTTCTCTCCTAAGTAGTACATCTTCCCCTCTCTTAAAATAATATTTCTTTGATTAGGGCATTCACTTACTCTAGCCCCCAACCATATCACTTAAAACATTGAAAACCTTTAGATGAGAGAGGAAGGGTATTTGGCTTCACCTCTAACTTTGGAGGTTGGTATGACACTTGCTTGTTTGAGATTTGAGAAGAATAAGAATATATAGAAGATTTGTTCTTGTTCCAACCCAATGTCAAAGGACTTACCTATTTGTTTCTTGTCAACTCGAACCTTGTTGGAATCTAAGCTTATAAGATAACCTTTCTGTGTTCTTTTTTTCATTCTTAGTGGCAGCTTGGAAGACATCAACCATGGTTCCAAACTTACTAAGAGTCAAACAGGAGGATATGTCCTTGTTCAATCGAACCTCAAAGTGGATAACATCATGTTGCACTTGTTCACCTCTATGGTCAAGTTTAAAGACAAGTTGCTAAAATTTTCCATAATAGGCCATGACACTCTTGGTTCCTTTCTTATGATTGTAAATCTAGGCAAAAAGCTCATTCCTATAATCCTCTGGTACGTGTATTTCTCTTATAACTCTCTTCAACATCTCCCAAGGAGGTGGTTGGCCATCAATAAACAAATCATCAAATCTTTCTGTGTAATCCCACCAAGTGTTTGTATATCCTTCAAAGTGAGCAATAACATAGCAACTTTTCTTTTCTTCTGAAAGGTCATTTACTTGAAAAGTCTTTTCACAAATGGATTCCCAAGATAAGTACACTTACAGATTAATCTCACCTTTGAAAATTGTAATGCCAACCTTGATTAAGTTAACGCCAATGTCTCGGATTCTTTAATGATCAACATGGCCTTGTCTTACCTCATGCCCTAGAAAAATTCCATGATGCCCCCTTTGATCATATCTTGCCCTCATTTCTTCTTCAAACCAATAGTCATTATTACGAACATCATAACCTTCTTTCTCCCCTCTACCATAATCCTTAATTTAAATAGGTGGGTTTTGGATTTGGGTCCTTTGGGGAGTTGGATATGGTCTTTGATGATTTGGGACTTAGACTTGAAGCATTGGAGGTTGCGGTGGATTTAGTCTTAGATTCATTGGATTAGGTATTTGGTAGTTGGGGTTTTGTGGGGATGTTTGTTTTAATGGAGGGTTTGGTCTTTGGTAATGAGGATTGGGCATTTGGACATTCGGATTTGGTGGAGTATTTTGAGTTCCAAGTCCTTCTCGTTGGACTTGGTTCATTTGAGGAAGTAGAGGTCTTGGCATGTTTCGGTTAGGAGGAGTTTGGACAAGGTTTTGGAAAGTTGAAAATTCGAAAAGTGACAAATGATAGCCTAAAGGAAGGCTAAAACAAGAAAATGATACTAGATAGCAAGAATCAGCAAACACACAAAAGGAAAAACAACACACTAGAAGGAGATGAAGAAGAAGATTGCTTGAAAATTAAAGATAGGTAGAAAGATCCTTATTTCTATCAAATGAATAGCACAAGAAGGTGTCTCAAACCTTTAAACACACCTCATCAATAGAAGCTAAAACCTTCCTTTTAGGCGGACCAAAGACTCGGACTTCCTCAATCATAGCTTTCTTGCCAAATAACCCAATACAAGTGAAAACCAATTCAAATCCAATCAAGGTTCAAATTTCGATTTTTCTTATCTCAAGGAGAAGAGGAAGACTTCAACCTAACACTAAGATTACAATCTAAAAAAAGTCACTCAATTCATTATCTCAAAATCGTTTTTGGCCAAACACCACTTTGGAGAAGAAGTGTTTTAGATTTGTAGGGGGTAAGAAGTCTGTTGTCTCCTTGTCCCCTCCCTATTTTGGAAGAATAGAATATTCTTTGAATATGCTTTTAGACTACACACTTTTTCACAATCTTTCTTGCCTCTTTGGGATCAAACAAAACCTTTGCATATTCTTCTTCACTAAGATATAAAGATCATGGATGAACAAGATGAATATTCAAGTGTTGACCAAGTTTGACAAAAAAAACAAATGAACACCAAATCTAATTTTTTTTAGATCTAGGTTCCTTTGCCCATAACAAACTCACCCCACTAAATATCAGCCACAAAATTCATTCAAATATCTAGGTGAATTTTGGATCTTAGCTCAAAAGATTTAGGGATGTTTGAACAACCCTAACCTAGGATCTGATACCAAATAATAGCCTAAAGACTATCAAACACGCGAAAATAACACTAAGATGCAAAAATCAGCAAGCACATCAAGATAAAATAACATACTAGAAGGAGATGAAGAAGAAGAATTGCATAAATGTAAGGATAGTAGAGAGACCCTTACTTTCACTATGTGATTAACAAAAGGATATGTATCAAATATCCAATCACACCTCACTAATGGAAGCTCAAACCACTCTCTTAGGTGACCCAAAGGACTCACACTTCCTCAAGCACACCTTTCTTACCAAATAACCCAATATAGGTAAAAAAAAGAATTTCCAAATGTATTCAAGGTCAAAGTTTCATATTCTAGAGCTAAGATAGAAGACCAAAATCTACAATCTAAGAGTAATATCCAATGTCATAAAAATCTAATGAGAAGAGTGAAGAAATTTTCTATTTATACTATTATATATCAAATGAAAAAACTCCCTTAATGAACTAAAGAGAAAGGGTGCCCCTTGACTATTGGATTTTAAAATGAAAGACCATCTTGTCTCTTGTAGAATATAGAATCTTCAAGTTCCTTATTCATAAATCATAGCATTCCTTCTCTTGGCCGAATCTACAACACCTTCACAAACATTCAGATGCATAAACAAAGCTTGAAGTTGTTGAAGTTCCTTGGCTTGACTCCTTGTAAAAGACCTTGAGGACTTGATACTTGCATCAATTCCCAAGATAAGTACAAAACACATTCCAATTCCAAAGCTTGATCCTTTGACCATGCCTATATTCTTTGTGCTCTTCATGCTTGTATCAAGTGTGGTGAGGTTTATTAAACTAAAATGCTTGTTCATTTTGAAGGTTTGTTTATTTCCTTGTTAGGTAAAAGGAGCATGGAACCCAAGAGTTCATGTGCTCCCGTACTTGGGAATCTTGATGGCTCGGTTTGATACACTAACCCGAGACTTGAAGGGTGATTTGGACATTATGAAAAGGGACTTGAATTTTGGACTGGTGTGGTGTCCACCATTAGTCGAACGCTTGATAGTGTTGAAAGTAGGAGGAACTCACGACCTTCTACTCCTAATCCCTACCATGCTTCTTTAAGTATCCAAGACAACAACTCCTTAATGATCATGATACCTGAAAGTCTCAACCAAGAGCAATACCCTCCACAACCCCTACAAAACCAAGTCCAAACATCTCCAAACTGAAACATACCAACACCGCTACTTACCCAAGTAAACCAAGTCCAACAAGAAGGAATTGGAACTCAAAATCCCCACCAAACCTGAGTCTCGAAGTACAAAATCCCTTTGACCGAAGACCAATTCCTCCGCATGAACAAATACCTCTACAAAATGCTACTTACCAAATACCAAATCCCATGGAACAAAGACCTTACCCTCCACCACATCCAATGCCACAAGTCCAAGCTCTAAATAACCAAAGGCCTTATTATAACCATCTGCAAAAACCCTAAAACCAAAACTACCCAATCCAAATTAAAGACCATTGTAGAGAGAAGAAAGAATGTTATGAGGTATCTAATGATGATATTGGTTTGAGGAAGAAACAAGGGGAAGGTATGACCAAAGAGGATCTTATGGTAGAATTTGAGATATAGAGGTAAGGCATGGCCATGGTAATCACCATGGAACCTAAAATATTGGCATAAATTCTATCAAGGATGGCATTTCAACCTTCAAAGAATAGAGTAACCCTGAGGTGTACCTAGTTTGGGAGTCATCTTGCGAGAAATTATTTAAAATGAATGACTTAACCAAGGAGAATAAAAGTTGCTATGCCATTGCTCATATTGAAGGTTATGTGTAATACCCCGAACTTTTCCTTAAGCGTAATTTCTTCTCGAGAAGGCTAAGGAATAACTTCCAAAGTGTGTAACATTTAAAACATATAGAATTTCCCTAATTTTGTCTTTTTATCATGTGAGAAATTTAATTAGCTTTCCAATTATATATGATTCTCCCAAATCCGATAACCAGGCAAGACGTTATTGTAAATTTAATATCTAGTTGTAAAATAATGTCATTTTAGTGTTTGGCGCATCGAGGAGAGGTTCTATTTGAAAATCGTTAATTTAAAGTGGAACTCTGCAATAGCAGCACATCGCGTTGAAGTTCCAGGTCCCAACCAGTAGGACAACGCGATAGCTCCTCATCGCGGTGACCCCCAAAATTTTATTTGTAAAATTCCAGTAAGCCACAAGGATGTGAAGCGTCACGACGGCACATAAAATTGGGTGTTCCAGTTTAATTTTTCTAGCTTTGTATAGGTGTTAAAAAAGGTACTTTGAACTCTTTCCAAGCTCCTTAAATCATCCAAACACCCAATCCAAGGTCATTCCAAGCATCATATACAACTTTTATCAAAAAATTCTCTCAAACTAAAAACCCTAAGCTTCCAAACTCAATTCTAAGAATCTCCTAAGTTCACCATTAATTCTTCAAATTGATTCAAGAATTTGATTCCTCAAACCAAGAGCATCAAGAATATCCATTCTAGTGAGCGAATAGAGTCCTAAAGTGTAGAGTTCACCCAAAGCTCCTAATTCAAGGTATGTGGGGTTTGAACAAGAACACTTCTTTTGTTCTTATGCCCAAAGATTCGATTTTTATAAATGAATCTCATTTTTTGGAAAGTGGGTCTATACCCTAATTATATTATTTCGAGGATATAAATTGATAAGTTGTTCAAGTTTTGTATTATACGTTCATTTTATTTATTTATGATTTGAATTGATAATTCATGCTATAAATTGAATATTCTTATATTGATGTGATATTTTAAGGGCTTCCAAGATTGGTGTCTTGAATTAAGCTTCATTGTGACATTTTGATCCTTTAAGAATATACATGCCTTAAGTTCAAGGATGGATTGTTGATAATTTCTAAAGTGTTTCAAGAAGTGTGTTGATATTTCCATGCTATGAAATTTTTAAAGTTTATTGGTTATAGGCTACCAAAGTTTTAAGAAAAGACTTCATTTTAATCCTAAGCTAAGAAAGAAACCACACAATTTGATTTAAGCTAAAGGGAAGCACAATTGGCTTCCATTGCATATTTTTGAGTTGTTTAGGGTGGATTTTTCTTAAAAGTTCTAAGCTTAAGTAAGGGAGTAGTATTTATCACCGATTTGGGCTTGATTCCAAGGTCTCGTGCCCTAGAACTAAGAGACACTGTAGGATTTGATTTACCCCAAGTGGGTTAAGCTAGTGATCACCAGATAGTAAAGATTTTACTCTGTTGGCAAGGATATAACATCTGTTTCCAACGTGGGAAATATGTTGGATTCCATGTAATCTCACATGGTTTATGCCGTTTATAAGAAACACCCAAGTGTCCCAAGTTTCCCAGAGTCTCAAGTCTTAAAGTTCTTAAGGTTTTAATTCCTTGAGTTTTAAATAAGTTCCTCATTTTTAAAAAAACTAAAGTGTATGTTATAAAAGTTGTAGTTTTAAGAGTTCAAATAGTTTACAAGCTTGAGATCAAAGAAAGAATATAGATTTAGAACAAAGTGTAATGACTCACGTGATTTATGCTACATGTTTTATTATTCATAATTTATGAGAGTTTCAGTCAACCTATGTGAGTAATCTACAAGTACCATGTATGTTTTCTATAAAGATTTATTACATTGATATTTAGTTGCATACACCCCCATATACCCAGTACATTGCCAATTGCTGATCCACATATATGTCTATGTGCTACATTGTCTCATAATATAGGTGCAGGTGCTCAGTCCCAGCAACATCAGTAACCCCGGGTACCTTTATCTACATCTCCACTTCTATAAGTTCTCATGGGTTTAGGGCCTATCTCCAGACACTTCAGTATTTTTAGTAGTTGTTCTAGTACTTTCAATTTAGTTCGAGTCTATTGGTGATCTTTCCCAATGGCTCTTTAGTTTGTTGAGTAGTAGAGGCTTTGTCAGACTAGATTGTCAGTATGTTTAGATTTGCAGTATTTTGTTACCCTTTGTAGTACTCATCAAGATTTCAGTTAGATATGATATGACATGACTCTTTATTTTGCTCTCATTATCTTTAAGTAAGCTTTATACTAAGTAGCAGGCTCAAAGGCTTAGCTTGTATCCTTAAGCACTGTATGATGCTGCGGGATAGGATTTTGGCGCATTACAAACTTGGTATCAGAGCCTAAGGTTTAAGGAGTCCTAGGGATTCTGAAAAGCCACGATAAGTAGAGTCTTGATCATCGTTGTGTAGAGTGCCATATTTATGTACAAGAGGCTATAAGACATTTTAGGAAAGTCTTATTTCTTTCTTTCAGATTCTATCATGCCTACAGTTATCTCTCCCAGCTATTGATTTATTCTCTATTATTTCAGAAAATGCCTCTCCGAATAGTTAATTCCCACAGAAACAATAACGTGAAACCCCTAGCTATTGATCCCTCGAATGAGACTGTGTCTCATGATGAGTTTTGGGTGGCCTTTCAGGCATTATCCCAAGCAGTTATCATGAATGTTCAGGCCTATAACCAGCCGCAGTTCTACCTTAGCAAGGAGGTAAATTAGCCACTGCTAGTATTCTTGATTTCATGAGCATGAAGCCGCCAGAGTTCTCTGGGTCGAAGGCAGGCGAGGAACCACAATTATATCTTGATGAGGTAAGAAAGATCACCTAAGTGATCCAGGTCTCGGAGGAAGAAAGTGTTAAGCTGGCATCTTATCGGGTGAAGGATATTTCTTATGACTTGGTTGTTGCATGGAAGAAGAATAGAGGGGAAGATGCAGCCCCTACTACTTGGCAGGTATTCCAAGATGCATTCTTGGACAAGTTCTTCCCTCTTGAGATGAGGGAATCAAAGATAGAGAAATTCATGAACCAAAGGCAAGGCTCCATAACTGTTAAGGAGTATTGCCTTAAGTTCAACCAGTTATCCAAATATGCTCCTAATTTGATTTCTGACACCCGAGCTTATATGAGTAAGTTCATGACTAGAATATCTGCACTGGTGTGGAAAGAGTGTAGGACTACTATGCTTAACAGGGACATGGATCTTGCTAGGCTGATGATTCATATAGTGATATGGATTTTTCTTGGCTGATGATTCATGCCCAATAAATAAAGAAAGACAAGATAAAGAAAAAAGATAGGGTGAGAGGAAACAAGAGGGCTAGATCCGAGTAGTATGAGTATGGTTAGGCTATGTCCCATGAAGGGAACCGTCCACAGTTTCAGAGTCGTTAGTCTATGCTAGCAACTTTATCAGCTAGTGCTCCTGTACCCATAAATAAACAAGTGCAAGGGAATAGGATTTCTATGTCCAAGTCCTAGAATAGTGTAAGTAATAGGCCTATTTATCCTCCCTATGCTAAGTGTGGTAGGACCTATCCCTGTGAGTTTTTGGCTGAACAGAGGGGTTTTTTTGGTTGTTCTAAATTGGGCCACAGACTTAGAGAGTTTCTGCATGCCAGGCCGGGGAATAGAAATGAGCGACCTTAGACTTAGGATAATAGTACCCCAGCTCCTTTTGCCAGTCCAGCTCCTCCTCAGGGTGTTTCTTCCAGTACTACTGGCGGTCAGAAATAGAATAGGTTCTATGCCTTACCATACCATCAAGACCGGGAGGATTCTCCCAATGTTGTTACTGGTATGCTTCGCGTCTTTTTCTTTGATGTTTATCTGTCGTTGGAACATGGGTCAAGTTTCTCTTATGTAACCCCACTTATAGCTTTGAGTTTTGAAATGAGTCCCAAGAAAATTCCTGAGCCTTTCTTAGTTTCTACTCCAGTAGGGGAGTCAGTTATTCCTACGAAAGTGTATAATGATTTTACTGTTACTGTTCTTCATAGAGTCATATTTGCTATTTGATAGAGTTGGAAATGGTGGATTTTGGCCTGATTCTGGGTATGGATTGGCTCCATTCCTGCTACGTGTCTATAGACTATCGTACACCTGTGGTTAAGTTTCATTTTCTGGATGAGCCAGTCTTAGAGTGGTCCGGGAATTCAGTGTCTCCCAAAAGTCATTTTATATCCTATCTCAAAGACAGAAATCTAATATCCAAAGGTTGCATTTATCATCTAGTTTGAGTTAAGGACACTAGGTACGAGTCTCCAACCATTTTGTTAGCCAATATTGTTAATGAGTTTCCTGATATTTTTCTAGAAGATTTCCCAGGGGTAACTCCTGACAGAGAGATAGAATTTGGGTTTGACCTTCTTCCCAACACTCCGCCTATTTCTATTCCTCCCTACCATACGACACCTGTAGATCTTAAGAAGTTGAAAGAGCAATTGAAAGATCTATTTGATAAAGGTTTTATAAGGACCAGTGTGTCACCTTGGGGCGCACCTGTTCTATTCATGTGAAAGAAAGATGGTTCTTTACGTATTTGCATTGACTATCATCAGGTTAATAAGGTTATAGTCAAGAATAAATATCCTCTTCCGAGAATTAATGTCCTATTTGATCAGTTGCAAGGTGCGAGTTATTTCTCAAAGACAGACCTTAGTTCCAGTTATCATCAACTTAAAGTAAGGGAGTATGATATCCCCAAGACAGCCTTCCAAACCCGCTATGGTCACTTTGAGTTTCTAGTTATGTTTTTTGGGCTAACCAATGCTCCAGTGGCTTTCATAGACTTTATGAATCGAGTGTTCAAACATTATCTTGATATGTTTGTCATAGTATTCATAGATGATATGATTGTTTACTCCCGTACTGAGAATGACCATGCAAATCATCTTAGAATTGTTTTTGCAAACTCTTAGAGATCATTAGTTGTTCCCCAAATTCAGCAAGTGTGAATTTTAGCTAAGGTCAGTAGCTTTTCTGGGTTATATTATTTCAGCCGAAGGCATTAGAGTTGATCCTTAAAAGACAAAAGCTATAAGAAATTGGCCCTGACCTATCTCTCCGTAAGACATTAGGAGTTTCTATGATCTAGATGGCTACTACCACTATTTTGTTGAAGGTTTCTCTTCTATTGCATCCCTCATAACCCGTTTGACCCAAAAGAAAGTTAAGTTCCTATGGTCATATTCCTGTGAGAAGAGTTTTCAGGATTTGAAGACTTATCTCACCTCATCCCCTATCTTGACTTTGCCTGATGGTACGGATGGTTTTGTTGTATATTGTGATGCCTCTAGAGTTGGTTTGGACTATGTGTTGATGTACAAAGGTAACGTTATAGCCTATGACTCTAGACAGTTGAAGCCACATGAAAAGAACTACCCAACCCATGATCTTGAATTAGCTATTGTGGTTTTTACTTTGAAGATCTAGAGACACAATCTATATGGTGTTTATGTTGATATGTGTACGGACCATAAAATCTTGTAGTATATTTTTTCTCAAAGGGAGTTGAATATTTTCTAGAAGAGATGGTTAGTGTTGCAAAAAGATGATGATATGAGTGTGTTATACCATCTAGGCAAGGCTAATATATTGGCAGACGCCCTTAGTAGGTTATCTATTGGTAGTGTTTCTCATGTAGAGAAGGGTAAGAAAGAGTTAGCTCATAATGTGCATTGTCTGGCTAGATTGGGTGTTAGGTTGCTTTATTCTGCTGAGAGGAGTAGTTTGGTACAGAGTAGTTCTGAATCCTCTTTAGTTTTGGAAGTGAGGGAGAAACAAAACTTAGATGCTAGTTTGGTTAGACTGAAGGAGTTAGTTAAGGATCTAAAGGTAGAGGTTTTCTCCCTAGGGTGAGATGGGGTATTGATGTTGCAGGTTAGATTGTTTGTTCCTTATGTTGATGATCTGAGGTAGAGAATTATGATTGAAGAGCATGGAATGAGATATTTTATTCATCCCTGTGGTACCAAGATGTACCACGATTGACAGGAAATCTATTGGTAGAGTGGCATGAAATAGTATATAGCATAGTTTGTGGTGAAGTGTACGATATGCCAACAAGTTAAACTAGAGCACCAAATACCCGGTGGTGTAACACAAGAATTTGGTATACCTACTTGGAAGTGGGAAATGGTGAATATGGATTTCATAATTGGTTTACCTCTTTTGTGTCATCACTATGATTCTATTTGGTTTGTTGTAGACAGGCTGACTAAGTCAGCACATTTCTTGCCCGTGCATACATCCTATACAGCTGAGGATTATGCTAGATTGTATATTCGGGAGTTGGTCAGGTTGTGTAGAGTTCCCTTATCTATCATCCTAAATAGAGGTACTCAGTTTTGGAGGGAGTTCTAAAAGTGTCTTGGTACCCAAGTTCATTTGAGTTCTACTTTTCATCTGCAGACAGATGGTCAGGCTGAGAGGACAATCCAAGCTTTGGAGGATATGTTGAGAGCATGTGCTCTTGACTTCAAAGGTAGTTGGGATAAGCATTTACCATTGATTAAGTTTGCGCATAAAAATAGTTACCATGCTGCATCAAGATGGAACAGTTTGAGGCTTTGTATACTAGAAAATGTAGATCACCCATAGGTTGGTTTGAAGTGGGTGAGGCTACTTTGATTCGACCTAATATAGTTTTTGAGGCTATGGAGAAGGTGAAGTTGATTAGAGAAAGGTTGAAGATAGCCCAGAGTCGTCTAAAGTCATATGCAGATGTGAGAAGAAGAGACCTTGAGTTTAAAGTTAATGACTTGGTGTATCTAGAAATCTCGTCCATAAAAGGGGTGAAAAGGGTTGGCAAGAAGGGGAAACTTAGTCCCCAGTATGTTGTCCCTTCCAGAATCCTAAGTCATTGGGGAGAGTAGCCTATGAGCTTGAGTTGCCCGCAGAGTTGTCAGTTGAGTATCCTATCTTTCATGTCTCCATGCTTAAGAAGCACATTGGTGATTCCATTATTTTGGATCTGACAGAGAACCTAGATATCCCGGCTAGCCTTTCATTTGAAGAGATTCCAGTTGAGATTCTAGACCACAAGATCCGTAGACTGAGGAACAAAGAGGTTCCCTTGGTCAAAGTGTTGTGGTGAAACCAATCAGTTGAGGGGGCTACTTGGGAAACCGAGTCAGATATGACATTACGTACCCGCACCTATTATCTATAGTTTAAATCAAGTTGAATGTATCATTTTTCCTTAATTCAGCCCCTTTCTAATCAAAGTTGTAGTTATGTAGCTATTCTTAATATAAGTTCATGCTTTCTCTGGAGTATTGAAGAGATTAGAATGATAGAGAGTCCATTTATCAAGTGGTTTCAACTGTGCATACTTCGTTTCCTCCATACTCTTAGCTTGATGAGCGTCATTCGAGGATGAATGTTCTCAAGTGTGAGACATTGTAATACCCCAAATTTTTCCTTAAGCTTTATTTCATCTCTGGAAGGCTAAGAAATGACTTCCTAAGTGTGTAACGTTTAAACCATATAGAATTTCCCTAACGTTTATTATGTGGAAAATTTAATTAGCTTTCCAATGATATAAGATTCGCCCAAATCTTATAATCGGAAAAGAAGTTATGGTAAATTTAAGTCCTAGTCATAAAACAACGTCATTTTAGTGCTTGGCGCATAACGAAGACGGTATATTTGACAATCATCAATTTCTAGTGGAACTTTGCGATAGCAGTGCATCACGTTGTTGTCCAGGTCCTAACCAGTGGGACAATGAGATAGCACCGTATTGCAGTGACACCGAGAATCCCATTTGTCAAATTCCAATTAGCCACCGCAATAGTGGGGCATCACGGTGGCCCATAAATTTGGGTTTTCCAGTTCAATCTTTCTATCTTCATTCAGGATATAAAAAGGTACTTTGGACTTTTTCCAAGCCCCTTAAATCGTTCAAACACCTTATACAAGGTTATTCCAGGCATCATATACGACTCTTATAAAAACAATCTCTCCAATTAAAAACCCTAAGCATCCAAACCTAATTCCAAGAATTTCCTAAGTTCACCATTAAATCTTCAAATTGATTCAAGAATTGGATTCCTCAAACCAAGAGCATCATGAATATCTATTCACATGTACGAATAAAGTCCCAAAGTCTAGAGTTCACCCAAAGTTCCTAATTCAAGTTATGTGGGGTTTGAACGAGAACATTTCTTTCGTTCTTGTGCCCAATGATTTGATTTTTATAAATGAATTTCATGTTTGTACAAGTAGGTCTATACCCATATTATATTATTTTAAGGATATGAATGGATAAGTTGTTTAAGTTTTGAATTACATGTTTATTTCACTTATTTATGATTTGAATTGATAATTTATGCAACAAATTGCACATTCCTATATTGATGTGATATTTTTAGGTTTCCAAGATTGGTGTCATGAATTAAGCTTCATTGTGACATTTTGATCCTTTAAGAATATACATGCCTTAAGTCCAAGGATGGATTGTTGATAATTTCTAAAGTGTTTCAAGAAGTGTATTGATATTTTCATGCTATTAAGGTTTTAAAGCTTATTGGTGATAGGCTACCAAAGTTTCAAGAAAAGAGTTGATTTTAATCCTAAGCTTAGAATGAAAATCCACACCATTTGATTTAAGCTAAAGGGAAGCATAATTGGCTTTCATTGCAAATTTTTGAGTTGTTTAGGGCGGATTTTCTTAAAAATTTTGAGCTAAAGTAAGGGAGTAGCATTTAGAACCGAGATAGGCATGATTCCAAGGTCTTATGCCTCAGAACTACAAGACACTGTAGGATGTAATTTACCCCAAGTGGGTTGAGCTAGTGATCACTAGAATGTAATGGTTCTACTCTGAGGGCAAGGATAGAACAACTCCCCTAATGTGGGCAAGATGTTGGACTCCATGTAAGATCACATGGTTTATGTTAGTTAGAAGAAACTCCCAAGTTTCCCAGTCTCAAGTCTTAAAGTTCTTAAGGTTTTTAGTCCTTGCATTTCAAAGAAGTTCCTTTTTTTTCTAAAGACTAAAGTGTATGTTCTAAAAGTTGTTGTTTTGTGAGTTCAACTAGTTTACAAGATTGAGATCAAAGAAAGAATACAGATTTAGAACAAATTGTAATGGCTTGCGTGATTTATACTACATGTTTTATTATTCATGATTTATGAGATTTTAGTCACATAATGTGAGTTATCTACAAATACCATATATGTTTTCTATAAAGATTTATTACATTGATATTTAGTTGCATACACTCCCATATACTCAGTACATTCCTAAGTGTTGATCCACATATATCTCTGTGTGCTATATTGTCTCATAATGTAGGTTCAGGTGCTCAGTCCCAGCAACGTCAGTGATCCCGAGTACCTTTATCTACATCTCCACAGTGGTGAGTCCTCATGGTTGGAGGACCTAGCTCCAGACACTTAGTATTTTTAGTAGTAGTTCTACAACTTTCAATTCAGTTTGAGTCAGTTAGGGATCTGTCCCAATGGCTCTCTAGTTTGTTGAGTAGTGGAAGCTTTGTCAGACTAGACAGTCAGTATTTTTAGATTTATACTATGTTATTACCTTTGCAGTACTCATTCGGATTTTAGTTAAACATGATATGACATGACTATTTATTTTGATCTCATTATCTTTAAGTAAGTTTTATACTATGTAGCAGGCTCAAAGGGTTAAATTGGGGGTAATTGTATCCTTAAGCAACGTGTGATTCTCTAGGTCATGATTTCGGGGCTTTACACTATGCAAATACATGGTAGGATTACACTAAGAGATTTGACAATGTGTTGATTCGTGGCAAATCCCCCCCCCCTTAAGAGGAGTTGAAGAGACTAATGAGAGAGTGGTATGTCCCGAAATAATATAGACATGAGCTTCTTGCCAAACTCTACAACTTGAGGTAAGGAAGCAAGAGTGTCATGGCCTACTATGATGAATTCCAACAAATTATCTTAAAACTTGATCATAGAGTTGAGGAAGTTCACTATGACATCATTCATTTCAATGTTGGATTGAACAAAGACATCTCATATTGTATGAATCTTCACAAGTTTGAAACCATGGTTGAATTCTTTCAAGCGGCTTTGGACATTGAGAAAGAGAATAAGGAAAGATAAAAGCCAAAGGCTCCCTAACTCCTACGGGTTGGTCCATGGAAATAAACATGGTTTCGGCATCTATAGCTCCTTCTTAAGTAATAACTAAGGATGCCCAACACCATTCTCTAAAGCTTAAAGGTAAACCAACTAATTCTCATTCTAAGAGTCTACAATGTTTTAAGTGTCAAGGGTGGGGTCATAGGGCAAGTATGTCCTAACCGGCGTAGTGTGATCCTAAAAGAGGGGAAGTTGTACTATCTTGATAAAGAAGTTTAGTTGGAAGCCGAGGGGAATGATGAAAACTATCAAGATAGAAAGTGTGTGGAACCCAAAACTCAAGGTGAGGGTTGTGAAGATGATACAAAATCAAACCAACAACACCAAGAGCTTCAAGTAGGCTCGGATTTCAGTCCAACAACACAAGAACAACAAGTTTAAGTTTCGGTTTTTCAGCCCACAACACAAGAACAACAAGATAGATAACAATGCTAGTGAATCGAAAAGAGCCCCACACGGCTTCACTAGACTTTAAGATAACAAAATCAACAACAACAACAAGATAAAGAAAGATAGATAACTTGACATATAACATTCAAGAAACTAAGAACCCTAACATCAAGAGAGGACCCTAAGTCTAATGAATATAAACACCAAGTTCTTACGAGGACCAAGAGGCACTCAACGACCTCAAAACCCTTGTTTCTAGCCAAAGAGACAACACAAGTATCCCTCTACTTGTGAGATAATAGGGGCGGCTTCTATGAGTGGAAGAGAGAGGAAATGTTTAGTGTTTTTAGGTTACAAAAATCAGCATTCAAAAACTAAGGAACAACTCTCTAACATGTTCTATTTATACTACAAACAAAAGGGGTAAAATGACCCATCCGCCCTTGCTTATTGTGCCAACCTTGGAGAGTAGTTTATTACACATTAGGACCTCTCTTCACACATAAAAACGTTTAGGTCCTTGGTTGGTTCAATCACCAACTCACACACGGCCATTTGCATGAACAAAGCTTGGAGCTTTTGTAATTCCCGAGCTTGGCTTCGTGTGAAAGGCCGTGTACCTGTGGAGGCTGCCCTAACCGTATCATCCTCTCCATCTTGAGAGGAATTTGACCTCAAATTCAGCATTTGGTCATCTTCAACCGCATCCACAAGGGAGAGATCACCAACGTTGAAAGTGTTGTGCACTTGATATTCCGGTGGAAGGTCAATCTTGTAGGCGTTGTCATTGATTCTCTCAAGTACTTGGAAAGGACCATCACCCCTTGGCAGCAATTTGGACTTCCTTTGAGCTGGAAACCGATACTTTCGAAGATGCACCCACACCCAATCTCCGGGTTCAAGCACAAGCCTTCTTCTCCCTTTGTTTACCCTTTTTGCAATCTCTTGGTTCTTCTTTTCAAGCTTGATCCGCACCGTTTCATGCATTTTCTTCATTGCCTCGGCTATTTTATTTCCATCTAAGCTGGTCATGAGATCACTAGACAAAGGAGTGAGATCTAAAGGGGTAAGGGGATTCAGGCCGTAAACACATTCAAAGGGAGTCATTCCCGTGCTTGAATGTATTACCCGGTTGTATGCAAATTCCACCAAGGGTAGGTGATCTTCCCATAAAGTCAGTTTACCTTTAACCATAGAAAGTAGCATAGACCCCAAGGTTCTATTTACTACCTCCGTTTGGCCATCGGTTTGTGGGTGACAAGACGTGGAGAAAAGTAACTTCGTTCCAAGCCTACCCCACATGGACTTCCAAAAGAGACTTAGGAACTTGGAGTCCCTATCGCTCACAATATTCCTCGGTACCCCGCGAAGCTTTACAACATGTGCAACAAATAATGAAGCTACACTACGAGCATCCTCGGTTTTAGCACATGGAATAAAATGAGCCATTTTAGAGAATCTATCAACAATAACAAAAATGCTATCTCGGCCCTTTCTAGTCCTTGGCAGCCCCAAAACAAAATCCATCGAAATGTCCAACCAAGGCCTAAGGGGAGTAGGGAGTGGGGTGTATAATCCTTGAGGTAGGAGACGAGACTTTGCACTCCGGCAGGCCACGCATTAACTACAAATTTTAGTTACGTCTTTGCGCATTTTGGGCCAATAGAAGTTCTCCTCTAAGATTCTGAGGGTCTTGTCTACCCCAAAGTGACCCATGAGGCCTCCGTCATGGGCCTCCCTCACAAATAATTCCCTCCAAGAACTAGAAGGAACACACAACCTCCTCCCCTTGAACAAATACCCATCGAACCGAGAGTAGGAGGAATGGTCATTCTCCTTAAGCCAACGGTCCCTTCCCCACTCTTCGCATTCCCTAAAAATAGGAGCAAAGGTAGGATCCTCGGGATACAACAACCGCAAGCTCTCAAAACCCATCAATTTTGAAGACAAGGTAGCAACAAGCACATGCTTCCTAGACAAGGCATCGGCAACAACATTTTCCTTTCCCCTTTTGTAATGAATTACAAAAGGGAAAGTCTCGATGAACTCAATCCACTTAGAATGACGCCTATTCAACTTGTCTTGGCTCTTAAGGTGTTTCAACGACTCATGATCCGTTCGTATCACAAACTCCTTAGGCCACAAATAATGTTGCCAATTTCCCAAGGCTCTAACAAGGGCGTACAACTCCAAATCATAAGTTGAGTAATTAAGAGTTGCCCCTTTAAGCTTTTCATTGAAATAAGCAACGGGCTTACCTTCTTGCATCAAAACAGCCCCGATGCCAACCTTACTAGCATCACACTCTACTTCAAACATCTTATCAAAATCGGGCAATTGCAATAAAGGCGCCGAGATGAGCGTAGCTTTCAAGGCCTCAAAAGCCCTAGCCTGCTCATCACCCCATTTAAAGGGTCCGTCCTTTCTAATTGCCTCGGTCAAGGGGGCTGCTATGGAACTAAATCCTTTGACAAACCTCCTATAAAAGCTTGCCAACCCGTGGAAACTTCGGATTTCTCCAATAGTTTTAGGGGTCGGCCAACTTCGAATAGAGTCTATCTTGGAATCGTCCACTTCCACACCCCTTGAGCTCACGACAAAACCCAAGAATATAACTTTATCAACACCAAAATAACACTTCTCCATGTTGGCATACAGCTTCTCCTTTCGGAGCACATCAAACACACATCTCGAATGCATTACATGATCATCAATAGATTTACTATACACCAACACATCATCAAAGTAAACCACCACAAACTTTCCAATATAAGGCTTCATTACATGATTCATTAGCCTCATAAATGTGCTAGGAGCATTGGTAAGGCCGAAGGGCATGACCATCCACTCATATAGACCAAATTTGGTCTTGAATGAGGTCTTCCACTCATCACCGGGTTGCATGCGAATTTGGTGATAGCCGCTCCTAAGGTCCACTTTAGAAAACAAACAAGATCCGTGGAGCTCATCTAACATATCATCTAGTCTAGGGATGGGATGACGATACCTTATCGTGATTTTGTTGATGGCTCTACAATCGACACACATGCGCCAAGTTCCGTCCTTCTTTGGTACCAAAAGCACCGGAACAGCACACAGACTCATTCTTTCCTTGATGTATCCCTTGTTGAGAAGCTCCTCAACTTATCTTTCAAGCTCCTTAGTGTCCATGGGATTGCTCCTATAGGCCGGTTTGTTTGGAAGTTGTGAACCCGGCATCAAATCAATTTGGTGCTCAATTCCCCGAAGTGGGGGCAATCCTTGTGGAAGTTCTTGAGGAAATACATCTTCATACTCCTGCAACACACAAGAAATCAAAGGGGAAATGGAAGAATTAGTGGGGTTAGTATTAAAACAATGGGCCAAAAGTAACATCGGCTTGTTTTCATCATGGTCCACGAAGAGTTCTTTCCTCCTAGCCAACATCACTACGTTTTCTATCTCCCTTGTCATTGGGACAGCCTCGGATGTCCCTACTTCCTCACCTATGGCATCCCCCCCTTTTCTCTCTTTTCGGATTCCTTCCCCTTTCCCTTTAACTCTCTTATCTTTTGATGCCACTCATTTACTTGGGAGGGTGAAAGAGGGTGAAGTGTGACCTTTCGGCCATCCTTCTCAAGCGTATACCGGTTGGACCTCCCATCGTGTTTAGTAGACCTATCATATTGCCATGGTCTACCTAACAACAAGTGACATGCTTGCATTGGGATCACGTCACAAAGCACTTCATCGTGGTAGTTTCCCACCTTAAACCGAATCACACATTGCCTTGTGACCTTTAATTCACCACAATCGTTCAACCATTGTAGCTTGTAAGGACTAGTGTGTAGTGTAGTTGGTAGCTTCAAGAAATTTACCATAGCATGGCTCGCAACATTTGTACAACTACCACTATCAATCACCAAGGTGCACACGCTCCCCTTTACAAGACACTTAGTATGGAATAGATTTTCCCTTTGACTCAGGTCATCCATCGCCTTACTAATCATGACACGTCTAACCACAAAGTTTGGAACCACACACTCCCCTTCTTGTGGATAGACATCTTTACTACCATCTAATTCATCATCATTCGGACCATTTTCAGCTCCCTCTCCATCTTGAGGCTCGGCCTCATCCTCCCCCCTTTCGGAAACCACCTCCTCACCAAGGTAGTACACTCTCCCTTCTCGTAGGATCACATTGCGCCGGTTCGGACATTCATTGGCACTTGAAGCATTGGAACCCATTTGGGTTGGGATATTTGTGAGCCTCCGGTTTCGGAGGGAACTTAGGGACTGTTTTGGACTCGGGCAGCTTCGTAGGGGAGGGTTGGTCCTTGTTTTTGGGCCAACCCAAGGGGGTTTGTACCCTTGACTTGAAGGTTGACCACTCCTTAAGTTCCCTTTCAATCTCTAGGGCCGCTTGGAATATACCGTCAATGGTTTCAAACCGGTGAAGGGTCAAATGAGTGGCGATCTCTTTGTTCAACCCACACTTGAACCGGATGATGTCGTGACTGATTTGCTCCCCACGATGATCAAGTTTCAACATGAGTTGTTGGAACTCGTCAAAATAGGCCATCACACTCTTGCCTCCTTGCCGCAAGCCATATAATCTAGCGAGCAACTCATGACGATATCTCTCGGGAAGGTATCGTTGTCTCATCAAATACCTCAACCGATACCAAGGTGGTGGCTGCCTATCCACTAATTCATTACCAAATCGTTTAACATACTCCCACCAAGTGTTAGCATAGCCCTCGAGGTGAGCTATAGCGTAGCAACTCTTCTTTTCTTCCGAGATGTCATTAACTTGGAAAACTTTGTCACAAGCCGATTCCCAAGTTAAGTAGGTCTCGGGGTCACTTTCACCCTTAAAGATGGGTAGGCTCAACTTGATGTTGTTGATGCCTACGTCTCTCTCTTGGTGTCGGTTTCCCCTATCTCCATACCCCCGGTATCTCCTAGGTTCTCCTCGACCCCCTCTTAACTCCTCCTCCCTCATATAAGCATCATCAAAGGCTCCATCTCCTTCATACTCCTCTCTACCGTATCCTTCAAAGTGGACTGGCCGGCCTTGGCCGTTTTGATTCGGAGGATTTGGAATTTGCGGTATTTGGGTTAATGGAGCTTGGAATGGAGGGTTCGGATTTAGTGGAGGTACTTGGCATCCAAATCCCTCTTGTGGCATTGGAGGGTCTTGGAAATGTAGTGGTCTAGTGGAGTCTCGGTTTGGAGGAAAATAGGTAGTTTGGCTTACGGTATTAAGTGGAGCTTGGGGTGCATTTAGCATTTGGTGGACTGTTTCGGGGGTGATGGTTGCGGAGGAGGTCCTATCATGACCATTGGTAGATACATGTAGAGGAGTAGAAGGACGAGAGTTCCTTTGACTCTCCACTTATTCTAATCTCCCACTAATAGTCGACACTTCCCCCTTATTGCTGCCAAGTCCCCTCTCACGGCCCCAAATTCTGAATTCAACCTTTCAAGTGTCCGGGTAACGGCCTCAAGAGTGACCCTCATAGAATCAAGGGCATTAGTATCCACATTATGAGACGTAGCTCCTTCCATTGTCAAGGTATTATCCGCATTAGTTCACCACAAGTTCGTGTTCCACAAGTGTTGTTTAATTGGCTAGTAACCGTGAGAATTTTAAGGTATGAGTAAGCTCTTATCCGGAATGTATTCTTGTTTGAAGACTCAAAGAATTCTTGCCGGACTAGAGTCAAAAATCAGCAATTCGTTCAAACGAATAAAATCACTCAAATAATCGTTGACACGAACAAACAATTCAAGGAACTAGTTGACAACCTAGTAGGAAGGTACTAGTTTGTTAATTAGTTCTAGGACCAAGTAAGGGAAACCAAGGATCAACAATTAGCAACCAAAGAATATCCTAAGTTGAGCTTATAGCGACGTGGCAACATGCAGTGGTCCCACACGTTCTTCTTCTCTTTTTTTTTTTTTGTTTTGTGTTAATATTCACACAACTTGTTATAGTTTGCAAAGTGTTTTGGTGGGAAAAATAAAATCTTGTAGTATTTCACCCTTTTCAAACTCAAGAAAGTGGGGTTTGGTTGACTAATCCCACAAAACAAGGCTCCTTGAATTAGGGAAAAGTGATTGACAAGACTAAAAGGTGATGGGTGCAAGTCTTTCACAACAACTTTATAGCTTGTCTTACCACTTGAGCACACAAAAAGATGAACAAGTTCAAAAGATGAACACCTCAACAAACTTCATCAACTTCTTTAGCACATAAACACACAACCACCGATTTTTTTTTGGTTATCAACAACATACAACTTTCGGCCACTTCAAGTCACTACACAATGTTCAAGTTTTCAAGCTCAACTTTTGGATCTAGACACTTTATTGTTGGTGAGAAAGAAACCAACACTAGAAACTCACTAAACAAGCAAAATAACACCTAGATCTAAACATACAACATCATTCTTGGTTTCAACTTTTAATGGACAAATTTTCAGAATTTCTTTTTGGTGTAGTTTGTTTAAGCCGTGAACTAGCCCAAGATGGGTTATGTTGGAACACAACCGGTCACGCTTTGATACCAAATGATACAAAATCAAAACAACAACACCAAGAGCTTCAAGTAGGCTCGGATTTCAGTCCACCAACACAAGAACAACAAGTTTAAGTTTCGGTTTTTCAGCCCACAACACAAGAACAACAAGATAGATAACAATGCTAGTGAATCGAAAAGAGCCCCACACGGCTTCACTAGACTTTAATATAACAAAATCAACAACAACAACAAGATAAAGAAAGATAGATAACTTGACATATAACATTCAAGAAACTAAGAACCCTAACATCAAGAGAGGACCCTAAGTCTAATGAATATAAACACCAAGTTCTTACGAGGACCAAGAGGCACTCAACGACCTCAAAACCCTTGTTTCTAGCCAAAGAGACAACACAAGTATCCCTCTACTTGTGAGATAATAGGGGCGGCTTCTATGAGTGGAAGAGAGAGGAAATGTTTAGTGTTTTTAGGTTACAAAAATCAGCATTCAAAAACTAAGGAACAACTCTCAAACATGTTCTATTTATACTACAAACAAAAGGGGTAAAATGACCCATCCGCCCTTGCTTCTTGTGCCAACCTTGGAGAGTAGTTTATTACACATTAGGACCTCTCTTCACACATAAAAACGTTTAGGTCCTTGGTTGGTTCAATCACCAACTCACACACGGCCATTTGCATGAACAAAGCTTGGAGCTTTTGTAATTCCCGAGCTTGGCTTCGTGTGAAAGGCCGTGTACCTGTGGAGGCTGCCCTAACCGTATCAGAAGAAGAGGTGTTTCCTTGTGAAGGGGAATGTAATGTCCCTAGTTATGTGGTTCAAAAGACTTTGTTTAGTAAGGTCTTGGATGATCAAAGAGAAAATCTTTTTCATACCAGGTGCCTTATTCAGGACGTGTGAGTTTAATCATCATACATAATAGGATATGTATTAATATTGCTAGTGTCACCTTGTCATACAAGCATAAATACAAGGTTTACAAGGTCTTGTAGAAGGTTCATTCTTTGGATTGTAAAAGGATCAAGTTTTGGATTTCCAAGTGATTGAAGACATTTTGGAACCATTACAAAGCCTTGTCAAAATTGAGGAGAGAAGAAGGATTTCTACATTACATAGGTTCCTCAACTAAGGGTTGTGTGGTCTTTTAAGACCTCCCTTTTACACTCCAAAGGATCACCCTTCATCAAGGGAATTTTAATCATTGTTATGTAATAGTATAAATAGACCTTTTAGCTTCCATTTTCATTAGAATTTGATGAATTAAAATTGAGTATTACTCTTAGTGTAGTTTCTTTCCTTAGTGTAGGTCTTGGAAAAGCCATCTTAGTGTATGTATTGGAAAATACATTAAAACTTGAGTATTTTAATGCAATTGAATGGATTTTCTTTTGTGTTGATCATTTGGCAAGAAATGTGTGATTGAGGAGTGTGAGTTCCTTTGGTCCACCTAAGAGTGAGGTTTGAACTACCATTAGTGAGGTGTGTTTGAATGTTTGATACATTTTATTATTCTAATCAATAGTGATAGTAAGGGTCTCATTATCTATCCTTTTATTTCTATGCAAATCTTCTTCATCTCCTTTCTACTTTGTGTGTTTTCCTTTTATTGTAGTTGCTGGTTTTTGTTCCTTGTGTGTCCATTTTCCATTTTAGACTTCCTTTAGTGTATCATTTTGTATCAAGATCCATGTATTAGAGTTACTCCCATAACTCTTAAGTCCTGGATCTAAGAAAATCTTCACAAAAAAAGAGTCTGGAGTCAAAAAATCCACAAAAAGAGTCAAAAATTCAAAAAACTCAAAAAAGTTGTGTGTTGGTTTTTTTTTTGTTAGTAGATTCGAATTTCACAAGTTAGATCTACTAATTTTTAGCTTGTTTTGATAGTTTCTAGTGTTAGATTCTTGTTCTCTAGAACTTAAAGGGTTTAGATCTAAGTTTTGAACAAGATTTGGTAGTTTTCGAGCTAGATCCACCATTGTTGTGGCTTGTTTGAAGCTTTTGAGGAGGGATCTCGTTTTTGATCAACTTGTTTGTTGTGTTTTGTGGCTTGTTTTGTGTTGGTTGTGGTTTTTTTGGCAAAGGAAACCAAGATCTAAAAGTTAAATTAAAGTTAGGGTTCATTTGCACAGTGGTCAAACCTTGGTCAACTCTTGAATATTCATCTTGGTCATCCACCATCTTCAAATCTTGTTGAAGAAGAATATGCAAGTAGCTTGTTTCATACAAAAGGCAGAAGAAAGAGAGTGAACTAAGTGTTTGTACATGAATAGTCCCTAGTATATTCTTAGTCTTCCAAAAGAATGAGGGGATAAGGGGACAAGCAAGTACAATTGAAAGTACACTCGAGGCGACCAATCCAATTTGAATTTATTTGAAGCTCCAAAAAAGCTTCAAACCTTCATTTTCCTCCCCAAAACCGAAATTCTTCTTCTCTAAAGAAGTGTTTGGCCAAAATAAGAGATTTGGAATTGAAAATTTTGAAAAGTGCCTCCCAACCACAAGCTACCACGTCATCAATTTATGAACAACTAAATTAAGTCCTAAAATTAGATTTATTATTTTCTAATTTTTTATTCTAATAGCTTTTGAGTTAATTCTATCACAAATTAGAAAACTATTAAGTACCTACTAGGTTGGTAATTAGTCTAGAATTCATTTCTTTTGTTTCTTCGATTTTTGTGTGCTTTTTATCATTTTTAAATCATAGTAGTTTGTTGGTTCAAGTACGTACATCATTTTATTTGAGTCTTATCAAAAAAAATTGATTCCGTACCAAGGCATATTCATCACTCAATTCACTTGCCAAGTATTGCCAAGTCTTTAACATTTGTGAGACCAAGTGTAAGGTGAGATTTGAGTGTGAGTGTGGCTTAGCTTTTGAACTAACTTGTTTGATCATTTTGTAGATTTTAATTTGTTGTTATTGCTTCTTAGTAGGTATAGTTGACCATGGATCCCAGGGGTTCTTCATCCCAACCTTTGGGAAATGATGCTATGGGAGTTTTGTTGGCTCACTTTGATTCCTTATCTCATTTTTTGGCAATAGTAAGAATAGATGTGAGAGATAAGAGAGGTTATGTGGGATCAATGAAGGGTGACATGATTAGAATGAAAGATGGAGTTAATAGACTTTGTCCACCAAAGCTTCCACAATACCCAAGCTATCAAGTCCAAAGTACCAAAACCGGAGAGGTCCAAAGACCATTACATCAACAATTGAACCAAGTCCAACAAAAGGGACTTGGTACTCAAATGCTACCTCAAAATCCGAAGTAACGAGTTCCAAACTCACTTGACCAAAGGGTTTACCCTTCACAATTCCAAACACCTCAAGTCCAAAGATCCTACACTTCACAAAATCCAATAACTCTTCTCCACAAGTTAGAATCCAAAAATAATGAGGCCAAGCCTCAAGATAGAGAGAAGCTTAATATTTAGGTACAAGAAAAATGTGAAGAAAAGAAGAAAAGGGAAAGGGAAACCGCGGGTAGTGAAGTAGAAAAGGGAAAGAAATGCTTGATTGTGGATCTTGTCCCTAAAGGATCCTTGTTACTCACTAACCCAAGTGCTAGCATTTTTCCTAGCATTGATTCTTCTCATGTGAAGGTTCAAGAATATACATTCTCAAAGAAGAATCAAAAAGGAGTTCCACACACACACATGGTTGATGAGTTAATGAAACCCTTGGCCGAAAGTTCCACTCTTTGGACAATTGATTACGAAATGAATCCAAGGTTAAATCTTGACATATTCCATTGTGATGTTGGGAATGAGGGATACCATGGTAAAAAATTAAGTGAAGAAAACACTTCTCATGATCTACAAGGTAATAAAGCTATTTTCTACACTCCTAGAAACTTGAATTATTTGATATAGCTAGTAGTAGCCAAAGTGGTGTAGTTTCCCATTGGATTATTAAATAAGTGCATGAATCTCCCTTTTGTGATACTCTTGGTGTTGTTATATTACATAAGGACCAAGATCTTGTTGTGAGTATGCAAGCACTAGTTGATCCTTTAGATGACAAAATCAATTTTTTTCGTAAGAACGATTTGTATCCATCTAGTGGTAGCACTTACAACTTGAATAAGGTTCCATTACCAAGTAAAAATAGTATTCACACACTATTTGACCCTTGGAAAAACCAAGGTGAGTGTACGTTGGTTTGTGAGATGCCAACAACTAGTAAGGATATAAAGAATGAAATGCAACTTTTTGAGGAAAGTCTTCTAGGCCGTAGATCCTTATTATTGAATGTTAGTCATCCCTTAAAATCAAATTCTTTGGGTGATTTTGAGTGTGATTCCATAGGAAAAGGAATGATTCATCACCGCTTATATCCTTGGCTACTTCATCCATTTGATTCTGGTGTACGAGTAGGGTAGGGAAGGGATAGTCCTAGCGTGTCTTTATTTTTATTTGATAATTACCTAGACATATCCTTTGTACTGATAATACTAAGTGTTTCATGGTTAAAACAAAGGATTTCTGGTTGTATTTTTAAAGTGTACCCCCTATACATGATGTCTTCACCCTTGATTTCTTTCTATACTACCTCTTTACCTATGATGATAACCCTACTAATTTTGAATTTGTATTGTGTATTGGTAGGAAGTTTGGTGGCTGGTTTCCTTATTTGAATGATAGTTATATATGGGTGAGGTGGACCTTGAGATCAATAGTGGCACCATATTTGATGAGGTTGTTTGTAGAGATAATGAAACAAATGTATCTTATGGTTCCTAAGCCAAAGGTAGTCAGTCTTACCTTTTGGGTATAGTAAAGACATTAAGACTATTGTAGTTCCCTTATATCTTGATATTTTCCAAAACTACCTTATTTGTGCCATTCATGCTAAGATTTTCATGTCACACACAAAGGACCCGTGGATGTATTTCAAATGTGAACAAACTTGGCTTGTTGATATATGTGATAATTTTGGGTTGCACTCTTCTTTCTTTGAAGTCAATCTTAGTCATGCCCTTATTAACACTTGTAGTAAGTCGTTCGTGATTATAACAAAGGATTATTGGCTATATTTCTAGAGTGTACCCCTTGGTGTGTTTGTATAATTATGGCACTAATTCTAACCCTCCTATCATGAGGATTGTGTGCTTGTTGTCCTTCTCTTTAGTTTTGCAAGGTGTGAATTTGAGGTCAAATTCCATTCAAGATGAATAGGATGATATAAGCATAAAGATCACAAGGTTTACAAGTTCTTGTACAAGGTACAAGCTTTGGATTGTCAAAGGATCAAGTCTCGGATTTTGAAGTTCTTGAAGACCTTTTGGAACTATTACAAAGACTTGTCCAAATTTAATAGTGAATGATTGATTTCCTCATCACATAGGCACCTCAACTAAGGGTTTTGTGGTCCTTTATGACCTCTTTTTTACCCTCAAAAGGAGGACCCTTCATTAAAGGAATTTTAGTCATTGTTATGTAATAGTATAAATAGACCTTTTAGCTTCCAGTTTCATTAGACTTTGATGAATTGAAATTGAGTATTACTCTTAGAGTAGTTTCTTTCCTTAGTGTATGGCTTGGAAAATCCATCATACTGTAGGTCTTGGAAAAGACATCAAAACTTGAGTGTTTTAATGCAATTGAATGGATTTTCATTTATGTTGACCATTTGGAAAGAAAGGTGTGATTGAAAAGTGTGAGTTCCTTTGGTACACCTAAGAGTGAGGTTTGAACTTCCATTGGTGAGGTGTGTTTGAAGGTTTGATACTTTTTCTTAAGCTAATCATTAGTGATAGTAAGGGTCTCATTGTCTATCCTTTTATTTCTATGGAAATCTTCTTCATCTCCTTTCTTATTTGTGTATTTTACTTTTATTGTAGTTTCTGCTTGTTGTTCCTTGTGTGTGCATTTTTTATTTTATACCTCCTTTAGTGTATCACCTTGGTTGACCACTTGAAACTATCCACTATCCCTCACCTGAATCCATACAAGCTTCAATGGTTAAACAGGTGTGGTGAGGTCAAACAACAATGTGTGATTAAATTCAAAGTAGGGAATTATCATGATGAAGTGTTGTGTGATGTAATCCCTATGTAACCATTTCACATATAGTTAGGAAGGTCTTGCCAATTTGATAGACATACTAAGCATGGTGGAAAGGCTAATAGGTACACCTTTGAGCATGGAGGCCGAAAGTTCACTCTTCTTCGTCTTCCACAATACAGTGTGGATGAAATCCAAAAAAAAACAAGAAGTTGGATGATAAACGAAAGAAAGAAAAGCGAGGGGAGGCCTTGAATTATGAGAATAAAAAGGTGAAGGCAACTTTGTTTGTGGGACTTGCCCACAAAGGTCCCTTGATACTCACTAACTCAAATTCTAGCATTTTTTCTAGCCTTGATTTTTCTTACATCTAGGTGCAATATGATATGCCATCAAAGTAGGATCTACAATGAGGTCAACACGAAAACAAGAGAAATGATCTAATGGCACCCTTGGCTGAGAGCATCAAAAAGGTGGGTTGTCCAAGCCTAACCTGAGGTAATCCTACCACTCTATACACTTACTTAAACTCAAATGGTGTGATCAAGTTTATTGTGAAGTGGTTTTGGGTTTTCAAATGCATACATCTTCATATAGTAGCTCTTTTGTGATGGACAATCAACAACTTACCCCTAAGGCTACTCCATACATTTCTTTGAGTTATACTTTTTATGATGTGTTATGTAGTGTAGTGGTCTCGGGATTGCTTAACATAGGGGTACATGCTTCTTCTCTTAATTTCTTTCTTAATTTGTTCCATGATCAATGTGCTCCTACATATAGTCCACTACTTGAATATGTGAATTGTGGAATTGAAGGCCCTCAAGTTAGTATTGATGCTTGTAATATTGATCTTGTCAATGAGTATGGTCCTTTGAGCTTGTTTGATGAAATCCATGAAGTCAATATTGTTCAAGGTGACTATGTGTATGTTAAAATTGTGTGTGGTTCTTTGGGAAGTCAAGACTTTGATCTTCAAGTACAAGGGGTGGGTAGTTTCGCCCTATACCCATGCCTACTACTTCCCTTTGACCTTGTGGTACTTATGTTATTTTGGAATTATAGTTTTAGTTAATGCTCATTATATTTTAATGTTGATGCTATTCACTTATTTGGTATCCTTTATGCTACGCTTTTCATGTTGAATACCAAGAATATGTGGGTGTATGTTAAGTGTGAACAACTATGGATTAATGATTTGAGTGTGGTACTTATACTAACCCTCCTACCAAGAGGATTGTGGGCTTGTTACTTTTGCAAGATATGAATTTCAGGACCCATTTCTTTCAAGATGGAGTGTATGATATAAGCATAAAGAGCACAAAAGATTACAAGGCATTAACAAAGGTTCAAGCTTCGGAATTGGCAAGTGTTTGGAGCCATTTAAATCCTTGTCAAGTTTAAGGAGGAGAAGGGAACCACTACAATCAAGAGGCACCTTAAGTGAAGGGTATTGAAGACATTTTACATCCCAAAGTGACATACAAGAAGCGCCAACTTTCCCTTATTCATTAAGGGCATTTTTGATATTTGTTATGTAATAGTATAAATAGACACTTTAGTGGGTATTTTCATTAGTTTTGAAGAATATTGAAAGATTACTCTTCAGCTTCTAGTTCATAGTCTCCTTATCTTAGTGTAAAACCGAAACTTGAGTGCTTTGAATGCAATTAAAGGGTTCTTTATTTGATTTGAACATTTGGCAAGAAAGGTGTGACTGAGGGAGTGTGAATTCCTCTGATTCACCTAAGAGTGAGGTTTGATCTAATATTGGTGAGGTGTGATTGAGTGTTTCATACATATTCTTTTAATAATCATTAGTGGAAGAGAGGGTCTCTCTATCTATCTTTACTATATGCAAATTTTCTTCATTTCTTTTCTTCAATGTGTTTTTTTTCATAGTTTGTTCTTGTGGTTTATTTCCATATTCGGTTTCTAGATAGCTTTTTGGTTATCAAGAACACTTGTAACAAGATCTTTGTCTAGTTAGAGGAGTACCCACCCGAAACTAGGTCAAGAACTAGTGTGGATTCACTGTTGAATGAGTATGGCTTAGAAACATTGGTGCTCGAGTGGTGTAATCCCATTTTGTATCATTGTAAGAGATAGGTGATTGTAGTGTGTAGTGTTAAGCGTCCAAGAGTATAACATGTTCTTGGGTTCTTAAGATTACATCTTTATTTGTCTATCTATCTATCTTTGCATAGTTGTAACCGTTGGTAGTTTTCTTGTTTTGGTAGTCTTATAAACATTGTTTGTTGTCTTCCTATTATGTTGTTCATCTTCTTATGGTTGTTACAATAGTTTTGTTGGTCGTTTGGTGTGACAAACACCTTGAATCCCTTCATTCTTGTATTGTAATCTTGAATATGAGAGTGGTCATCAAAAGGGTCCTCGGTTCCTTGAATAGATGGACTGTTTTAGTGTATGTTTTGTGCCCTTCCTTGTTATTATTGTATCATTTGTTCTCATATCTATCTTGATATTGTTCAACCCAAATCAATCTTAGGTTTGAGAGCTGAAAACTAAAATAAAAAAGTGTTCTTGTTGTTGTTGGCCGAGAACTTATTTTTCTTGATTGTTGTTGTCTTGGTCAAATATTGTATTCCTAGATCTAGGTGAATTTACTTGTTTTGTTGTTTCTAGTGTTAGTATTTTTCTTTACTAACACCTTTGAGTCTAGATCTAAACTTGCGCTTATGTTGCTAATCTTTTTGTTGTGAACCAAAAGTGGCCGTGAGTTGACGATGTTGTTCATGGCCATGTGGTGACCTTTTTTGTGACTTGGTTGAACGTTGGTTGGTGTAGTTGTATATCTTGAAAGTTTGTTGTTGTGTTCTTGTTGTTCATCACGACCTTCACACCTTGTTAAAACCGAATTACAACACTAAAAAGCCTTGGCCGTTTGTTGGTGATTTTGTTGTTGGCCTTGTTGTTGTGGAATTGTTGTTGTTCTTGGAGATTGTTGTTGGTTGGTCTTGTTGTGATTCTTGTGTTCTTGAAGTTCTTCACTATATTCCTCACCTTTTTTATTAAAGTGAACTTTAGATCTAATAAAGGTGAAAGACAAGGTTTAGTACTTGTCAAATCTTGAAAGACTTACAACCACCACAGACTTGTCAATCACATCTCACCTACTTTTCCATATTTCAAGGACCTTGTTTTAAGGAATAATTACAAGTCAAATCTCACCTTTTTGAATTGAAATTTTTAAGAGAGATCAAGACTTGTAGTTTCAATCTATTAACCAAATTTTATCATTTCAAATTGTAAAGTGATCAATACTTCAAATTGGTGAATTAAATTGTCGAAGATCGTGACCAATAGTGGGCTACCACATCATCATTTTCCTATTCAAGAAAATTTTTTAAGATCAAATATTTAATCTTTTAGTTTTAATTTTTTGTTTCTTTAGCCTAGTTAGTTGACTCCATTACTAACTTACAAGCTAGCACAATATTGTAAGTTAGTTTTGAAATTGTTCTTCATGTATATGTTACTTTGTGTGTCTTATTATTTTTGAGTCGTTGTAACACTTGGTAAACCTATAAACACCTCATGGAGTACAAGCAAACTTACAACACTTCTGAGATCAAGTGTGAGATAACCAAGAGAAACAAAAGAATAAAGAGAGAGTGTGAGGACCATTCTTTCTACAACTATGATACAAAATCAAACCAACAACACCAAGAGCTTCAAGTAGGCTCGGATTTCAGTCCAACAACACAAGAACAACTAGTTTAAGTTTCGGTTTTTCAGCCCACAACACAAGAACAACAAGATAGATAACAATGCTAGTGAATCGAAAAGAGCCCCACACGGCTTCACTAGACTTTACGATAACAAAATCGACAACAACAACAAGATAAAGAAAGATAGATAACTTGACATATAACATTCAAGAAACTAAGAACCCTAACATCAAGAGAGGACCCTAAGTCTAATTAATATAAACACCAAGTTCTTACGAGGACCAAGAGGCACTCAACGACCTCAAAACCCTTGTTTCTAGCCAAAGAGATAACACAAGTATCCCTCTACTTGTGAGATAATAGGGGCGGCTTCTATGAGTGGAAGAGAGAGGAAAGGTTTAGTGTTTTAGGTTACAAAAATCAGCATTCCAAAAAACTGGGGAATAACTCTCTAACATGTTCTATTTATACTACAATCAAAAGGGGTAAAATGACCCATCCGCCCTTGCTTCTTGTGCCAACCTTGGAGAGTAGTTTATTACACATTAGGACCTCTCTTCACACATAAAAACGTTTAGGTCCTTGGTTGGTTCAATCACCAACTCACACACGGCCATTTGCATGAACAAAGCTTGGAGTTTTTGTAATTCCCGAGCTTGGCTTCGTGTGAAAGGCCGTGTACCGGTGGAGGCTGCCCTAACCGTATCATCCTCTCCATCTTGAGAGGAATTTGACCTCAAATTCAGCATTTGGTCATCTTCAGCCGCATCCACGAGGTAGAGATCACCAACGTTGAAAGTGTTGTGCACTTGATATTCCGGTGGAAGGTCAATCTTGTACGCGTTGTCATTGATTCTCTCAAGTACTTGGAAAGGACCATCACCCCTTGGCAGCAATTTGGACTTCCTTTGAGCTGGAAAACGATCCTTTCGAATATGCACCCACACCCAATCTCCGGGTTCAAGAACAAGCCTTCTTCTCCCTTTGTTTACCCTTTTTGCAATCTCTTGGTTCTTCTTTTAAAGCTTGATCCGCACCGTCTCATGCATTTTCTTCATTGCCTCGGCTCTTTTATTTCCATCTAAGCTGGTCATGAGATCACTAGACAAAGGAGTGAGATCTAAAGGGGTAAGGGGATTCACGCCGTAAACACATTCAAAGGGAGTCATTCCCGTGCTCGAATGTATTACCCGGTTGTATGCAAATTCCACCAAGGGTAGGTGATCTTCCCATGAAGTCAGTTTACCTTTAACCATAGAACGTAGCATAGACCCCAAGGTTCTATTTACTACCTCCGTTTGGCCATCGGTTTGTCGGTGACAAGACGTGGAGAAAAGTAACTTCGTTCCAAGCCTACTCCACATGGACTTCCAAAAGAGACTTAGGAACTTGGAGTCCCTATCGCTCACAATAGTCCTCGGTACCCCATGAAGCTTTAAAACATGTGCACCAAACAATGAAGCTACACTACGAGCATCCTCGGTTTTAGCTAAACAATGAACCAACCTTACTAGCATCACACTCTACTTCAAACATCTTATCCAAATCGGGCAATTGCAATAAAGGAGCCGAGATGAGCGTAGCTTTCAAGGCCTCAAAAGCCCTAGCCTGCTCATCACCCCATTTAAAGGGTCCGTCCTTTCTAATTGCCTCGGTCAAGGGGGCTGCTATGGAACTAAATCCTTTGACAAACCTCCTATAAAAGCTTGCCAACCCGTGGAAACTTCGGATTTCTCCAATAGTTTTAGGGGTCGGCCAACTTCGAATAGAGTTTATCTTGGAATCGTCCACTTCTACACCCCTTGAGCTCACGATAAAACCCAAGAATATAACTTTATCAACACCAAAAGAACACTTCTCCATGTTGGCATACAGCTTCTCCTTTCGGAGCACATCAAACACAGATCTCAAATGCATTACATGATCATCAATAGATTTACTATACACCAACACATCATCAAAGTAAACCACCACAAACTTTCCAATATAAGGCTTCATTGCATGATTCATTAGCCTCATAAATGTGCTAGGAGCATTGGTAAGGTTGAAGGGCATGACCCGCCACTCATATAGACCGAATTTGGTCTTGAATGCGGTCTTCCACTCATCACCGGGTTGCATGCGAATTTGGTCATAGCTGCTCCTAAGGTCCACTTTAGAAAACAAACAAGAGCCGTGGAGCTCATCTAACATATCATCTAGTCTAGGGATTGGATGACGATACCTTATCGTGATTTTGTTGATGGCTCTACAATCGACGCACATGCGCCAAGTTCTGTCCTTCTTTGGTACCAAAAGCACTGGAACAGCACACGGACTCATGCTTTCCTTGATGTATCCCTTGTTGAGAAGCTCCTCAACTTGTCTTTCAAGATCCTTAGTGTCCATGGGATTGCTCCTATAGGCCGGTTTGTTTGGAAGTTGTAAACCCGGCACCAAATCAATTTGGTGCTCATTCCCCGAAGTGAGGGCAATCCTTGCGGAAGTTCTTGAGGAAATACATCTTCATACACCTGCAACACACAAGAAATCAAAGGGGAAATGGAAGAATTAGTGGGGTTAGTATTAAAACAATGGGCCAAAAGTAACATCGGCTTGTTTTCATCATGGTCCACGAAGAGTTCTTTCCTCCTAGCCAACATACTACGTTTTCCATCTCCCTTGTCGTTGGGACAGCCTCGGATGTCCCTACTTCCTCACCTACGGCATCCCCCCCCTTTTCTCCCTTTCCGGATTCCTTCCCCTTTCCCTTTAACTCTCTCATCTTTTGATGCCACTCATTTACTTGGGAGGGTGAAAGAGGGTGAAGTGTGACCTTTCGGCCATCCTTCTCAAGCGTATACTGGTTGGACCTCCCATCGTGTTTAGTAGACCTATCATATTGCCATGGTCTACCTAACAACAAGTGACATGCTTGCATTGGGATCACGTCACAAAGCACTTCATCGTGGTAGTTTCCCACCTTAAACCGAATCACACATTGCCTTGTGACCTTTAATTCACCATAATCGTTCAACCATTGTAGCTTGTAAGGACTAGTGTGTAGTGTAGTTGGTAGCTTCAAGAAATTTACCATAGCATGGCTCGCAACATTTGTACAACTACCACTATCAATCACCAAGGTGCACACACTCCCCTTTACAAGACACTTAGTATGGAATAGATTTTCCCTTTGACTCGGGTCATCAATCGCCTTACTAATCATGACACGTCTAACCACAAAGTTTGGAACCACACACTCCCCTTCTTGTGGATAGACATCTTCACTACCATCTAATTCATCATCATTCGGCCCATTTTCAGCTCACTCTCCATCTTGAGGCTCGGCCTCATCCTCCCCCCTTTCGGAAACCACCTCCTCACCAAGGTAGTACACTTTCCCTTCTCGTAGGATCACATTGCGCCGGTTCGGACATTCATTGGCCTTATGCCCCCAACCTTGGCACTTGAAGCATTGGAACCCCTTTTGGTTGGGATATTTGTGAGCCTCCGGTTTCGGAGGGAACTTAGGGACTGTTTTGGACTCGGGCAGCTTCGTAGGGGCGGGTTGGTCCTTGTTTTTGGGCCACCCCGAGGGGGTTTGTAACCTTGCCTTGAAGGCTAATCTCTCCTTAAGTTCCCTTTCAATCTCTAGGGCCGCTTGGAATATACCGTCAATGGTTTCAAATCGGTGAAGGGTCAAATGAGTGGAGATCTCTTTGTTCAACCCACACTTGAACCGGATGATGTCGTGACTGATTTGCTCCCCACGATGATCAAGTTTCAACATGAGTTGTTGGAACTCGTCAAAATAGGCCATCACAATCTTGCCTCCTTGCCGCAAGCCATATAATCTAGCGAGCAACTCATGACGATATCTCTCGGGAAGGTATCGTTGTCTCATCAAATACCTCAACCGATACCAAGGTGGTGGCTGCCCATCCACTAATTCATTACCAAATCGTTTAACATACTCCCACCAAGTGTTAGCATAGACCTCGAGGTGAGCTATAGCGTAGCAACTCTTCTTTTCTTCCGAGATGTCATTAACTTGGAAAACTTTGGCACAAGCCGATTCCCAAGTTAAGTAGGTCTCGGGGTCACTTTCACCCTTAAAGATGGGTAGGCTCAACTTGATGGTGTTGATGCCTACGTCTCTCTCTTGGTGTCGGTTTCCCCTATCTCCATACCCCCGGTATCTCCTAGGTTCTCCTCGACCCCCTCTTAACTCCTCCTCCCTCATATAAGCATCATCAAAGGCTCCATCTCCTTCATACTCCTCTCTACCGTATCCTTCAAAGTGGGCTGGCCGGCCTTGGCCGTTTTGATTCGGAGGATTTGGAATTTGCGGTCTTTGGGTTAATGGATCTTGGAATGGAGGGTTCGAAATTAGTGGAGGTACTTGGCGTCCAAATCCCTCTTGTGGAATTGGAGGGGCTTGGAAATGTAGTGGTCTAGTGGAGTCTCGGTTTGGAGGAAAAGAGGTAGTTTGGCTTGCGGTATTTAGTGGAGCTTGGGGTGCATTTAGCATTTGGTGGACTGTTTCGAGGGTGATGGGTGCGGAGGAGGTCCTATCATGACCATTGGTAGATACATGTAGAGGAGTAGAATGACGAGAGTTCCTTTGACTCTCCACTTGTTCTAATCTCCCACTAATAGTCGACACTTCCCCCTTGATTGCTGCCAAGTCCCCTCTCACGGCCCCAAATTCCGAATTCAACCTTTCAAGTGTCCGGGTAACGGCCTCAAGAGTGACCCTCATAGAATCAAGGGCATTAGTATCCACATTATGAGACGTAGCTCCTTCCATTGTCAAGGTATTATCCGCTTTAGTTCACCACAAGTTCGTGTTCCACAAGTGTCGTATAATTGGCTAGTAACCGTGAGATTTTTAAGGTATGAGTAAGCTCTTATCCGGAATGGATTCTTGTTTGAAGACTCAAAGAATTCTTGTCGGACTAGAGTCAAAATCAGCAATTCGTTCAAACGAATAAAAGCACTCAAATAATCGTTGACACGAACAAACGGTTGAAGGAACTAGTTGACAACCTAGTAGGAAGGTACTAGTTTGTTAATTAGTTCTAGGACCAAGTAAGGGAAACCAAGGATCAACAATTAGCAACCAAAGAATATCCTAAGTTGAGCTTATAGCGACGTGGCAGCATGCAATGGTCCCACACGTTCTTCTTCTCTCTCTTTTTTTTTTTTTTTTTTTTTGTTTTGTGTTAATATTCACACAACTTGTTATAGTTTGCAAAGTGTTTTGGTGGGAAAAATAAAATCTTGTAGTATTTCACCCTTTTCAAACTCAAGAAAGTGGGGTTTGGTTGCCTAATCCCACAAAACAAGAGTCCTTGAATTAGGGAAAAGTGATTGACAAGACTAAAAGGTGATGGGTGCAAGTCTTTCACAACAACTTTATAGCTTGCCTTACCACTTGAGCACACAACAAGATGAACAAGGTGAACAAGTTCAAAAGATGAACACCTCAAGAAACTTCATCAACTTCTTTAGCACATAAACACACAACCACCGATTTTATTTTTTTTTTGGTTATCAACAACATACAACTTTCGGCCACTTCAAGTCACTACACAATGTTCAAGTTTTCAAGCTCAACTTTTGGATCTACACACTTTAGTGTTGGTGAGAAAGAAACCAACACTAGAAACTCACTAAACAAGCAAAATAACACCTAGATCTAAACATACAACATCATTCTTGGTTTCAACTTTTAATGGACAGATTTTCTGAATTTCTTTTTTGGTGTAGTTTGTTTAAGCCGTGAACTAGCCCAAGATGGGTTATGTTGGAACACAACCGGTCTTGCTTTGATACCAAATGATACAAAATCAAACCAACAACACCAAGAGCTTCAAGTAGGCTCGGATTTCAGTCCAACAACACAAGAACAACAAGTTTAAGTTTCGGTTTTTCAGCCCACAACACAAAAACAACAAGATAGATAACAATGCTAGTGAATCGAAAAGAGCCCCACACGGCTTCACTAGACTTTACGATAACAAAATCAACAACAACAACAAGATAAAGAAAGATAGATAACTTGACATATAACATTCAAGAAACTAAGAACCCTAACATCAAGAGAGGACCCTAAGTCTAATGAATATAAACACTAAGTTCTTACGAGGACCAAGAGGCACTCAACGACCTCAAAACCCTTGTTTCTAGCCAAAGAGACAACACAAGTATCCCTCTACTTGTGAGATAATAGGGGCGGCTTCTATGAGTGGAAGAGAGAGGAAAGGTTTAGTGTTTTAGGTTACAAAAATCAGCATTCAAAAAAACTGGGGAATAACTCTCTAACATGTTCTATTTATACTACAAACAAAAGGGGTAAAATGACCCATCCGCCCTTGCTTCTTGTGCCAACCTTTGAGAGTAGTTTATTACACATTTGGACCTCTCTTCACACATAAAAACGTTTAGGTCCTTGGTTGGTTCAATCACCAACTCACACACGGCCATTTGCATGAACAAAGCTTGGAGTTTTTGTAATTCCCGAGCTTGGCTTCGTGTGAAAGGCCGTGTACCTGTGGAGGCTGCCCTAACCGTATCAAACTATCTTGTTTGTTGTTTTGTAGGTAACTTCTTGGCTACAATGGATAACTATACTCTTAATGCTATCTTGGGATTGAAACTCACAACTGAAGCATGGTAAAAATACAAGTGGAAGTGACAATATTCAGTGAATGGTTGGATCGTTTGGAGAGTCGAAGAAGTTATGGGGCTTCTACTCCTCAACACCATGTTTCCTTAAGTGAGAAAACACCTCCACCATCATTTCCTCCAAAAACTTTACCTCAAGGGTTCAACCCTCCAAGACCACCACAAAGATCCATAAGCTAAGCTACCAATTACCTTCAAAACTGAGAACAAGGTAGACCACTTCCCTTATAAGTTGATCAGGTCCAAAAAGATGGACTTGGAAGCCCATTTCCTTCCATCCAAGCTCCACAACTGAAGCACCACATTACCAAATCAATCCTCTAAACCGAAACTCCACTTCACCAAAACCGATATGTCCATATAGAGGAGTATGGTAGAAAGGAACATAAGGGAAATGGAGTCTACGATAATGATTTTTATGAGGGAAGAAGAATTTACTCAGGTGAGATTGACGGCAAGTCTCAAGATAGAGAGAAAGCCGAGGTAAAAAATAAAGATATTGGAGGAGACTTTTTTATATTGAGCTCTCAGGTCCTTCATATTTTATGAGCTATTTTTGACTGGTTTCTTTTTAAGTGGCCAATTGAACGAGGTGAAGCAGTGAATTTGTGGGCAAATTCCTTATAAGATGGAGAGGATGATACAATATAATCACGAATATGGACTGATTAGAGAGTGTGTTTGATTCGAGATTTGGTGTGAGCAATTGACGAGCCAAAGAGGACCTAATTATGCACCAAAACTGTCCAAAAACTACACTTGGGCTACACTTAATGGGCACCTCACACTTAAGGGCCTTTTGGTCATTCTCAGCTTCTAATTGTAATGTAATAATAAAGGACATATTAGGGTTTCTATTTGTTAGTTTTTGTTGATATTTTTATTGTAGAACATTTGTAACAAGCTCTCTCTCTAGTTTGAGGAGTGCCCACCCAAAACTAGGTCAAGAACTAGTGATTGAGTATTGCTTGGAAACATTGGTGCTTGAGTAGTGGACTCCCCCTCTTGTTTCATTATAATATATAGGTTATTGTAGTGTTTAGTGTTAAGGGTCCAAGAGTATAACATGTTCTTAGGTTCTTAAGATTATTTCTTCATTTGTTTATCTATCTATCTTTGTCTAGTTATAACCGTTGCTAGTGTTCTTGTTTTGGTAATCATATAAACATTGTTTGTATTCTTCCTATTGTGTTGTTCATCTTCTTATTGTTGTTACAATAGTTTCATTGGATGTTTGGTGTGACAAACGCCTTGAATCCATTCATTCTTGTATTGTAATCTGGAATCTGAGAGTGGTCATCAAAAGGGTCCTCGGTTCCTTAAACTTGTGGATTGTTTTGGTGTATGCGTTGTGCTCTTCCTTGTTATTCTTATATCACGTTACCTATGCCACAATGCCATACCAAGTTCCATATAATTAGAATAAGTACACTTAAAAATATGAGGTGTTACATCCTCTCCTTAGGAATATTCATTCACGAATATTAGTATAATTGTCCAACCAAAACAAGTTCAAGCCTAAGTTTAATATTCCTGTTATCACATAGTTGTTATATATTATACTTGTTATTGATCAAATTAAACATCTTGGACTTTCTCTTTATATTTGAAAGAGAATATCAAATAGAAATACTAAGAAGATTGCATTGAAAGTAAAGGATAGATAATGAGACATTCACCAACATTCATGAGGAGCACTAAATTGTATATTAAACAGTTAAACACAAATCACCAATGTTGATTACACCTCACTCTTAGGTAGTAGACACAGAGGGAGTCACCTTTCCCAATCACCAACCTTTCTTGCCAAAGATTCAACAAAAGTAAAATCGATAGTAACGTTGGACCAAATTTTGGGTTCACCTCCTAAGGAAGAAGAACAATAACTACAAAAGAGTATCACTCAATAATTTCATCAAAGTTTGATGAAAATGGAAACTAAAAGGTCTATTTATACTATTACATAACAATGACTAAAATTCCCTTAATGAAGGGTCTTCCTTTGGAGTGCAAAAGAGAGGTAAATTCCACAACACCCTTAGTTGAGGAACCTATGTGATGTAGAAATCCCTTCTTTTCTCATTAATTTGAACAATGCTTTGTGATGGTTCCAAAAGGTCTTCAAGCACTTGCAAATCCGAGACTTGATCATTTTACATTTCGAAGCTTGAACCTTCTACAAAAACATGTAAACCTTGTTCTCTTTATGCTTGTATCATCCTCGCCATCTTGAAAGGAATTTGACCTTATATTCACACCATAAAAAACCAAAAAGAGTGACAACAAGCACAAAGTCCTCATGATAAGAGGTTTAGGATTAGTTCCACAATTATACTAACACACCAAGGGGTACACTCTTCGAATATAGTAAATAATCCTTCGTTATAATTATGAAACATTTACTACAAGCATTATAAAGGATATGACTAAGATTGGCATCAAAGAAAGAAGGTTGCAACTTTAGACCATCACATATATCCACAAGCCAAGGTTGTTCACATTTGAGATACATCCATGGGTCCTTTGTGTGTGACATGAAATTCTTCGCATGAAGTACACAAAGGAGGTGGTTTTGGCAAATAGCAAGAGATAAGGAAACTACAATCGTCTTAATGGCATTACTATACCCAAAACGTAAGACTACCTTTGGCTTAGGAACCATAAGATACATTTGTTTCGTTACCTCTACAAAGGACCTCATCAAATCTGGTGGCACTATTGATCCTAATGTCCACCTCACCCAGATATCATCATCATTCAAATGAGGAAACCAGCCACTAAACTTACTACCTCTACTTAATACCAATTCAAAATTAAATAGGTTATCATCATAGGTAAAGAGGTAGTATAGGAAGGAATCAAGTGTGAAGACATCACACAAGGTGTTATCATCTACAAGAGGGTCACTTGGTCTAAAAGATATAGCACATGAGGCACACAAGAATGGAATTAGGACAATTAAGCACATTTGACTTCTTCCTTCCAAATAAATAATCAACTTCGCATCCACAAGTTGGGATTCCATCAATTAAAAACCAAGTGTGTCAAATATGGATGCAAGTACATAAACAATACCCCAAAGTGACAATGAAACAATTTCCCTAGGATTCTTAATCAGGAAACCATCTTTTAGAAAGGGTCTCTCATCATCACAAGCTCACAAAGAAGGGTATTACATGAATTGAATCATCTAAAGTATTTTCAAGAGACAATTCTCTTCTTGACCAACAAGTAGTGATACCTTGGTCAAGAATGGAAACACTCAAGAGTGAACTCTCTTGGTTTATTTTATTACTCCCCTTCTTTAGTGGATACCTAACTTCATTGGAACTTTGCCCTATGCATAACTTGGGTCTATCAAATGAGTTGTAAATCCACAAGAAAGGTGATACAAAATCAAACCAACAACACCAAGAGCTTCAAGGAGGCTCGGATTTCAGTCCAACAACACAAGAACAACAAGTTTAAGTTTCGGTTTTTCATCCCACAACACAAGAACAACAAGATAGATAACAATGCTAGTGAATCGAAAAGAGCCCCACACAGCTTCACTAGACTTTAAGATAACAAAATCAACAACAACAAGAAGATAAAGAAAGATAGATAACTTGACATATAACATTCAAGAAACTAAGAACCCTAACATCAAGAGAGGACCCTAAGTCTAATGAATATAAACACCAAGTTCATACGAGGACCAAGAGGCACTCAACGACCTCAAAACCCTAATTTCTATCCAAAGAGACAACACAAGTATCCCTCTACTTGTGAGATAATAGGGGCGGCTTCTATGAGTGGAAGAGAGAGGAAAGGTTTAGTGTTTTAGGTTACAAAAATCAGCATTCAAAAACTAAGGAATAACTCTCTAACATGTTCTATTTATACTACAAACAAAAGAGACAAAATGACCCATCCGCCCTTGCTTCCTGTGCCAACCTTGGAGAGTAGTTAATTACAAATTAGGACCTCTCTTCACACATAAAAACGTTTAGGTCCTTGGTTGGTTCAATCACCAACTCACACACGGCCATTTGCATGAACAAAGCTTGGAGCTTTTGTAATTCCCGAGCTTGGCTTCGTGTGAAAGGCCGTGTACCTGTGGAGGCTGCCCTAACCGTATCATCCTCTCCATCTTGAGAGGAATTTGACCTCAAATTAAGAATTTGGTCATCTTCAACCGCATCCACAAGGGAGAGATCACCAACGTTGAAAGTGTTGTGCACTTGATATTCCGGTGGAAGGTCAATCTTGTAGGCGTTGTCATTGATTCTCTCAAGTACTTGGAAAGGACCATCACCCCTTGGCAGAAATTTGGACTTCCTTTGAGCTGGAAACCGATCCTTTCGAAGATGCACCAACACCCAATCTCCGGGTTCAAGCACAAGCCTTCTTCTCCCTTTGTTTACCCTTTTTGCAATCTCTTGGTTCTTCTTTTCAAGCTTGATCCGCACCGTCTCTTGCATTTTCTTCATTGCCTCGGATCTTTTATTTCCATCTAAGCTGGTCATGAGATCACTAGACAAAGGAGTGAGATCTAAAGGGGTAAGGGGATTCAGGCCGTAAACACATTCAAAGGGAGACATTCCCGTGCTCGAATGTATTACCCGGTTGTATGCAAATTCCACCAAGGGTAGGTGATCTTCCCAAGAAGTCAGTTTACCTTTAACCATAGAACGTAGCATAGACCCCAAGGTTCTATTTACTACCTCCATTTGGCCATCGGTTTGTGGGTGACAAGACGTGGAGAAAAGTAACTTCGTTCCAATCCTACCCCACATGGACTTCCAAAAGAGACTTAGGAACTTGGAGTCCCTATCGCTCACAATAGTCCTCGGTACCCCGCGAAGCTTTACAACATGTGCAACAAATAATGAAGCTACACTACGAGCATCCTCGGTTTTAGCACATGGAATAAAATGAGCCATTTTAGAGAATCTATCAACAATAACAAAAATGCTATCTCGGCCCTTTCTAGTCCTTGGCAGCCCCAAAACAAAATCCATCGAAATGTTCAACCAAGGCCTAAGGGGAGTAGGGAGTGGGGTGTATAATCCTTGAGGTAGGAGACGAGACTTTGCACTCCGGCAGGCCACGCATTGACTACAAATTTTAGTGACGTCTTTGCGCATTTTGGGCCAATAGAAGTTCTCCTCTAAGATTCCGAGGGTCTTGTCTACCCCAAAGTGACCCATGAGGCCTCCGTCATGGGCCTCCCTCACAAATAATTCCCTCCAAGAACTAGAAGGAACACACAACCTCCTCTCCTTGAACAAATACCCATCGAACCGAGAGTAGGAGGAATGGTCATTCTCCTTAAGCCAACGGTCCCTTCCCCATTCTTCGCATTCCCTAAAAATAGGAGCAAAGGTAGGATCCTCGGGATACAACAACCGCAAGCTCTCAAAACCCATCAATTTCGAAGACAAGGTAGCAACAAGCACATGCTTCCTAGACAAGGCATCGGCAACAACATTTTCCTTTCCCCTTTTGTAATGAATTACATAAGGGAAAGTCTCGATGAACTCAATCCACTTAGCATGACGCCTATTCAACTTGTCATGGCTCTTAAGGTGTTTCAACGACTCATGATCCGTTCGTATCACAAACTCCTTAGGCCACAAATAATGTTGCCAATTTCCCAAGGCTCTAACAAGGGCGTACAACTCCAAATCATAAGTTGAGTAATTAAGAGTTGCCCCTTTGAGCTTTTCACTGAAATAAGCAACGGGCTTACCTTCTTTCATCAAAACAGCCCCGATGCCAACCTTACTAGCATCACACTCTACTTCAAACATCTTATCAAAATCGGGCAATTGCAATAAAGGCGCCGAGATGAGCGTAGCTTTCAAGGCCTCAAAAGCCCTAGCCTGCTCATCACCCCATTTAAAGGGTCCGTCCTTTCTAATTGCCTCGGTCAAGGGGGCTGCTATGGAACTAAATCCTTTGACAAACCTCCTATAAAAGCTTGCCAACCCGTGGAAACTTCGGATTTCTCCAATAGTTTTAGGGGTCGGCCAACTTCGAATAGAGTCTATCTTGGAATCGTCCACTTCCACACCCCTTGAGCTCACGACAAAACCCAAGAATATAACTTTATCAACACCAAAAGAACACTTCTCCATGTTGGCATACAGCTTCTCCTTTCGGAGCACATCAAACACACATCTCAAATGCATTACATGATCATCAATAGATTTACTATACACCAACACATCATCAAAGTAAACCACCACAAAATTTCCAATATAAGGCTTCATTACATGATTCATTAGCCTCATAAATGTGCTAGGAGCATTGGTAAGGCCGAAGGGCATGACCAGCCACTCATATAGACCGAATTTGGTCTTGAATGCGGTCTTCCACTCATCACCGGGTTGCATGCGAATTTGGTGATAGCCGCTCCTAAGGTCCACTTTAGAAAACAAACAATATCTGTGGAGCTCATCTAACATATCATCTAGTCTAGGGATGGGATGACGATACCTTATCGTGATTTTGTTGATGGCTCTACAATCGACGCACATGCGCCAAGTTCTGTCCTTCTTTGGTACCAAAAGCACCGGAACAGCACACGGACTCATGCTTTCCTTGATGTATCCCTTGTTGAGAAGCTCCTCAACTTGTCTTTCAAGATCCTTAGTGTCCATGGGATTGCTCCTATAGGCCGGTTTGTTTGGAAGTTGTGAACCCGGCACCAAATCAATTTGGTGCTCAATTCCCCGAAGTGAGGGCAATCCTTGCGGAAGTTCTTGAGGAAATACATCTTCATACTCCTGCAACACACAAGAAATCAAAGTGGAAATGGAAGAATTAGTGGGGTTAGTATTAAAACAATGGGCCAAAAGTAACATCGGCTTGTTTTCATCATGGTCCACGAAGAGTTCTTTCCTCCTAGCCAACATACTACGTTTTCCATCTCCCTTGTTGTTGGGACAGCCTCGGATGTCCCTACTTCCTCACCTACGGCATCCCCCCCCTTTTCTCCCTTTCCGGATTCCTTCCCCTTTCCCTTTAACTCTCTCATCTTTTGATGCCACTCATTTACTTGGGAGGGTGAAAGAGGGTGAAGTGTGACCTTTCGGCCATCCTTCTCAAGCGTATACCGGTTGCACCTCCCATCGTGTTTAGTAGACCTATCATATTGCCATGGTCTACCTAACAACAAGTGACATGCTTGCATTGGGATCACGTCACAAAGCACTTCATCGTGCTAGTTTCCCACCTTAAACCGAATCACACATTGCCTTGTGACCTTTAATTCACCACAATCGTTCAACCATTGTAGCTTGTAAGGACTAGTGTGTAGTGTAGTTAGTAGCTTCAAGAAATTTACCATAGCATGGCTCGCAACATTTGTACAACTACCACTATCAATCACCAAGGTGCACACACTCCCCTTTACAAGACACTTAGTATGGAATAGATTTTCCCTTTGACTCGGGTCATCCATCGCCTTACTAATCATGACACGTCTAACCACAAAGTTTGGAACCACACACTCCCCTTCTTGTGGATAGACATCTTCACTACCATCTAATTCATCATCATTCGGCCCATTTTCAGCTCCCTCTCCATCATGAGGCTCGGCCTCATCCTCCCCCCTTTCGGAAACCACCTCCTCACCAAGGTAGTACACTTTCCCTTCTCGTAGGATCACATTGCGCCGGTTCGGACATTCATTGGCCTTATTCCCCCAACCTTGGCACTTGAAGCATTGGAACCCCTTTGGGTTGGGATATTTGTGAGCCTCCGATTTCGGAGGGAACTTAGGGACTGTTTTGGACTCGGGCAGCTTCGTAGGGGCGGTTTGGTCCTTGTTTTTGGGCCAACCCGAGGGGGTTTGTAACCTTGCCTTGAAGGCTGATCTCTCCTTAAATTCCCTTTCAATCTCTAGGGCCGCTTGGAATATACCGTCAATGGTTTCAAACCGGTGAATGGTCAAATGAGTGGAGATCTCTTTGTTTAACTCACACTTGAACCGGATGATGTCGTGACTGATTTGCTCCCCACGATGATCAAGTTTCAACATGAGTTGTTAGAACTCGTCAAAATAGGACATCACACTCTTGCCTCCTTGCCGCAAGCCATATAATCTAGCGAGCAACTCATGACGATATCTCTCGGGAAGGTATCGTTGTCTCATCAAATACCTCAACCGATACCAAGGTGGTGGCTACCCATCCACTAAATCATTACCAAATCGTTTAACATACTCCCACCAAGTGTTAGCATAGCCCTCGAGGTGAGCTATAGCGTAGCAACTCTTCTTTTCTTCCGAGATGTCATTAACTTGGAAAACTTTGTCACAAGCCGATTCCCAAGTTAAGTATGTCTCGGGGTCACTTTCACCCTTAAAGATGGGTAGGCTCAACTTGATGGTGTTGATGCCTACGTCTCTTTCTTGGTGTCGGTTTCCCCTATCTCCATACCCCCGTTATCTCCTAGGTTCTCCTTGACCCCCTCTTAACTCCTCCTCCCTCATATAAGCATCATCAAAGGCTCCATCTCCTTCATACTCCTCTCCACCGTATCCTTCAAAGTGGGCTGGCCGGCCTTGGCCGTTTTGATTCGGAGGATTTGGAATTTGCGGTCTTTGGGTTAATGGATCTTGGAATAGAGGGTTCGGATTTAGTGGAGGTACTTGGCGTCCAAATCCCTCTTGTGGAATTGGAGGGGCTTGGAAATGTAGTGGTCTAGTGGAGTCTCGGTTTGGAGGAAAATAGGTAGTTTGGCTTGCGGTATTTAGTGGAGCTTGGGGTGCATTTAGCATTTGGTGGACTGTTTCGGGGGTGATGGTTGCGGAGGAGGTCCTATCATGACCATTGGTAGATACATGTAGAGGAGTAGAAGGACGAGAGTTCCTTTGACTCTCCACTTGTTCTATTCTCGCACTAATAGTCGACACTTCCCCCTTTATTGCTGCCAAGTCCCCTCTCACGGCCCCAAATTCTGAATTCAACCTTTCAAGTGTCCGGGTAACGGCCTCAAGAGTGACCCTCATAGAATCAAGGGCATTAGTATCCACATTATGAGACGTAGCTCCTTCCATTGTCAAGGTATTATCCGCTTTAGTTCACCACAAGTTCGTGTTCCACAAGTGTTGTATAATTGGCTAGTAACCGTGAGATTTTTAAGGTATGAGTAAGCTCTTATCCGGAATGGATTCTTGTTTGAAGACTCAAAGAATTCTTGCCGGACTAGAGTCAAAAATCAGCAATTCGTTCAAACGAATAAAAGCACTCAAATAATCGTTGACACGAACAAACGGTTCAAGGAACTAGTTGACAACCTAGTAGGAAGGTACTAGTTTGTTAATTAGTTCTAGGACCAAGTAAGGGAAACCGAGGATCAACAATTAGCAACCAAAGAATATCCTAAGTTGAGCTTATAGCGACGTGGCAGCATGCAATGGTCCCACACGTTCTTCTTCTCTTTTTTTTTTTCTTTTTTTTTTTTTGTTTTGTGTTAATATTCACACAACTTGTTATGGTTTGCAAAGGGTTTTGGTGGGAAAAATAAAAATCTTGTAGTATTTCACCCTTTTCAAACTCAAGAAAGTGGGGTTTGGTTGACTAATCCCACAAAACAAGGCTCCTTGAATTAGGGAAAAGTGATTGACAAGACTAAAAGGTGATGGGTGCAAGTCTTTCACAACAACTTTATAGCTTGTCTTACCACTTGAGCACACAACAAGATGAACAAGGTGAACAAGTTCAAAAGATGAACACCTCAACAAACTTCATCAACTTCTTTAGCACATAAACACACAACCACCGATTTTTTTTTTTTTGGTTATCAACAACATACAACTTTCGGCCACTTCAAGTCACTACACAATGTTCAAGTTTTCAAGCTCAACTTTTGGATCTAGACACTTTAGTGTTGGTGAGAAAGAAACCAACACTAGAAACTCACTAAACAAGCAAAATAACACCTAGATCTAAACATATAACATCATTCTTGGTTTCAACTTTTAATGGACAAATTTTCAGAATTTCTTTGGTGTAGTTTGTTGAAGCCGTGAACTAGCCCAAGATGGGTTATGTTGGAACACAACCGGTCTTGCTTTGATACCAAATGATACAAAATCAAACCAACAATTCCAAGAGCTTCAAGGAGGCTCGGATTTCAGTCCAACAACACAAGAACAACAAGTTTAAGTTTCGGTTTTTCTGCCCACAACACAAGAACAACAAGATAGATAACAATGCTAGTGAATCGAAAAGAGCCCCACACGGCTTCACTAGACTTTAAGATAACAAAATCAACAACAACAAGAAGATAAAGAAAGATAGATAACTTGACATATAACATTCAAGAAACTAAGAACCCTAACATCAAGAGAGGACCCTAAGTCTAATGAATATAAACACCAAGTTCTTACGAGGACCAAGAGGCACTCAACGACCTCAAAACCTCGTTTCTAGCCAAAGAGACAACACAAGTATCCCTCTACTTGTGAGATAATAGGGGCGGCTTCTATGAGTGGAAGAGAGAGGAAAGGTTTAGTGTCTTAGGTTACAAAAATCAGCATTCAAAAACTAAGGATTAACTCTCTAACATGTTCTATTTATACTACAAACAAAAGGGGTAAAATGACCCATCCACCCTTGCTTCTTGTGCCAACCTTGGAGAGTAGTTTATTACACATTAGGACCTCTCTTCACACATAAAAACGTTTAGGTCCTTGGTTGGTTCAATCACCAACTCACACACGGCCATTTGCATGAACAAAGCTTGGAGCTTTTGTAATTCCCGAGCTTGGCTTCGTGTGAAAGGCCGTGTACCTGTGGAGGCTGCCCTAACCGTATCAAAAGGTTTTCCATCATAAGGAAGGATACCAACATTTACAATCAAACCTTTCTTGTCCCTTTGAATAAGCATCAAGTTTGATGTGATGAAATTTCCATACCCCAAAAGGTCACCAGGGTCAAATGGGTGAAGTAGCCAAGAACATGGATCAAGGCTGCACTCACTTTTTCCTAAGGTGTCATTCTTATCATTTGACATACCCTCAAGTAGACACAAACCACTATTATCATCAAAGGGATCACAACTCAAGTTAACATAAGGATCAAGAAATTCATCCTCTTATTTATCACACAAATGTGGGGTGTCATACAATGGATCACAATTAAGATCACTTTCACTAGAACAATCACTAATTGGATTTCTTAAACAATTAAGCAAATCAAAGTCATCATAATCCAATTGATCATTCTTTTTCAAAAGTAGAATATCACCATCAAGAATAGGATGGTTAACATAATTTTCACTCAACCCTATACTCTTAATGGGTTTCATGAAATAGGGTAACAAGTGAATCTTATGTATACTACCTTTTTTTTAAAGACATCTTATTGGACTTTTCTAGGTGTCATGCAAGGAGTGATCTCACTATTTTCAGACAAGACATCATGCCTTGAGAGAAATTCACTATTCAAAGATATTAAATAAAAGCATACAAGTTCACTCTCATAAAGACATATGTCTTGCTTCACAACATTTTCATCCATATGATTTCCTTTAGCAAAACTATCATTAAGGCCTTTATCACACAATAAGCTCAAAGAACCATCTCCATTCTCTTGACTAACTCTATCAACATTATCACTATCTTGAGACTTAGCAAACACACCACACACATGCTTAAGTAGTGGACTACATTCATGAGTAAGTTGATCATTATTCAAAATATCACTAGTCGTTGCCAACTCATATCCAATGTAGGTTAACTAGTGTGTGAATACTCTTGTTGCTTGATAATGAAACCTTATTCAAGTTATAAGTGCTAGCACTAGATGGACACAAATCATTTTTACGATAAGAATCAATTTTCTTATCTAAAGGATCAACTAGTTCTTGGTACTCACAACAAAAGTTTGGTCCATATGCAACCTAACAACACCAAGAGCATCACAAAAATACACTTCTACACTAAGAAAATCCAAAACTACAGCAATTTGGATAGTACTAGCCATATCACAACAATTCAAGTTTCTAGGAGTGCAGAAGATAGCTTTGTTACCTTGTAGATCTTGGGAAGTGTGTTATTCATTTGATTTTGTACGATGGAATCCCTCATGGTTTCCATATAGAGGCTTGGACTCATTCTCCTTGGAAACTAAAACATTGTATTTCAGATTTTGAGGTAGCATTTGAGTCTATGGAGGTTTTGGTGGACATAGTCTATCAACACCCGTTTTTATTCTAATTACACCATCCTTGATTGAAGCCATATCCTCTTCTATTAAAACAAAATCACCTTTCATGGATCCCAATCACCTTTGATGGATCCAATATTCAATTGCATTATCTTTATTTCACGGTCAATGAAGTCAAGAGCCAAAATTGCATTAGGAATATCATTTCCCAAAGTTTGGGAAGAAGTACCCTTGGATTTCATAGCTCAAATACCTAGGAAGAAGCCAAAAAACAGAAAAGGAACACCTACAAAATGAACAAACAAGTTAGTTCAAAAAAAGGCCTCACCACTCTCACATGATATTTACCTCACACTTGGTTTCACAAGTATTGATTCATTGTCATATACTTGGAAAGTGAGTGAGATATGATTCTACTTTGGCCCGGAATTGTTTTTGTTTGAGATGACTTAAAGAAAAATAGCTTTCGAACTTGAACCAACAAGATACTACAAACACACAAGGAACGATGACCCTAAATGAAAGGACTCTAAACTAATTATCGACCTAGTAGGTAGTTACTAGTTTTCTAATTAATGGTAGAATCAACAAAAAAGAAACTAGAAACAATAAATTGAAACTTAGTAATCTACTTTTACAATTCAATTAGGTTGTTCATGCAAGTGATGATGTGGCAGTAGGTGATTGGACGTTACTTTTTAATTTTTTTTCAATCCTCAAATTTTGTCTTGTCCAAACAACACTTTGGGAAGGAGAGTGACGAATTGACCGGGGAAAGAAAATGATGGTTTGGAGCCTTTTCAAGCTTGAAAATGGATTTCAATTAAGATGCCCCCCCCCCTTGTAATTTTAATTGTACTTTGAATATACCCTTTGTCTCTTCTTCTTTTTGATGACTTGAATATGATTGGAATATTCTTTTGTAAAAATAAAATTTTCACTCTCTTTCTTCCTTTTTGTAGATCAAACACTTCTTTTGAATATTGAAGATGAAGAACAACATTAATGTTCAAGAGTTGACCAAGGTTTGACCACAAGGCAAATGAACCCTAAATTCAATTTTTTTTCCAGATCTAGGTTCCCTTTGCCAAGACAAGCTCAACCAACAACAATTCAAGCACAAATCATCAAACAAACACAAAATTCACACATCACCACCTCCAAAAAGCTTCAAACAAGCCACAACAATGGTGGATCTAGCTAAAAACAATCAAATCTTGTTCTAAACTTATATCTAGACCCTTTAATTTCTAGAGAACAAGAATATAACACTAGAAACTATAAAAACGAGTTGAAAATTAGTAGATCTAAGTTCTAAAATTTGGATCTAGTACCAAACACACAAGACTCAACACTTTTTTTGTATTTTCTTGATACTAGACTTTTTTTTGTGGACAGTTCTTAGGTCCAAGACTTAGATTTGTGGGGAAAACTCTAATACATGGATCTTGATACAAAATTATAACTAAAACAAAGATATATCCGAGTTTAAACACTAAAGAAGCAAAAACCAGCAACTAAAGAAACAGGATATGAAGTAGAAACAATATGAAGATTGCATTGAAAGTAAAGGATAGATAATGAGACATTCACCATGCCTTGTATTTTTTGTGCTCTTCATGCTTGTATCATCCTCTCTATCTTGAAAGAAATTTGTCATCAAATTAACACCTTTTAATATCAAAGGGGGAGGGGGTGGGGGGGGGGGAACAAACAGACAATCCTCATCATTGGAGGGTTAGCATTAGTACCAAAAGTGAGGTAAATATGCCAAGGGGGTACACTCTTAGAATACAATCAAACATCCTTTTTGACGAGTAAGAAGATCCGACCACTAACATCACAAAGGACAGAAGATCCGACCACTAACATCACAAAGGACACCCTTAAAGAAAATATCAAGTAATGTGGAACACAAACCGAAACAAACATATTTGGTACATGTTTTCAAGGGAAGACAAATATTAAAAATTGGGGACCTACGGCTTAGAAAAACTCCCTTAGCAACATAAGGTCCATCACTCCAAGGTAGTTCACCCTTGATATATGTCCACATATCCTTTGTATTCGATATGAAAAACTTAGCATAAAGGTACCAAAGAATTGACTAGCATCAATATTAAAAAATAATGAGCATGAACCAAAACTACACTTCTAACACATCACAAGTACCCCAAGGTCAAAGGAAAGTAATAGACATAGGTCACGGCCGTAACTACCTACCCTCTTCACTTGAGGATCAAAATCATTACTTCCCAAGGAATTACTCAAAATTTTAGCATACACATGGTCACTTTGAACAACACTAACTTCACGGATTTCATCACACAAGTTCAAAGAACCATAATCATTGATAATACCAACATCACAAGTAGCAACACTAACTTGAAGGCTTTTATTTCAATAATTTACATATTCAAGTAGTGGACTATACGTAAGAGCATATAGATTATGGTACAAATTAAGAAAGATATTAATAGAAGAAGCATGTACCCTTATGTCACACAAATCCAAGACCAACACACTAAAAGGTACATCACAATATTTCAAGCTCAAACAAGGGTATGGAGTAGCCTTAAGAGTAAGTTGATCATTGTTCATAACTAATGAGCTACTAAGGAAGGGAACATGTACATCTACTTTAACCAAAACTGCGACTATTTCAGAAGAAGTCATATAACAACAATTTAAGCTCAAGGAAATGTAAGGCATAGCAATGATTTCTCGGTTTGGGCTAGGGAAGTCTACTCTTTTGGTTTTCTCAGCCAAGGGTGCCTTTAAGTCATTTTTGTGCAAAACTCCTTGTTGATTCTTCATTGATAACTTAGGATCTTGAACCTGCAAATAAGAAGAATCAATGTTAGGTAAAGTGCTAGAATTTGCGTTAGTGAGTTACAATGGACATTTGTGGGAAAGTCCTACAAACAAAGTTGTCTTCCCCTTTGCCTTATCACAATCTGAGGCCTCCCTTTTCCTTTCCCTCTTTTCTTTACATTCTTCTTGTACTTGTCCACCCATTTTCTCTCCCTCTTGAGGCAGCCTCACTCTCTTTGGTTTCTAACTCCTCCTCTTCTCCTACTTGGATGGGGAGATTTCGGTTTTGTCACATTTGGAGAGAAGGATAAGGTCTTTGGTTAATTGGGTTTGGGATTTGGTAGTTTAGATTTTGGGGTAGAATTTGAGTACCAAGTCCCTTTTGTTAGACTTGGTTCAATTATGAAGGGTTTGGTGGACATAGTCTATCAATCCCCGCTTTTATTCTAGTTATATCACCCCTTATTAATCCCACATAACCCTTCATATCTCTCATAATAGCATCCATATCTCTGGTAAATGCCTTAAATCGAGACATCAATGCTCCCAAAGCATCATTTACCAAAGGTTGGGATGAGGTACTTTCGGATTCCATTTCAAATATAGCTACAATAATCCAAAAAACATCAAGATAACACCTACAAAATGAACCAACAAATTATTTCAAAAAGCCTCACCAAACTCTGACTCAACCTCACCTCACACTTGGCTTCACAAGTGTTGGATAATTAGAAATACTTGGCAAGTTACTTGAGTGGTGAGAAGCTTTGGTACGGAATAGATCTTTGTTTTGAAATGACTCAAATAAAGTTATGTACGAACTTTAACCAACAAAACACTATGAATTTAAAATGAGAAAAGGCACACAAAAATCGAAGACACGAAACAAACTGACTCTAATCTAATTATCAAACTAGTAGGTACTTACTAGCTTACTAATTAGGGGTAGAATTAACTTTTAAGAAAGTAGAATTAAAAATTAGAAATTAAGTAAATCTAATTTTAGAGATGAATTTGGTTGATCACAAGTCATGACATGGTAATACGTGGTTGGTTGTCACATTTAAAATTTTCTAATTCCCTACTCTTTGTTTCGGCCAAGTATCACTTTGGCAAGAAGGGAGTGTCAAATTTTGAGGGGTAAGTATGCAATATAGGGTCCTTTCAACCCTCAAATGTAAATAGAAATGCAATGGTCCCCCCTTGTACTTGGAAGTGTACATTGTTGTCCACTTGTCCCCTCTCTTTTTTAGAAGACTTTAATATTCTTGAAATATAATTTTGGACTAACAAATTCACTCTCTTTCCTCTTTTTTTTTATTCAAACTACACCTTTGAATATTCTTTTTCACTAAGATATGAAGATGATGGACGAACAAGATGAATATTCAATTGTTGACCAAGTTTGATCAACAAGCAAATGAATTCTAAATCTGATTTTTTTGGTAGATCTAGGTTCTTTAGGTCAAAACAAACTCAACCAACTAAAAATCATCCACAAAACACGCCCAAATCACAAGACCAAATCTGGATCTAGCTCAAAAAGATTCAAAAATCCATAGCCATGGTGGATCTTAGCTCAAACTCAACCAAACTTAACTCTAAAAGTAGATCTAAGGATTAAATTTCAGATCTACAACACAACACAACTAAACAGTATTTTGTAAGATTTTGGGATTTGTCTCTTTTTTGTTAAGATTTTCTAAATGAGAGCTCTAAAACCAAGATTTAGGGATGTTTAACCAACCCTAAACAAAGAATTGATACATAATTATAGCCTAATGGACTATCAAATAACTAAATTAAACACTAGAAGGAAAACATCAGCAAGCATACCAAAGAAAAAAACAACACACTTAGAAGAAAAGAGATGAAGAACAGATGCATAAAGTAAAGATAGTAGAGAGACCCTCACTTCCACAAATAAATAGCACTAGAATATGTATCAAAACATCAAACAAACATCACCAATGTAAGTTCAAACCACTCTCTTAGGTGACCCAACAAACTCACACTTCCTCAAGCACACATTTCTTGCAAAATGTTCAACATAAATGAAATCCATCAACTGTATTAAAGCCTTAATTTCAGTTTCTACCTAAACTAAGAGACTATGAACTACACTCTAAATACTAATCTTTCAATATTAATCAAAACTAATGAAAATAGAAGGCTACTTGTCTATTTATACTATTACATGCCAATTGACTAAAATACCCTTAATGAAGGGTGCTGCTTTAGAGTGTAAAATGATAGTGTTAAAGGACCATAGTAGCCCTAACTTAGGACGCCTCTTGGGTGTTGGAATATAGGGTGAAAATTCCTCCTATCCCTTGAAGTGAGGTGTCTCTTGAGTGTATTAATTCCCTTCTCCTCCTTCAACTTGACAAGACTTTAAAAGGCTCCAAACACTTGCCAATTCCGAACATTGAGCCTTTTACCATGAATTTTATTCTTTTGTCCTCTTCATGCTTGTACCAGGTCTTAGAAGACCACAATTCCCTTAGTTGGGGTGCGTATGTATTGTATAAATCCCTTCTTCTCTCTTTAATTTGGGCAAGGCTTTGTGATGGTACCAAAAGGTCTTCAAGCACTGACAAATCCGAGACTTCATCCTTTCACAATTGAAAGCTTTAACCTTCTACAAGACCTTATAAACCATGTGCTTGTATCATTTTTGTAATTTCACTCTTTTATGTAATAGTATGAATAGCCAATAGTTAGGTTATTTTCCCTTAGTTGATTATGGATTTTTGAAAGACATTAAAATACTCTTTCTTCTCTCTTTGAGAGTGTAGTGTAGGTCTTGGAAAATCCAAGAACTATAGGGCTTAGAAAATCCAGTATTAGTGTTTGCTTAAAAATGGTGTTTGTAAGGCGGAGTTGATTCCCTTAGCGTCACTGTAAGAGTTTAGTGTGTTTATTGCGATTATTAGGGGTCTTATCATTTGATACACAATTTAGTTCCTATTTCTTGTAATCTTATATTTCAAGCTATTTATCTTACTTTATTCCATTTGTTTGTTATCTTGTTTCTCTTAGTCTTCATCTCGTTAGATCCATTCTTATATCATTTGGCATTAGATCCATGTTTAGAATTGTAGGACAATTCTAAGTCTTGGATTGTCTCTATATTGAACTAAATCATTACAAAAAAAGAGTCAAAATACAAAAATTAATAAAAAAGAAGTGTATCACGCTTTTGCACTTTGGGCAGAATTTTAGATTTTAGATCTACTTTGTTTTGTCTGTTTGGTTAGTTTCTAGTGCTATATCCTTATTCCCTTGGACTAATAGAGTCTAGATCTAAGATTTGAGCTAAATCAGAGGTGTTTTGAGCCACCTACCATTGCTGAGCTTGTGTTTAAAGCTATTTTAAGGTGTATCTCATTTTGGCTAGTGTGGTTGTGACATTTTGAGGTTAATATTGTGATATTTTTGTTTGGTTTGGAAAAGTGACCTTGGATCTTTGATCTTGAAAAAGGAAGAAAGACAATGGTTATTTGATATTGAAAAAGGAAGAAAGAGAGTGTATAAGTGGTTTGTACAAAGAATATTCCAAACATATTCTAAGTCAACCAAAAGAAGAAGGGAACAAAAGGAATTTCTAGTACAATTGAAAATATAAGGGGGGGACCAATTTAAATTCGAACTCATTTGAGCTTGAAAAAAGCTGCAAACCTTGTGTTTTCTTCCACAAAACTAAATTTTTTCCTATTGAGTGAAGATTGACCAAAATTCACGATTGAAGAACGAAAAAATTTCAAAACCCTCGGCCAACCACATGTTTCCACGTCATCACTCCTGTACAATTGAATTTTTAGCTCAAATTTTGATTTCTTAGTTTCTAATCCTTATTTCTTAGTTGCATTTTGTTGATTCTATCACTAATTGACAAACTAGTAATTATCTACTATGTTGTGAGTTAGTTTTCAGTTCTTTTCTTTATGTTTTCATTCTTTGTTTGCTTTTATCATTTTTATTCGTTGAATTTATTTGTTTCAAGTTCATAAGTAGATGTTTCTATTTTGTGTCTTGTGTTAATTAAACAAGAATCTATTCCGACCGCTAAGTAGCGATTGACACCTTATTGACTACTGGAGTATAAGCAACTTTCAATATTCACCGCTCCAATTGTGAGGATCACAAAGGTGGGTGTATACGAGTGCTTGTGAGAAGATTTTACTACTAATCTTATTTATTCATTTTGTATGTACAAGGTGATATAAGGGGAATATATCTTGGTAGCCTCGAATTATTATGAGTACAACATAGGAGACTATGATTCTAGTGAGGAATTTTATGGCAATGATGATGTTGGATATTATCGGGGCTATGAATATAGCCATGATCAAGACATGGGAAGAATGGAGAGTTATGGATTTGAGGGAGAAAATGAGGTAAATGAAGTACCTAGTGCTTATGGTGAATATGGAGATGATGTAGGGCCTTGTGATTGTTCTCATCATAAAGTTGGGGCATATGAAGAGTCTTACACTTCCCACTCCAAACCTAGAATTGGTGTAAGGTATAACCACTTCCTTCGCAAAGCTTATGAGAGCCATGGTGAGAGTGCACGTGTAGAGTCTGAAGATTCATATTCTTTATGTTGAAGTACATCTTATCATGGTTGAAGTGGAGTGAATGGGTATACTAGCTATAGTATAGAGGGCATGCGTCTCTAAATCTGAAGGGTACCCATATGCCTTCCAATTTTGATCCAAGAAGGAATGTTCACTCTTGAAATGTAATCATTTATGGGATACCAGACTGCCTCATTTTGGTAGATGATAGGTTCTACAGAAACTACATCTTTACATCTATGGTTGACTATTTGGGATTTTCTTGAGAACCTTTGCTTGTTCCATATTCCTTGGACGGGTTTAAGGTTACCGAGAGGGTAAAGGTTGTCTTCTCCCAATTTGAATACCATGAAGAGGTGTGGTGTTAAATTTTTCCTTTGACATACGGTTATGTAAACTTGGGTGTCGATTGGTTTGCACAACATAAAGTTCCAAATATGCAAAATTGGCCTAGTGTTGTAAGAGATCGATAGGTAAATCATCTCATGAATTTCATTCTCACCTAGCCCTAAAGAGAAGTATTCACTTACTCCAATCTGGATGAAAATGAAAAGCAAAAGATTGAGAGGAGTAAGGGTGTGCAAGGTGGTAATTTGAGAGTGGAAAAAGGAGAGGTTGTGAGGAGTGAAGTGAGGGGATTACCACCAAATTATGTCAACTATGTTTGTCCTTCTATTTATAAGGACACTTGAATAAGTACCAACGTAGCAAGTGGAGGAGCACAAGGCCAAAGAGACGTTTCTGCCAAAACTTGTGGGGAACCTTCACACCATGGTAAAGAAGAATATACTGAAGAACTTAAAGGTAAAATACCTAAATCTTACACTTTTATGCATGTGAATGTTAATTGTATGGCTAGTAACCCATTGAGTATAAGTAGTAACTTATCTACTTGTGAGTCTATTAATTCTTTGCCTCGTGTTAATAATGTACTTGTTGTTAGTGTGGATACACTAGTTGATCCTATTGATGATAAAATTGACTCTTCTTGTAAGATCAATTCATGTCCACCAAGTGTTGAATGAAAAGTACATCGTCTATTGATTTTTTACCTCTTGATAATGATGTACACATTGTGAGTATGGATACACTAGTTGATCATATTGATGACCGAATTGACTCGTCTTGTAAGAGAAATTTATGTCCACCTAGTTTTGAAGCCATTGTGTTGAAAGAAAGTACATCATCTTGTGAAAATTATGTTGATCAACTTATATGCAGAATTTGTCAACCACTCGAGGATGTGTGTGATTTATTTAATGGGTCGCAAGTGAGTGATAATTTTTAAAATATTGATTAAATGAATGGGAGTGGCCCTTTTATCATGACCTTTAGTGAATGTTCTACTCTCGGTTTTGCTCATAGAGATGATAATGTGTTTTAATATTCTTTGGAACATGATATCAGGTTTCCTTTAAAGAGTGAATTTGCATGTTCTAAATCTTCCTTGAGGCTACATCCTTCTCTCTTTAGGTATAATATCTTGTTCAAAGATAGTCCAATCACTCCTAATGAACCTAGTGGTGAGAATGATGTTGAAGGTATAGCTTGTCTTAAAAAGGCTATATATACTATATGTTAACCCACTATGGTATGACAATATTCATCCTCAAGATGGTAATCTCTTCTTAAAATATGAGAGTACTCTTAAGGGTAAGGAATGTGTAGTCTTGGAAAGGAATGATCAATTGGGTGATGATAATTTTAACTTTCTTGAATTCTTAAGAAACCTATTAAGTTATTATTCCTTGATAATTGATTATAGTTGTGATCTTTGTATGACACCCACCCATTTTTGATGACTATGAGGATGAATTGCTTCCTTCTGGTGAATATTTAAGTAGTAATCCCTTTGATTTTAGTGGTGGTATGTGTCTACTTAAGGATTTTTCTATAAAAGGAGAAAGTGTCTATTTCTTGGAAATTACTTCTTCTTCTACTATGTGTGACCTTATTGTTGAGGGAACTCATGATGATAATGTTGAAACTAGTAGTGAGTACATACATGAGGACACCTTAGTTGAAGTTGACTTGAGTAATACCTTTCTCTACTCTCTATTAGCTTTTGATGATATGTATGCTATTATAGAGAGTATATCTTTTAGATTGGGTGAATCCTATGTGGAAAAAGACTATTGTCTAGACCCATCTGATATGGTTCTAAGTGGCATCTTAACTTTTGAGGACATGATTGGAAGCCAACACGTAAAGACTCGAGTGTGGGGATGCCCAACCAAGAGCACAAGCTTTAAAGTGTAAAGAATGCCTTCAAACACTCCAAAGCCTCCCCAAGGCTATACTCCAAAGCCGCCCCTTTTATTGGTCTCATTAAGGGCCTTTTGGTCTTTTTACTATGTAATAGTGATACAAAATCAAACCGACAACACCAAGAGCTTCAAGTAGGCTCGGATTTCAGTCCAACAACACAAGAACAACAAGTTTAAGTTTCGGTTTTTCAGCCCACAACACAAGAATAACAAGATAGATAACAATGCTAGTGAATCGAAAAGAGCCCCACACGGCTTCACTAGACTTTACGATAACAAAATCAACAACAACAACAAGATAAAGAAAGATAGATAACTTGACATATAACATTCAAGAAACTAAGAACCCTAACATCAAGAGAGGACCCTAAGTCTAATGAATATAAACACCAAGTTCTTACGAGGACCAAGAGGCACTCAATGACCTCAAAACCCTTGTTTCTAGCCAAAGAGACAACACAAGTATCCCTCTACTTGTGAGATAATAGGGGCGGCTTCTATGAGTGGAAGAGAGAGGAAAGGTTTAGTGTTTTAGGTTACAAAAATCAGCATTCCAAAAAACTAGGGAATAACTCTCTAACATGTTCTATTTATACTACAAACAAAAGGGGTAAAATGACCCATCCGCCCTTGCTTCTTGTGCCAACCTTGGAGAGTAGTTTATTACACATTAGGACCTCTCTTCACACATAAAAACGTTTAGGTCCTTGGTTGGTTCAATCACCAACTCACACACGGCCATTTGCATGAACAAAGCTTGGAGTTTTTGTAATTCCCGAGCTTGGCTTCGTGTGAAAGGCCGTGTACCTGTGGAGGCTGCCCTAACCGTATCATCCTCTCCATCTTGAGAGGAATTTGACCTCAAATTCAGCATTTGGTCATCTTCAGCCGCATCCACGAGGGAGAGATCACCAACGTTGAAAGTGTTGTGCACTTGATATTCCGGTGGAAGGTCAATCTTGTAGGCGTTGTCATTGATTCTCTCAAGTACTTGGAAAGGACCATCACCCCTTGGCAGCAATTTGGACTTCCTTTGAGCTGGAAACCGATCCTTTCGAAGATGCACCCACACCCAATCTCCGGGTTCAAGCACAAGCCTTCTTCTCCCTTTGTTTACCCTTTTTGCAATCTCTTGGTTCTTCTTTTCAAGCTTGATCCGCCCCGTCTCATGCATTTTATTCATTGCCTCGGATCTTTTATTTCCATCTAAGCTGGTCATGAGATCACTAGACAAAGGAGTGAGATCTAAAGGGGTAAGGGGATTCAGGGCGTAAACACATTCAAAGGGAGTCATTCCCGTGCTCGAATGTATTACCCGGTTGTATGCAAATTCCACCAAGGGTAGGTGATCTTCCCATGACGTAAGTTTACCTTTAACCATAGAACGTAGCATAGACCCCAAGGTTCTATTTACTACCTCCGTTTTGCCATCGGTTTGTGGGTGACAAGACGTGGAGAAAAGTAACTTCGTTCCAAGCCTACTCCACATGGACTTCCAAAAGAGACTTAGGAACTTGGAGTCCCTATCGCTCACAATAGTCCTCGGTACCCCGTGAAGCTTTACAACATGTGCAACAAACAATGAAGCTACACTATGAGCATCCTCGGTTTTAGCATATGGAATAAAATGAGCCATTTTAGAGAATCTATCAACAATAACAAAAATGCTATCTCGGCCCTTTCTAGTCCTTGGCAGCCCCAAAACAAAATCCATCGAAATGTCCAACCAAGGCCTAAAGGGAGTAGGGAGTGGGGTGTATAATCCTTGAGGTAGGAGATGAGATTTCGCACTCCGGCAGGCCACGCATTGACTACAAATTTTAGTGACGTCTTTGCGCATTTTGGGCCAATAGAAGTTCTCCTCTAAGATTCCGAGGGTCTTTTCTACCCCAAAGTGACCCATGAGGCCTCCGTCATGGGCCTCCCTCACAAATAATTCCCTCCAAGAACTAGAAGGAACACACAACCTCCTCCCCTTGAACAAATACCCATCGAACCGAGAGTAGGAGGAATGGTCATTCTCCTTAAGCCAACGGTCCCTTCCCCACTCTTCGCATTCCCTAAAAATAGGAGCAAAGGTAGGATCCTCGGGATACAACAACCGCAAGCTCTCAAAACCCATCAATTTCGAAGACAAGGTAGCAACAAGCACATGCTTCCTAGACAAGGCATCGGCAACGACATTTTCCTTTCCCCTTTTGTAATGAATTACATAAGGGAAAGTCTCGATGAACTCAATCCACTTAGCATGACGCCTATTCAACTTGTCTTGTCTCTTAAGGTGTTTGAACGACTCATGATCCATTCGTATCACAAACTCCTTAGGCCACAAATAATGTTGCCAATTTCCCAAGGCTCTAACAAGGGCGTACAACTTCAAATCATAAGTTGAGTAATTAAGAGTTGCCCCTTTGAGCTTTTCACTGAAATAAGCAACGGGCTTACCTTCTTGCATCAAAACAGCCCCGATTCCAACCTTACTAGCATCACACTCTACTTCAAACATCTTATCAAAATCGGGCAATTGCAATAAAGGCGCCGAGATGAGCGTAGCTTTCAAGGCCTCAAAAGCCCTAGCCTGCTCATCACCCCATTTAAAGGGTCCGTCCTTTCTAATTACCTCGGTCAAGGGGGCTGCTATGGAACTAAATCCTTTGACAAACCTCCTATAAAAGCTTGCCAACCCGTGGAAACTTCGGATTTCTCCAATAGTTTTATGGGTCGGCCAACTTCGAATAGAGTCTATCTTGGAATCGTCCACTTCCACACCCCTTGAGCTCACGACAAAACCCAAGAATATAACTTTATCAACACCAAAAGAACACTTCTCCATGTTGGCATACAGCTTCTCCTTTCGGAGCACATCAAACACACATCTCAAATGCATTACATGATCATCAATAGATTTACTATACACCAACACATCATCAAAGTAAACCACCACAAACTTTCCAATATAAGGATTCATTACATGATTCATTAGCCTCATAAATGTGCTAGGAGCATTGGTAAGGCCGAAGGGCATGACCAGCCACTCATATAGACCGAATTTGGTCTTGAATGCGGTCTTCCACTCATCACCGGGTTGCATGCGAATTTGGTGATAGCCGCTCCTAAGGTCCACTTTAGAAAACAAACAAGAGCCGTGGAGCTCATCTAACATATCATCTAGTCTAGGGATTGGATGACGATACCTTATCGTGATTATGTTGATGGCTCTACAATCGACGCACATGCGCCAAGTTCCGTCCTTCTTTGGTACCAAAAGCACCGGAACAGCACACAGACTCATGCTTTCCTTGATGTATCCCTTGTTGAGAAGCTCTTCAACTTGTCTTTCAAGCTCCTTAGTGTCCATGGGATTGCTCCTATAGGCCGGTTTGTTTGGAAGTTGTGAACCCGACACCAAATCAATTTGGTGCTCAATTCCCCGAAGTGGGGCCAATCCTTGCGGAAGTTCTTGAGGAAATACATCTTCATACTCCTGCAACACACAAGAAATCAAAGGGGAAATGGAAGAATTAGTGGGGTTAGTATTAAAACAATGGGCCAAAAGTAACATCGGCTTGTTTTCATCATGGTCCAAGAAGAGTTCTTTTCTCCTAGCCAACATCACTACGTTTTCCATCTCCCTTGTCGTTGGGACAGCCTCGGATGTCCCTACTTCCTCACCTACTGCATCCCCCCCTTTTCTCCCTTTCCGGATTCCTTACCCTTTCCCTTTAACTCTCTCATCTTTTGATGCCACTCATTTACTTGGGAGGGTGAAAGAGGGTGAAGTGTGACCTTTCGGCCATCCTTCTCAAGCGTATACCGGTTGCACCTCCCATTGTGTTTAGTAGACCTATCATATTGCCATGGTCTACCTAATAACAAGTGACATGCTTGCATTGGGATCACGTCGCAAAGCACTTCATCGTGGTAGTTTCCCACCTTAAACCGAATCACACATTGCCTTGTGACCTTTAATTCATCACAATCGTTCAACCATTGTAGCTTGTAAGGACTAGTGTGTAGTGTAGTTGGTAGCTTCAAGAAATTTACCATAGCATGGCTCACAACATTTGTACAACTACCACTATCAATCACCAAGGTGCACACACTCCCCTTTACAAGACACTTAGTATGGAATAGATTTTCCCTTTGACTCGGGTCATCCATCGCCTTACTAATCTTGACACGTCTAACCACAAAGTTTGGAACCACACACTCCCCTTCTTGTGGATAGACATCTTCACTACCATCTAATTCATCATCATTCGGCCCATTTTCAGCTCCCTCTCCATCTTGAGGCTCGGCCTCATCCTCCCCCCTTTCGGAAACCACCTCCTCACCAAGGTAGTACACTTTCCCTTCTTGTAGGATCACATTGCGCCGGTTCGGACATTCATTGGCCTTATGCCCCCAACCTTGGCACTTGAAGCATTGGAACCCCTTTGGGTTGGGATATTTGTGAGCCTCCAGTTTCGGAGGGAACTTAGGGACTGTTTTGGACTCGGGCAGCTTCGTAGGGGCGGGTTGGTCCTTGTTTTTGGGCCAACCCGAGGGGGTTTGTACCCTTGCCTTGAAGGCTGATCTCTCCTTAAGTTCCCTTTCAATCTCTAGGGCCGCTTGGAATATACCGTCAATGGTTTCAAACCGGTGAAGGGTCAAATGAGTGGAGATGTCTTTGTTCAACCCACAGTTGAACCGGATGATGTCGTGACTGATTTGCTCCCCACGATGATCAAGTTTCAACATGAGTTGTTGGAACTCGTCAAAATAGGCCATCACACTCTTGCCTCCTTGCCGCAAGCCATATAATCTAGCGAGCAACTCATGACGATATCTCTCGGGAAGGTATCGTTGTCTCATCAAATACCTCAACCGATACCAAGATGGTGGCTGCCCATCCACTAATTCATTACCAAATCGTTTAACTTGCTCCCAGCAAGTGTTAGCATAGCCCTCGAGGTGAGCTATAGCGTAGCAACTCTTCTTTTCTTCCGAGATGTCATTAACTTGGAAAACTTTGTCACAAGCCGATTCCCAAGTTAAGTAGGTCTCGGGGTCACTTTCACCCTTAAAGATGGGTAGGCTCAACTTGATGGTGTTGATGCCTACGTCTCTCTCTTGGTGTCAGTTTCCCCTATCTCCATACCCCCGGTATCTCCTAGGTTCTCCTTGACCCACTCTTAACTCCTCCTCCCTCATATAAGCATCATCAAAGGCTCCATCTCCTTCATACTCCTCTCCACCGTATCCTTCAAAGTGGGCTGGCCGGCCTTGGCCGTTTTGATTCGGAGGATTTGGAATTTGCGGTCTTTGGGTTAATGGAGCTTGGAATGGAGGGTTCGGAATTAGTGTAGGTACTTGGCGTCCAAATCCCTCTTGTGGAATTGGAGGGGCTTGGAAATGTAGTGGTCTAGTGGAGTCTCGGTTTGGAGGAAAAGAGGTAGTTTGGCTTGCGGTATTTAGTGGAGCTTAGGGTGCATTTAGCATTTGGTGGACTGTTTCGGGGGTGATGGTTGCGGAGGAGGTCCTATCATGACCATTGGTAGATACATGTAGAGGAGTAGAAGGACGAGAGTTCCTTTGACTCTCCACTTGTTCTAATCTCCCACTAATAGTCGACACTTCCCCCCTTATTGCTGCTAAGTCCCCTCTCACGGCCCCAAATTCTGAATTCAACCTTTCTAGTGTCCGGGTAACGGCCTCAAGAGTGACCCTCATAGAATCAAGGGCATTAGTATCCACATTATGAGACGTAGCTCCTTCCATTGTCAAGGTATTATCCGCTTTAGTTCACCACAAGTTCGTGTTCCACAAGTGTTGTATAATTGGCTAGTAACCGTGAGATTTTTAAGGTATGAGTAAGCTCTTATCCGGAATGGATTCTTGTTTGAAGACTCAAAGAATTCTTGCAGGACTAGAGTCAAAAATCAGCGATTCGTTCAAACGAATAAAAGCACTCAAATAATCGTTGACACGAACAAACGGTTCAAGGAACTAGTTGACAACCTAGTAGGAAGGTACTAGTTTGTTAATTAGTTCTAGGACCAAGTAAGGGAAACCAAGGATCAACAATTAGCAACCAAAGAATATCCTAAGTTGAGCTTATAGCGACGTGGCAGCATGCAATGGTCCCACACGTTCTTCTTCTCTCTCTTTTTTTTTTTTTTTTTGTTTTGTGTTAATATTCACACAACTTGTTATAGTTTGCAAAGTGTTTTGGTGGGAAAATAAAATTTTGTAGTATTTCACCCTTTTCAAACTCAAGAAAGTGGGGTTTGGTTGACTAATCCCACAAAACAAGGCTCCTTGAATTAGGGAAAAGTGATTGACAAGACTAAAAGGTGATGGGTGCAAGTCTTTCACAACAACTTTATAGCTTGTCTTACCACTTGAGCACACAACAAGATGAACAAGTTCAAAAGATGAACACCTCAACAAACTTCATCAACTTCTTTAGCACATAAACACACAACCACCGATTTTTTTTTTGGTTATCAACAACAGACAACTTTCGGCCACTTCAAGTCACTACTCAATGTTCAAGTTTTCAAGCTCAACTTTTGGATCTAGACACTTTAGTGTTGGTGAGAAAGAAACCAACACTAGAAACTCACTAAACAAGCAAAATAACACCTAGATCTAAACATACAACATCATTCTTGGTTTCAACTTTTAATGGACAGATTTTCAGAATTTCTTTTTGGTGTAGTTTGTTTAAGCCGTGAACTAGCCCAAGATGGGTTATGTTGGAACACAACCGGTCTTGCTTTGATACCAAATGATACAAAATCAAACCAACAACACCAAGAGCTTCAAGTAGGCTCGGATTTCAGTCCAACAACACAAGAACAACAAGTTTAAGTTTCGGTTTTTCAGCCCACAACACAAGAACAACAAGATAGATAACAATGCTAGTGAATCGAAAAGAGCCCCACACGGCTTCACTAGACTTTAAGATAACAAAATCAACAACAACAACGAGATAAAGAAAGATAGATAACTTGACATATAACATTCAAGAAACTAAGAACCCTAACATCAAGAGATGACCCTAAGTCTAATGAATATAAACACCAAGTTCTTACGAGGACCAAGAGGCACTCAACGACCTCAAAACCCTTGTTTCTAGCCAAAGAGACAACACAAGTATCCCTCTACTTGTGAGATAATAGGGGCGGCTTCTATGAGTGGAAGAGAGAGGAAAGGTTTAGTGTTTTAGGTTACAAAAATCAGCATTCCAAAAAACTAGGGAATAACTCTCTAACATGTTCTATTTATACTACAAACAAAAGGGGTAAAATGACCCATCCGCCCTTGCTTCTTGTTCCAACCTTGGAGAGTAGTTTATTATACATTAGGACCTCTCTTCACTCATAAAAACGTTTAGGTCCTTGGTTGGTTCAATCACCAACTCACACACGGCCATTTGCATGAACAAAGCTTGGAGTTTTTGTAATTCCCGAGCTTGGCTTCGTGTGAAAGGCCGTGTACCTGTGGAGGCTGCCCTAACCGTATCAAATAGTTAGCCTAAGTCTTTAAATATCTTTCTTTAGGTTATTTTCCAATAACTTTGATGATATATTTTGAGAATACTTTTGAAAGTGTCTTTGCAAATATGGATTCACTTATGACAAGTGTGGAATCACTTGTTTTGATTACTAATTTAGAAATGGTGGTTTCTTGGGAATTCTTGTTCCCTTGAGATCTCCATAAGAACTTGGTGTTACTTGTATGAATCTTTGGGTCTTAATGTTTGATACACACTTTTGGTTCTTAGTATTTATGCATTTGTATGTCAAGTTATCTATTTATCATTACATATTATTATTGTGTTGTATCTTACAGATACAAGCATGAAGAACTAGAGGAGTACAAGATCTTCCGCAAGGTTTATGGATCGGCTATGTAAGTAAATTGAAGACTTTTTTAGAGACTTTTCAAAACATGTGTAGGTGAAAAAATAAGGAGGGGTCTTACACTCAAGGAGCGCCCCTCATTAAGAGCATAAAAGACATTTTACACTGCAAATACAAACTCAAGAGGCACCCCAAGTAGGGCTATTATGGTGTTTTAAGACTTCCTTTTTACACTCCAAAGGAGGACTCTTCATTAAGGGTATTTTCATCATTGTTTGTAATAAGTATAAATAGACACTTTGGTATGTATATTCATGAGTCTTAAATGAATTGATTGAGTAAAACTCAAATTGTATTTTCTTTCCTTAGTGTAGGGCTTTTTAATGCCATCTTAGTGTAGGTCTTGGAAAAGACATCGAAATTAGGGATTAATACAATTGATGGATTTCACTTGGGTTGATCAATTGGCAAGAAAGGTGTGATTCAGAAGTTTGAATTCCTTTGTTCCACCTAAGATGAGGTTTGAACTACCATTGGTGAGGTGTGTTTTAATGCTTGAGATACATTCTTATGCTAATCATTGGTGATAGTAAGTGTCTCATTACCTATCCTTTTCATTTCATAAATTTTTACTTCATCTCCTTTCTTCTATGTGTTGTTTTACTTTTCTTCTAGTTGCTGAGTTTTTTGTTTCTTTAGGCCATTGGAAGTGTGAAATTGGAAGGGAAAAAGAACACTTGATTGTGGATTTTGTCCACAAAAGACCCTTGTTATTCACTAACCGGAATTCTAGCACTTTTCCTAGCATTGATTCTTCTTATGTGAGGGTTCAATATCATATATTCTCAAATAAGAATCAAAAAAGAGTTCCACACACACATGGTTGATGAGTTAATTAAACCCTTGGCCAAACGTTTCAATCTTGTAACAAGTGATGAAGAAATGAATCCAAGGGGATATCTTCACATATTCCATTGTGATGTGGAAGATGAGGGTTGCCATGGTGAAAACCAAGTGAAGAATACACTTCCCATGTTCTACAAAGTAACAAAGCTATCTTCTACACCCCTAGAAACTTGAATTGTTGTGATGTGGCTAGTAGTGGCCAAATTGGGGTTGTTTTGGATTTTCCTAGTATAGAAGTGTATGAATCTTCCTTTTGTGATACTATTGGTGTTGTTGGGTTGCATAAGGACCTAACTCTTGTTTTAAGTACACAAGCACTGGTTGATTCTTTGGATGATAAAATAAATTCTTTTTGTAAGAATGATTTGTATACATCTAGTGCTAACACTTATAGCTTGAATAAGGTTCCATTACCAAGTGACAATAGTATTCACACACTAGTTGACCCTTTTGAAAACCAAAGTGAGTCTATGTTCGTATGTGAGTTTCCAACAACTAGTGAGGGTATGCAAAATGATCAATCAGGTAGAGTTGACTTTGATTTGCTAGAATGTTTAGGAGACCCTAATTGTGATTGTACTTGTGCAAATCGTTTTGATTGTGTCCCTTTTCTTTCCATTATGGTTTGAATCTGTGTGTGATACTCTCTTGAAAGAGAAGGTGGTGTCTGTTTAGGTATTCCATCTACTTCTTCTTTGTGTGTTTCCTATGATGATCATACCAATAGTGCTGAGCTTTTAACTAGTGACTACATTCTTAAGGACACCAATGTTTAAGTTAATTTGTGTGACACCTCTCTCAACCCTATTTTCTCTCATGACATTTCCAATAGTTATAGAGAGGGTATTCTTAACTTTGGGGATGGAACCTTAGGGGAAAATGAGAGAGACCAAGACTAAGCCCTTGGTTACTTCTTCCCTTTGACCCCGGGGTACTTGTGAGATATTGGAAGTGTAGTTTCTATTCATTCGTATTATCTTTTAATGTTGATGCTATTCACTTATTTGGTATCCTTTATGCTTATCTTTTTATGTCTAATACCAAGGATTTGTGGGTGTATGTCAAGTGTGAACAACCCTGTAGTGATGGACTTTGTGTTGCTAAGGGAGTTTTTCTAAGCCGTAGGTCCCAATTTTTGAATATTTATATTCCCTGAAACATGTACCATATATTATTGTTTTGGATTATATTCCTCATTCCTTGATATTTGCCTTAACTGTATCATTTCTGGTGTTTGTGGTAGGTGTTTCATGATCATAGCAAAGGATAGTTGGGTGTATTCCAAAAGTGTACCCCGTTGGCATGATAATTTAGCTTGTGGTGCCAAGGCTAACCCTCATACCATGAGGACTGTGTTCTTATTTTCCATCTCTTTGGTTTTGCAAAGTGCAAATTTGAGGACAAATTACTTTCGAGATGAAGAGGATGATACAAGCATGAGAAGCACCAAGAGCACAAGATATTGTCAAAGGTTGAATCTTTGAAATTGACAAGTGATTGAAGGATTTTTGGGAGAATTTTGGAAGCCTTTTTCAAGAGAACCTAGGAGGAGAACCTTTACACTCAAGAGTCTTCTCAAGTAAAGGGTATAGAAGAAAATTTACACCCTAAAGTGACAATCAAGAGGCGCCCCATTTCCCTTATTCATTAAGGGTATTTTTGAGATTTACTATGTAATAGTATAAATAGACATTTGAGCTCGTGTTTTCATTAGACTTTGATTAATTGATTTAGCATTGCTCAAATTGTGTTTTCTTATTTAGTTTAGGGTTTGGAAAAGCCATCTTAGTGTAGGTCTTGGAAAAGACATCAAAACTAAGGATTAATACATTTGATGGATATCACTTGTTTTGATCAATTTGCAAGAAAGGTGTGATTGAGGAGTGTGAATTCCTCTGGTCCACGTAATAGTGTGGTGTTATCTCTCATTGGTGTTGTGTGTTTTGGTGTTTGATACACACCTTGGTGCTATTCATTGGTGTGAGAGTATGTCTCACTACTCTCCTTTATTTTTATGCACTTTTATCTTCTTTTGTGTTGAATCCATGTCTTTCTACTTCATCTCCCTTTCTTGTAGTGGCTGATTTTTAATATCTTAAGGTTAATTTCGTTTTTAGGGGTTCATTTTGTATCATTTTGGTATCAAATCCATGTATTAGAGTTGTTCCCACAACTCTAAGTCTTGGACCTAAGAAAATCTCCACAAAAAAAGAGTCTAGAGTCGAGAAAAATCAGAAAAAAGGTAGTATCTTGTGTTTTTTGTATAGTTCCGAAAGTTTTTAGTTTGATATACTCATTTTTATTGTGTTTTAATGTTTCAAGTGCAAGATCCTTGTTCTCTATCACCTAGGGAGTCAATATCTACACTTGGAACAAGGTATGATCGATTTTGAGCTAGAACCACCATGGCTATGGCAGTTTAAAGCTTTGAAGAAGCTAGATCCATTTTAGGATTGAGTTGGTGACGTTTTTTGTGGAATATTTGTTGATACTTGAGCTTCCCTTGACCTAAGGAATCTACATCTAAAAGAAAATTGCAGATTAGGGTTCATTTGCTTAGAGGTCAAATTTTGGTCAACTCTTGAATATTCATCTTGTTCTTCTATCTTCATCAAATCTTGTTAAAGAATAATATTCAAGGAGTGTGTTTCATCTAAAAAGGGGTGGGAAGAGAGTTTACTTGGTGTTTGTGAAAGAATATTCCTAAGTATATTCCTATTTGTCCAAAAGAAGGAAGAAACTAAGGAGACAGTCAAGTACAAATCTAAGTACAAGGTGGGACCAATCTTTTTGAATTCAAACTGTATCTTGAAAAAGGTTTCAAACTTGTTGTTTTTCACTCCCAAAGCATTTTATCTTCTTCGCTAAGGTGTTAGGCCGAAACTTAAAGAATCTGGGATTTGAAAATTTGAAAATCGCGTCGAATCAATTCATGCCATGTCATCATTGCTTAACGACCTAATCAAGTTCCTAAGTAGATTTCTAAGTTTCTAATTTTTTATTCTAGTTTCTTATGTGCTAAACTCTATCACTAATTAGCAAACTAGTAAGAACCTACTAGGTTGATAATTACTCGTGGGTCCTTTTGTTTGTATCTTCACTTTTTGTGTACTTTTCTCATTTTTAAGTTGTAATTTGTTGGTTTAAGTCCGTACATCATTTTTATTTGAGTCATATCAAACAAAAATTGATTCTAGGCCAAAGTAGATTCATCACTCATTTACTTGCCAAGTACATTCCAAGATTTCAATACTTGTGAAACCAAGTGTGAGGTTAGAACCGATTGTGAGAGTGGTGAGGCTCTTTTTTGGACTAACTTGTTTGTTCGTTTTGTAGGTATTTCCTTTGCTGTTTTTGCTTTTTATTTATGTAATTTAATCATGGAACCCAAGGTGTCAAGCACCCAACCTTTGGGAAATGATGTTTTGGGAGTCTTGATGGATCAGTTGGATGCACTAAACAGAGACTTGAACGGTGATTTGGACCTTATAAAAGGTTACTTGTGATCCATGAAGGGTGATGTAGGATCTATAAGGGGTGATTTGGGATCTATGAGGTGTGACATGATTAGAATTAAAGCGGGAGTTGAAAAACTATGTCCACCATGTCCCAAATCCACTTGACCAAAGACCATATACTCCAAAAAACCCCATGCAACAAAACCAAACACATCATAAACCAAATCCAATGCCCCCTCTGCACAAGTTAGAATCCAAGGAGAATGAGGTCATGCCTCAAGATGGAGAGTGATAAATTACAGGATGGCTAAAACAGAAAATGGATACTCAATGAGCAAAAATAAGCAAGCACACATCAGGAAAAATAACACACTTAGAAGAAAAGAGATGAAGAAGAGATGCATAAAGTAAATATAGTAGAGAGACCCCTACTTCAACCAATGAAAATCACTAGAAGGTGTATCAAACCTTCAAACACACATCACCAATGTAAGATCAAACCTCACTTTTAGGTGAACCAAAGGAATTCACACTCCCTCAATAACACCTTTCTTGTCAAAAGATCAATACAAGTTGATACAAAACAATACTAGGAATTCACGAAATGTATACTAGGATGCAAAAATCAGCAAACACATAAAAGGAAAAACAACACAAAGAAAGGGGATGAAGAAGAAGATTTGCATAAAAGTAAAGATAGATAGAAAGACCATCACTTCCACGAATGAATAGCACTAGAAGGTGTATCCAACCTTCAAACACACATCACCGATGTAAGCTCAAACCTTCCTCTTAGGTAGACCAAAGGACCTCACACTCCCTCAATCATACCTTTCTCGCCAATTGATCAACACAAGTGAAATCCATCAAATGTATTAATCTCTCAATTTTTGATGTCTCATCAAGGCAAGATTTCAAGCAACCTTCCATACACGGAATTGTTCTATTGTGGGCATAAAATGGGTCCCCCATGCGTGCTCCCATGCCCTCAATGTGACCACAATTCGGTTCTTCTTGTGGTGGCCTTGCAGGATGTCTTCAAAAGCTAAGGTGGCCATTTGACTTGTGTCATCCTCCCCTTCTGGAAAAAGGATTCAACCTTGATACGGTTAGGGCAGCCTCCACAGGTACACGGCCTTTCACACGAAGCCAAGCTCGGGAATTACAAAAGATCCAAGCTTTGTTCATGCAAATGACCGTGTGTGAGTTGGTTATTGAACCAACCAAGGACCTAAACATTTTTATGTGTGAAGAGAGGTCCTAATGTGTAATAAACTACTCTCCAAGGTTGGCACAAGAAGCAAGGGCGGATGGGTCATTTTACCCCTTTTGTTTGTAGTATAAATAGAACATGTTAGAGAGTTGTTCCTTAGTTTTTGGATGCTGATTTTTGTAACCTAAAACACTAAACATTTCCTCTCTCTTCCACTCATAGAAGCCGCCCCTATTATCTCACAAGTAGAGGGATACTTGTGTTGTCTCTTTGGCTAGAAACAAGGGTTTTGAGGTCGTTGAGTGCCTCTTGGTCCTCGTAAGAACTTGGTGTTTATATTCATTAGACTTAGGGTCCTCTCTTGATGTTAGGGTTATTAGTTTCTTGAATGTTATATGTCAAGTTATCTATCTTTCTTTATCTTGTTGTTGTTGTTGATTTTGTTATCTTAAAGTCTAGTGAAGCCGTGTGGGGCTCTTTTCGATTCACTAGCATTGTTGTCTATCTTGTTGTTCTTGTGTTGTGGGCTGAAAAACCGAAACTTAAACTTGTTGTTCTTGTGTTGTTGGACTGAAATCCGAGCCTACTTGAAGCTCTTGGTGTTGTTGGTTTGATTTTGTATCATTTGGTATCAAAGCAAGACCGGTTGTGTTCCAACATAACCCATCTTGGGCTAGTTCACGGCTTAAACAAACTACACCAACAAGAAATTCTGAAAATCTGTCCATTAAAAGTTGAAACCAAGAATGATGTTGTATGTTTAGATCTAGGTGTTATTTTGCTTGTTTAGTGAGTTTCTAGTGTTGGTTTCTTTCTCACCAACACTAAAGTGTCTAGATCCAAAAGTTGAGCTTGAAAACTTGAACATTGTGTAGTGACTTGAAGTGGCCGAAAGTTGTATGTTGTTGATAACCAAAAAAAAAAAACAAAATCGGTGGTTGTGTGCTTATGTGCTAAAGAAGTTGATGAAGTTTGTTGAGGTGTTCATCTTTTGAACTTGTTCACCTTGTTCATCTTGTTGTGTGCTCAAGTGGTAAGACAAGCTATAAAGTTGTTGTGAAAGACTTGCACCCATCACCTTTTAGTCTTGTCAATCACTTTTCCCTAATTCAAGGAGCCTTGTTTTGTGGGATTAGTCAACCAAACCCCACTTTCTTGAGTTTGAAAAGGGTGAAATACTACAAGATTTTTATTTTTCCCACCAAAACACTTTGCAAACCATAACAAGTTGTGTGACTATTAACACAAAACAAAAAAAAATAAAAAAAAAGAGAGAAGAAGAACGTGTGGGACCATTGCATGCTGCCACGTCGCTATAAGCTCAACTTAGGATATTCTTTGGTTGCTAATTGTCGATCCTTGGTTTCCCTTACTTGGTCCTAGAACTAATTAACAAACTAGTACCTTCCCACTAGGTTGTCAACTAGTTCCTTGAACCGTTTGTTCGTGTCAACGATTATTTGAGTGCTTTTATTCGTTTGAACGAATTGCTGATTTTTGACTCTAGCCCGGCAAGAATTCTTTGAGTCTTCAAACAAGAATCCATTCCGGATAAGAGCTTACTCATACCTTAAAAATCTCACGGTTACTAGTCAATTATACAACACTTGTGGAACACGAACTTGTGGTGAACTAAAGTGGATAATACCTTGACAATGGAAGGAGCTACGTCTCATAATGTGGATACTAATGCCCTTGATTCTATGAGGGTCACTCTTGAGGCCGTTACCCGGACACTTGAAAGGTTGAATTCGGAATTTGGGGCCGTGAGAGGGGACTTGGCAGCAATAAAGGGGGAAGTGTCGACTATTAGTGGGAGATTAGAACAACTGGAGAGTCAAAGGAACTCTCGTCCTTCTACTCCTCTACATGTATCTACCAATGGTCATGATAGGACCTCCTCCGCAACCATCACCCCCGAAAAAGTTCACCAAATGCTAAATGCACCCCAAGCTCCACTAAATACCGCAAGCCAAACTACCTATTTTCCTCCAAACCGAGACACCACTAGACCACTACATTTCCAAGCCCCTCCAATTCCACAAGAGGGATTTGGACGCCAAGTACCTCCACTAAATCCGAACCCTCCATTCCAAGCTCCATTAACCCAAAGACCGCAAATTCCAAATCCTCCGAATCAAAACGGCCAAGGCCGGCCAGCCCACTTTGAAGGATACGGTGGAGAGGAGTATGAAGGAGATGGAGCCTTTGATGATGCTTATATGAGGGAGGAGGAGTTAAGAGGGGGTCGAGGAGAACCTAGGAGATACCGGGGGTATGGAGATAGGGGAAACCGACACCAAGAGAGAGACGTAGGCATCAACACCATCAAGTTGAGCCTACCCATCATTAAGGGTGAAAGTGACCCCGAGACCTACTTAACTTGGGAATCGGCTTGTGACAAAGTTTTCCAAGTTAATGACATTTCAGAAGAAAAGAAGAGTTGCTACGCTATAGCTCACCTCGAGGGCTATGCTAACACTTGGTGGGAGTATGTTAAACGATTTGGTAATGAATTAGTAGATGGGCAGCCACCACCTTGGTATCGGTTGAGGTATTTGATGAGACAACGATACCTTCCCGAGAGATATCGTCATGAGTTGCTCGCTAGATTATATGGCTTGCGGCAAGGAGGCAAGATTGTGATGGCCTATTTTGACGAGTTCCAACAACTCATGTTGAAACTTGATCATCGTGGGGAGAAAATCAGTCACGCCATCATCCGGTTCAAGTGTGGGTTGAATAAAGAGATCGCCACTCATTTGACCCTTCACCGGTTTGAAACCATTGACGGTATATTCCAAGCGGCCCTAGAGATTGAAAGGGAACTTAAGGAGAGATCAGCCTTCAAGGCAAGGGTACAAACCCCCTCGGGTTGGCCCAAAAACAAGGACCAACCCGCCCCTACGAAGCTGCCCGAGTCAAAAACAGTCCCTAAGTTCCCTCCGAAACCGGAGGCTCACAAATATCCCAACCCAAAGGGGTTCCAATGCTTCAAGTGCCAAGGTTGGGGGCATAAGGCCAATGAATGTCCGAACCGGCGTAATGTGATCCTACGAGAAGGGAAAGTGTACTACCTTGGTGAGGAGGTGGTTTCCGAAAGGGGGGAGGATGAGGCCGAGCCTCAAGATGGAGAGGGAGCTGAAAATGGGCCGAATGATGATTAATTAGATGGTAGTGAAGATGTCTATCCATAAGAAGGGGAGTGTGTGGTTCCAAACTTTGTGGTTAGACGTGTCAACATTAGTAAGGCGATGGATGACCCGAGTCAAAGGGAAAATCTATTCCATACTAAGTGTCTTGTAAAGGGGAGCGTGTGCACCTTGGTGATTGATAGTGGTAGTTGTACAAATGTTGCGATCTATGCTATGGTAAATTTCTTGAAGCTACCAACTACACTACACACTAGTCCTTACAAGCTACAATGGTTGAACGATTATGGTGAATTAAAGGTCACAAGGCAATGTGTGATTCGGTTTAAGGTGGGAAACTACCACGATGAAGTGCTTTGTGACGTGATCCCAATGCAAGCATGTCACTTGTTGTTAGGTAGACCATGGCAATATGATAGGTATACTAAACACGATGGGAGGTCCAACCGGTATACGCTTGAGAAGGATGGCCGAAAGGTCACACTTCACCCTCTTTCACCCTCCCAAGTAAATGAGTGGCATCAAAAGATGAGAGAGTTAAAGGGAAAGGGGAAGGAATCCGGAAAGGGAGAAAAGGGGGGGGGGCATGCCGTAGGTGAGGAAGTAGGGACATCCGAGGCTGTCCCAACGACAAGGGAGATGGAAAACGTAGTGATGTTGGCTTGGAGGAAAGAACTCTTCGTGGACCATGATGAAAACAAGCCGATGTTACTTTTGGCCCATTGTTTTAATACTAACCCCACTAATTCTTCCATTTCCCCTTTGATTTCTTGTGTGTTGCAGGAGTATGAAGATGTATTTCCTCAAGAACTTCCGCAAGGATTGCCCCCACTTCGGGGAATTGAGCACCAAATTGATTTGGTGCCGGGTTCACAACTTCCAAACAAACCGGCCGATAGGAGCAATCCCATGGACACTAAGGATCTTGAAAGACAAGTTGAGGAGCTTCTCAACAAGGGATACATCAAGGAAAGCATGAGTTCGTGTGCTGTTCCGGTGCTTTTGGTACCAAAGAAGGACGGAACTTGGCGCATGTGCGTCGATTGTAGAGCCATCAACAAAATCACGATAAGGTATCGTCATCCAATCCCTAGACTAGATGATATGTTAGATGAGCTCCACGGATCTTATTTGTTTTCTAAAGTGGACCTTAGGAGTGGCTATCACCAAATTCGCATGCAACCCGGTGATGAGTGGAAGACCGCATTCAAGACCAAATTCGGTCTATATGAGTGGCTGGTCATGCCCTTCGGCCTTACCAATGCTCCTAGCACATTTATGAGGCTAATGAATCATGTAATGAAGCCTTATATTGGAAAGTTTGTGGTGGTTTACTTTGATGATGTGTTGGTGTATAGTAAATCTATTGATGATCATGTAATGCATTTGAGATGTTTGTTTGATGTGCTCCGAAAGGAGAAGCTGTATGCCAACATGGAGAAGTGTTCTTTTGGTGTTGATAAAGTTATATTCTTGGGTTTTGTCGTGAGCTCAAGGGGTGTGGAAGTGGACGATTCCAAGATAGACTCTATTCGAAGTTGGCCGACCCCTAAAACTATTGGAGAAATCCAAAGTTTCCACGGGTTGGCAAGCTTTTATAGGAGGTTTGTCAAAGGATTTAGTTCCATAGCAGCCCCCTTGACCGAGGCAATTAGAAAGGACGGACCCTTTAAATGGGGTGATGAGCAGGCTAGGGCTTTTGAGGCCTTGAAATTTGCGCTCATCTCGGCGCCTTTATTGCAATTGCCCGATTTCTATAAGATGTTTGAAGTAGAGTGTGATGCTAGTAAGGTTGGCATCGGGGCTTGTTTGATGCAAGAAGGTAAGCCCGTTGCTTATTTCAGTGAAAAGCTCAAAGGGGCAACTCTTAATTACTGAACTTATGATTTGGAGTTGTACGCCATTGTTAGGGCCTTGGGAAATTGGCAACATTATTTGTGGCATAAGGAGTTTGTGATACGAACGGATCATAAGTCGTTGAAACACCTTAAGAGCCAAGACAAGTTGAATAGGCGTCATGCTAAGTGGATTGAGTTCATCGAGACTTTCCCTTATGTAATTCATTACAAAAGGGGAAAGGAAAATGTTGTTGCCGATGCCTTGTCTAGGAAGCATGTGCTTGTTGCTACCTTGTCTTCGAAATTGATGGGTTTTGAGAGCTTGTGGTTGTTGTATCCCGAGGATCCTACCTTTGCTCCTATTTTTAGGGAATGCGAAGAGTGGGGAAGGGACCGTTGGCTTAAGGAGAATGACCATTCCTCCTACTCTCGGTTCGATGGGTATTTGTTCAAGGGGAGGAGGTTGTGTGTTCCTTCTAGTTCTTGGAGGGAATTATTTGTGAGGGAGGCCCATGACGGAGGCCTCATGGGTCACTTTGGGGTAGACAAGACCCTCAGAATCTTAGAGGAGAACTTCTATTGGCCCAAAATGCGCAAAGACGTCACTAAAATTTGTAGTCAATGCGTGGCCTGCCGGAGTGCGAAGTCTCGTCTCCTACCTCAAGGATTATACACCCCATTCCCTACTCCCCTTAGGCCTTGGTTGGACATTTCGATGGATTTTGTTTTGGGGCTGCCAAGGACTAGAAAGGGCCGAGATAGCATTTTTGTTATTGTTGATAGATTCTCTAAAATGGCTCATTTTATTCCATGTGCTAAAACCGAGGATGCTCGTAGTGTAGCTTCATTATTTGTTGCAGATGTTGTAAAGCTTCACGGGGTACCGAGGACTATTGTGAGCGATAGGGACTCCAAGTTCCTAAGTCTCTTTTGGAAGTCCATGTGGGGTAGGCTTGGAACGAAGTTACTTTTCTCCACGTCTTGTCACCCACAAAACGTTGGCCAAACGGAGGTAGTAAATAGAAACTTGGGGTCTATGCTACGTTCTATGGTTAAAGGTAAACTGACTTCATGGGAAGATCACCTACCCTTGGTGGAATTTGCATACAACCGGGTAATACATTCGAGCACGGGAATGACTCCCTTTGAATGTGTTTACGGCTTGAATCCCCTTACCCCTTTAGATCTCACTCCTTTGTCTAGTGATCTCATGATCAGCTTAGATGGAAATAAAAGAGCCGAGGAAATGAAGAAAATGCATGAGACGGTGCGGATCAAGCTTGAAAAGAAGAACCAAGAGATTGCAAAAAGGGTAAACAAAGGGAGAAGAAGGCTTGTGCTTGAACCCGGAGATTGGGTGTGGGTGCATCTTCGAAAGGATCGGTTTCCAGCTCAAAGGAAGTCCAAATTTCTGCCAAGGGGTGATGGTCCTTTCCAAGTACTTGAGAGAATCAATGACAACGCCTACAAGATTGACCTTCCACCGGAATATCAAGTGCACAACACTTTCAACGTTGGTGATCTCTCCCTTGTGGATGCGGTTGAAGATGACCAAATGCTGAATTTGAGGTCAAATTCCTCTCAAGATGGAGAGGATGATACGGTTAGGGCAGCCTCCACAGGTACACGGCCTTTCACACGAAGCCAAGCTCGGGAATTACAAAAGCTCCAAGCTTTGTTCATGCAAATGGCCGTGTGTGAGTTGGTGATTGAACCAACCAAGGACCTAAACGTTTTTATGTGTGAAGAGAGGTCCTAATGTGTAATAAACTACTCTCCAAGGTTGGCACAAGAAGCAAGGGCGGATGGGTCATTTTACCCCTTTTGTTTGTAGTATAAATAGAACATGTTAGAGAGTTGTTCCTTAGTTTTTGGATGCTGATTTTTGTAACCTAAAACACTAAACATTTCCTCTCTCTTCCACTCATAGAAGCCGCCCCTATTATCTCACAAGTAGAGGGATACTTGTGTTGTCTCTTTGGCTAGAAACAAGGGTTTTGAGGTCGTTGAGTGCCTCTTGGTCCTCGTAAGAACTTGGTGTTTATATTCATTAGACTTAGGGTCCTCTCTTGATGTTAGGGTTCTTAGTTTCTTGAATGTTATATGTCAAGTTATCTATCTTTCTTTATCTTGTTGTTGTTGTTGATTTTGTTATCTTAAAGTCTAGTGAAGCCGTGTGGGGCTCTTTTCGATTCACTAGCATTGTTGTCTATCTTGTTGTTCTTGTGTTGTGGGATGAAAAACCGAAACTTAAACTTGTTGTTCTTGTGTTGTTGGACTGAAATCCGAGCCTACTTGAAGCTCTTGGTGTTGTTGGTTTGATTCTGTATCAAACCTCGAATCCAAACCTCGCAAAATCAAGGATAAGAAAACAAATACAAAGTTCTCATGGAAAAAGGGTTAGGGTTAGCACAACAAATCATATCAACATGCTAAGTTTGCACATATTTGCAATATAAACAAGAATTCTTTAAATTAAATATTAAACGTTGAATGAAAGATGCACAAAGGATTTGGTTATGGAATTCTCCAAAACTGACACTTTGTTTGTCATGTAGACCAGGCAATATGTTAGGCCATCAACATCATCAATTCTATATATGGCACCGGGGTCAAACGGGAAGAGTTGCCATAGACACGGGTCTAGACAACACTCTCATTTCCCATAGTCTTCACTCAAACTACACGACATACTCTCAACAATGTCATACATGTCATCAAAATCAAGTAGAGAGTAAAGAAAGGTATCACTCAAGTCAACTTCTACTAAGGAGTCTTCATTTGTGTACTCGCCACTAGTTTAAACATCATCACCACAAGTAATCTCACCAATAAGATCACAAGTAGTAGAAGAAGAAGTAATTTCAAAGCAATGGACACCTTTCCTTTCAATAGAAGTACCCTCAAATATACACATACCATCTCCAAAGTAAAAGAAATTATTACTTAAGCCTTCACAAGACACAAGTAATTCATCCTCATAATCATCAAACATGGGTGCGGTGTCATACAAAGGATCACAACCACAATCAATTTTCAAGGAACAATCACTTATTGGGTTTCTTAAGAATTCAAGCAAGTCAAAATTATCATAACCCAATTGATCATTCCTTTCCAAGACCTCACATTACCTTCCCTTAAGAGTACTCCCATCTTCCAAGAAGATATTTCCATCTTTAGGAGTAATGTCGTCACACCATAGTGGGTTGGAATATAGGCTATAGCTTTCAAGACAAGCTATACCTTCAACTTCATTCTCACCACTAGGTTCATTAGGAGTGAACTCATCATCTTCAAATAAGATATTATCCTTAAAGAGAGAAGGATCTATCCATGAAAAGGATATAGAATATGCAAATCCATTCTCTAAAAGATCGCTATCAAGCATCAAAGATATATCAAGTACATGACTATCCCTATGAAAAAAACCGAGAGTAGAAGATTAACTAGAGGTTATGCTAAAGGGGTTACTCTTATTTATTTGATCAATATTTTCACCATCATCACTCACTTGAGATCCATTAAACATATCACATACATCCTCAAGTGGTGGACAAATTTCACACATAAGTTGATCAATACAATTCCTACAAAATGATGTACTATCGTTCAACACATTTGCTTCAACACTAGGTGGACATAAACTGATCTTACAAGAAGAGTCAATTCAGTCATCAATAGTATCAACTAGTGTATCCACATTCAGAATATTTACATCATCATCAAGGAGCAAAGAATCAATAAATGATGTATTATCATTCAAGACAATGGCTTCAACACTAGCTGGACTTAAATTGATCTTTCAAGATGAGTCAATTCAGTCAATAGTAGGATCAACTACTGTATCCACACTCATAACAAGTACATCATCAACAAGAGGCAAAGAACCAATAGACTCACAAATAGATAAGCTACCACTCATGCACAATAGGCTACTAGCCACACAATCATCGTCCACATGTACAAAAGTGTAAGAGTTTTCTATTTTACCTTTATGTTCTTAAGTACATTCTTCTTTGCCTTGGTTAGGATCATGGAATCCCACTTTCTCCTTTGATAATCTCACATCACAAGGGAGTTTGTCAAGTCTACTCCCTTGTTTCACCTCTTCATCTCTTTTTTCCAAATTGGGATTTAGAGCACTAAGCATTTGGCGCATATCTTTAATAAAGCTGTAAATATTGTCATTGATACGATCAAACGTGGCATCAAAACTATAGGCAACCATGGTACCTAAAAGAAACAAACAAACAAGTTAGTTCAAATATCTTCGCCAACTCTCTCAATCTCGGATTCTTACCTTACACTTGGTCTCACAAGTGTTGAATACTTTGCAATACTTGGCAAGTGAATAAGTGCTGAATATGATTTAGTCCAAAATCGATTCTTCTTTGATAAGACTCAAATAAAATGATGTACAAACTTGAACCATCAAACTACTATGAATTTAAAAATGAGAAAAGCACACAAAAATAGAAGACACGAAACAAACGGACTCCAATCTAATTATCAAACTAGTAGGTAATTACTAGCTTACTAATTAGGGATACAATTGACTTATAAGAAACCAGAATCAAAAACTAGAAACTAGAAAATCTAATTTAGAACTCAATTTGGTTGTTCATAAAAGTGATGATGTGGCAGCTTGTGGTTGAACATCACTTTTTGGATTTTCAATTTTCCCCAAAATCTTGTTTCGGCCAAAGACACTGAGGAGAAAAAGAAATTTCATTTGAGAGGGAAAAATTGAAGGTTGGGAGCCCTTTTTGAGCTTCAAATGAATTCAAAATGGATTGGTCCCCTAATAATTGCAATTGTACTTGATTATTCCCTTTGTCTCTTCTTTGTTTTGAATGAGAATGAATATGCCAAGGAATATTCTTTCACAAACACCAAGTACACTCTCTTTCTTCTCCTTTTTAAGATCAAACACACTTTTTGAATATTCTTCCTTAGCAAGACTTGATGAACATGGAAGAACAAGATGAATATTTAAGAGTTAACCAAAGTTTAACCCCTAACCAAATGAACCCCAAATTTGGATTTTCTTATAGATCTAGGTTTCTTTGGTCAAGGTCAACTACAATAACTAACAATCAGCAACAACACAATGTCCAACTTCAAAACCCACATGGATCTATGCTCAAAAAGCTTCAAAACACTATATCCATGGAGGTTCTTATCTCAAACTCAACCAAATCTTGTTCCAAATGTAGATCTAGACTCCCTAGGTGCTAGGGAACAAGAATATATCACTTAAAACCCAAAAAACACACAAAAACAAAGTAGATCTAAGATCTCAAAATCTGTCAAAACACAAAACATGGCTTAAGGTTGTAGGAACAACCCTAAAACATGTCTTTGATACCAAATGATACAAGAAAATACTAGAAATTTACAAAATGGATACTAGGATGCAAAAATCAGCAGACGCATAAAAGAAAAAACAACTTAAAGAAAGGGGATGAAGAAGAAGATTTGCATAAAAGTAAAGATAGATAGACAGACCTTCACTTACAACAATGAATAGCACTTGAAGGTGTATCAAACCTTTAAACACACATCACCAATGTAAGCTCAAACCTTCCTCTTAGGTGGACCAAAGGAACTCACACCCCCTCAATCACATATTTCTTGCCAATTGATCAACACATGTGATATCCATCAAACTAATATGGCTTATCCAAGCCCTACACTAAGGAAGAAACTAAACTAAGAGTAATAATAAATTTGAATTTATCAAAGTCTAATAAAAAATAAGCCTAAGGAGTCTATTTATACTTATTGAAAAGGGGCTCCTATGGAGTATAAAGAAAAAACATAAAAAGACCATTACACCCTTAATGAATGGTTGATCATGTAGTGTTTTGATGTGGTCTTCTTCACACTTCAACATATGACTTTCCTTGAGTCTTTTTGGTCTTCACAATTATTCTTCAACACTTGGACCTCCCGGGCATCTCATCAAGGAAAGTTTCCAAGCAACCTTCCTTACAGGGTATTATTTTATTGTGGGTTTAATATGGGTCACCCATGCATGATACCATCCCTCAATGTGACCACAATTGGGTTGTTTTTTTGGTGGCCTCACAGGATGTCTTTAAAAGTTAAGGTGGCCATTTGATTTGTATCGCAAGTGAAAGACCTTCCAAATGCATTAAACCCTCAAAGTTTAGGATTCTATACTAAACTAGAAGACTAAAATTATCAACCAAATAGTATTCTTTCAATATTAATCAAAGATAATGAGAATAGACGCTAAAATGTTTATTTTTACTATTATATAACAAAAGACTAGAATGACCTTTATGAGAGCTTAAAAGAGGTGCCTCTTGAGTTTTAATTTGAATTGTGCGAAGTCCATCTTGCCCTTCAATTGAGGTGCCTCTAGAGTTCCAAAGTTCTCCTCCTTTTCTTTTTTTGAACAAGACTTCAAAATGCTCCAACACTAGTCAATTCTGAAGCTTGGTCCTTTGAGAAGTCCTTGTAATCCATAAGCACTTTAGGCTTGTATCAGAGAGAAACTTAGCGGTGGGATACAAAAAGAATGTGAAGAAAAGAGGGAATGGAAAAGGGAATCCATGGTTCATAAAATTGGAAGGGAAAAACAATATTCATTGTGGATTTTGTCCACAAAAGACCCTTGTTATTCACTAACCTGAATGCTTGCAATTTCACAAGCATTGATTCTTTTTATGTGCAGGTTCAATATCATATATTCTGAAATAGAAATCCAAAAAGAGTTCCACACACACATGGTTGATGAGTTAATGGAACCCTTGACAAAAAGCTTCAATCTTGGAACAAGTGATGAAGAAATGAATCCAAGGGGATATCTTGACATATTCCATTGTGATGTGGGGAATGAGGGCTGCCATAGTGCAAAACCAAGTGAATAATACACTTCCCATGATCTACAAGGTAACAAAGCTATCTTCTACAACCCTAGAAACTTGACTTGTTCTGATGTGGCTAGTAGTGGCCAAATTGGGGTTGTTTTGGATTTTCTTAGCATAAAAGTATACGAATCTTCCTTTTGTGATACTCTTGGGGTTCTTGGGTTTCATAAGGACCAAAATCTTGTAGTAAGTAATCAAGCACAATTTGAATTTTCAGATGACAAAATCAATTCTTTTCGTAAGAATGATTTGTATCCATTTAGTGCTAGCACTTATAACTTGAGTAAGGTTCCATTACCAAGTAAAAATAGTCGTAACACACTAGGTGACCCTTTTAGAAACCAAGATAAGTCTACATTGGTATGTAAGTTTCCTACAACTAGTGAGGGTATGCAAAATGATCAATCAGGTAGAGTTGACCTTGATTTGCTAAAATATTTAGGAAGCCCGAATTGTGATTGTTCTTGTGCAAATGGTTTTTATTGTGATCCCTTTTTTGCTTGTTACAGTTTGAATATCTGTGTGGGATACTTTCTTGAAAGAGAAGGTGGTATTTGTTTAGGTATTCCATGTACTTTTTCTTGGTGTGTTTCCTATGTTGAGCATACCAATAGTGATGAGCTTGAAACTAGTGACTACATGCTTAAGGACACCAATGTTGAAGTTGATTTGTGTGACACCTCTCTCAGCCCTCTTTTCTCTCATGACATTTCCAGTAGTGATATAGAGGGTACACTTAACTTTAGGGATGGAACCTTAGGGGAAAATGAGAGTGTCCAAGACATAAGCCCTCGGTTACTTCTTCTATTTGACCATGAGGTTATCTGTGAGATATTGGAAGTGTAGTTTCTATTCATGCTCATTATCTTGTAATACTGATGCTATTCACTTCTTCAGTATCCTTTATGCTAAGCTTTTCATGTCTAATACCAAGGATTTGTGGGTATACGTAAAGTGTGAACAACCTTGGAGTGATGGACTTTGTGTTGCTAAGGGATTTTTTCTAAGTCGTATGTCCCAAATTTTGAATATTTGTATGCAATGAAACATATACCATATATGTTTGTTTTGGCTTATATTCCTTATTCCTTGATGTTTGCCTTAACTATGACATTTATGGTGTTTGTGGTAGTTTTTTCATGATCATAGCAAAGGATAGCTGGGTGTATTCCAAAAATGTAACCCCTTGGCATGATAATTTAACTTGTGGTGCTAAGGCTAACCCTAATACCATGAGGATTGTGTGCTTGTTTTCCATCTCTTTGGTTTTGCAAGGAGCAAATTAAGGAAAATTTCCTTTCGAGATGGAGAGGATGATACAAGCATAAGAAGCACCAAAAGCACAAGATATTGTAAAAGGTTCAATCTTTGACATTGACAAGTGATTGAAGGCCTTCTGAGAGTATTTTTGAAGCCTTGTTCAAGAGAAACTAGGAGGAGAACCTTTACGCTCAAGAGGAGCCTCAAGTTAAGGGAATAGAAGAAATTTTACACCCTAAAGTGACACTCAAGAGGCGCCTCATTTTTCTTATTCATTAATGGTATTTTTAAGATTTACTATGTAATAGTATAAATAGACATTTGAGCTCGTGTTTTCATTAGACTTTGATTAATTAATTAAGTATTGCTCAAATTTTATTTTTCCCTTAGTGTAATATTTGGCAAAGCCATCTTAGTGTAGGTCTTAGAAAAGACATCAAAACTAGGGATTAATACATTTTGTGGATTTCACGTGTTTTGATAGTTGGAAAGAAAGGTGTGATTGAGGAGTTTGAATCCCTTTGGTCCACCTAAGAGTTTGGTGTTATCTCTCATTGGTGTTGTGTGTCTTGGTGTTTGATACATACATTGGTGCAATTCATTTGATGTGAGTGTATGTCACACTACCATCCATTATATTTTATGCACTTTTATCTTCTTTTGTGTTGAATTCATGTCTTCTACTTCATCTCCCTTTACTTTAATTGCCTATTTTTAGGTTCTTAAGGTTTATTTCATTTTTAGTGGTTCGTTTTGTATCACACAAGTGATTCCACACTTGTCAAAAGTGATTCCACACCTTCAAAGACACTCTCAAAGAGTTCATCTTTCAAATACATATATCAAAGTTATTTAAAAAATGACCTATAAGCATCTATTTATAGTCGTAAACTTATTACATAGTAAATGACCAAGGCCCTAAATAAAGTCCACAAGAGGGGCAACCTTGGAGTGTAGACTACGGCAGCTTTAGAGTGTTTTGAAATCCTTCTTGATACTTCAAATCTTTTTCTCTTGGTTGGGACACCCCCACACTCGATCCTTCAATTATTGGTCTCCAATAATGTCCTCAAAAGCTAGGATGCCTCATTGACTCATATCATCCCCCCTTAAAAAAAAGGATTCAACCTTGAATCAGAACCTTGCCAAACCAAGAAAGGACAAGCAAACACATAAGTTCTTCAAGGTTTGATGGTTAGGGTTGGTTTAATCAATCATAGCATCCCGCCAAGTTTGCTTAAACATCACATATAACCGAACATCCTTCAAGACATTGGGAGAAAAGTCAATATTTAAATGGAAAAGGAGTTGGCTATGACTAACATCAATAATTTCCCTTCAGTGAGTTCCATTAACCACATATCCAAACAAATCATCACTTGTTGGAACAACTAAGTGTGGAAGCAAGGAGTCTTTAGGAAATAGACTACCCTCCCAATCATAAAACACCATGTCTAGCTACCGCATCTCTCTCTTACCAGAATACCCTTCCAAGAAAGAATCAAGTAGTATATCTATATAAGTGTAACAAGAAACAAGGAATATGATACAAGCCTAAAGTGCATAGGGATTGCAAGTACTTCTCAAAGGACCAAGCTCGAAATCGGCAAGACATTTGAGACCCTTTTGGAATCATTCTCAAGCCATGATAAAAATTAAAGGAGAGAAGGAAAGCTTACACTTAAGATGTGCCTAATTACTAAGTGAATGGAGGTATTTACACTACAAAAGGCCACACTCAAGAAGTGCCTTTCCTAAGCCCTCATCAAGGATAATTTAGTCATTGTGTTGTAATAAGTATAAATAGAAATTTTCGCTTCTCTTTTTATTAAACTTTGATGAATTGAAATTTAGTATTACTCTTAGTGTATTTTCTTTACTTAGTGTAGGGCTTGGAAAATCCATCTTAGTGTAGGTCTTGCAAAAGACATCAAAATTGAGAGATTAATACATTTGATGGATTTCACTTGTGTTGATCAATTGGAAAGAAAGGTGTGATTAAGGAGTGTGAATTCCTTTGTTCCACCTAAGGGTGAGGCTTGAAATACCATTGTTGAGGTGTTTTTTTAAATGTTTGAAATACATTCTTGTGCTTATCATTGGTGATAGTAAGGGTCTCATTACCTATCTTTATATTTATACAATTTTTTTCTTCATCTCCTTTCTATGTAATATTTTTCATTACTTGTGGTTGCTAATTCTTGTATCATTAGGTATCAAACACTTACTTAGGGTTGTTCCTACATCCTGAAATCTTGGTTTTAGTGTCCTTATTAAGAAAATCTCACAAAAAAGAGTCAAAACCAAAGAAAGATCACAAAAAATAGTGTCTAGTTGTGTTGTGTTGTAGATCCAAAATTTAATCCTTAGATCTACACATTTTTTTTTGTTTTGAAAGTTTCGTTTGCTATATCCTATCTCTCTAGCACCTAGGTAGTCTAGATCTACTCTTGGAACATGATTTGATTGAGTTTAAGCTAAGAACCTCCATGGATATGGCATTTTGAAGATTCTAAGCTCTAGATCAGTGTGGGTTTTTCTTTGTGGACACTGGCCGTTGTTGATTTTTTACATATTTGAGTTCACCTTGGCCTAAGGAACCTAGATCTACAAGAAAATCAAGATTTGGAGTTCATTTGGTTGGCGGTCAAACTTTAGTCAACTCTTAAATATTAATCTTGTTCTTCCATCTTCATCAAGTCTTGCTAAGGAAGAATATTCAAAGAGTGTGTTTGATCCAAAAAAGTAGAAGAAAGAGAGTGTAATTGGTGTTTGTGAAGGAATATTCCTTGGTATATTCATATTCATCCAAAAGGAAGAAAAGACAATGGAATAATCAAAGTACAATTCCATGTACAAAGGGGGGGACCATTGTTTTTGAATTTCAATTCGAGGCTAAAAAGGACTCCAAAAATAGTTATTTCCCCCTCAAATTATCATACTTCATATTCAAAGGGGTTTGAGGCCAAGACTGGGGATTTTGGGATTGAAAATTTTGAAAACTCAATGTCCAAACATGGAATGCCATGTCATCACTAGCTAATCGGCCAAATTGTGTTCTTAGGTAGATTTCCTAGTTTCTATTTTTTATTCTGGTTTCTTTTAAGCTAATTCACCAATTAGCAAGCTTGTAAGTTCCTACTAGATTGGTAATTAGTCTAGAGTTTGGTTAATTCATGTCTTCAGTTTTTTGTGTGCTTTTCTCGTTTTAAAGTCATAATGTTTTGTCGGTTCAAGTTCGTACATCACTTTATTTGAGTCATTTCAAACAAAGTTCGATTCTGGACCAAATCTTCTCACCACTCAAGTAACTTTCCAAGTATTGCCAATTATCCAACACTTGTGAAGCCAAGTCTGAGGTGTGGTTGAGTCAGAGTGTGGTGAGGCTTTTGAACTAATTTGTTTATTCATTTTGTAGGTGTTATCTTGTTGTTTTTTGTCTTTTGTTTGGTACATTTGAGATGGAATCCAAGGGTACCACATCTCAACCCTTGGGTAATGATATTTTAGGATCCTTGATGGCTCGGATTGATGGATTATCCCGAGATATGAAGAGTGATATTAATACTTTGAGGAGTAATATGGATGCTTTTAGGAGAGATATGAAGGTTTATGTGGGATAGTGAGGGGTGACATGACTTGAATAAAAGTGGGGGTTAATAGACTATGTCCACCAAACCCTCCACAATTGAACCAAGTCCAACAAAAGGGACTTGGTACTTAAATGCTACCCCAAAATCCGAACTACCAAATATCAAACCCAATTAATCAAAGAACATATCCTTCTCTCCAAATGCCACAAAATTGAAATCTCCCCATCCAAATAGAAGAAGAGGAGGAGCTAGAAACAAAAGAGGGTGAGGCTAAGCCTGATACAAGCATGAAGAGCACAAAAAAGTACAAGGTATTATCAAAGGTTCAAGTTGCAGATTGAAGACCTTTAGGAGCCTTTTCGAAACCTTGTTAAAGTAAATAAAGGAGGAGGGATATTACACTCTATAGGTGCCTCTCACTAAGGGCATGATGGAATTTTTACCCATTATAAGGACACTCCATGGGCGCCTTTCCTAAAGCCCTTCATTAGGGGCATTTGAGTCATTGTCTTGTAATAGAATAAATAGAAACCTTAGCTCTTATTTTCCTTAGTTTTAACATAATGAATTGAGTGAATTTTTAGATTGTAATCTTAGTGTTCGATTGTAGTCATCCTCTTCTCCTTAAGAGAGGGAAAACCAAAATTGAACATTGAATGCAATTGAAAGAGGATTGCACTTGTATTGGGTATTTGGCAAGAAAAGTGTACTTAAGGAAGTGTGAGTCTTTTGGATCACCTAAGAGAGTGGTTTCAGCTTACATTGGTGATGTGTGTTTTAATGTTTGATACACCTTCTAGTGCTATTCATTGGTGGAAGTGAGGGTCTATCTACTATCTTTACTTTATGCATCTCTTCTTCATCTCTTTTGTTCTAAGTGTGTTGTTTTTTTATTTTGTGTGCTTGCTGATTTTTGCTATCTAGAGTCCAATTTCGTGTGTTGACAGTCCTTTAGGATATCATTTGGTTTCAAATCCTTGGTTAGGGTTGTTCCGACATCCCTAAATTTTAGTTTTAGTGTTCTTATTTATAAAATATAACAAAAAAGAGTCAAAAATCAAAAAATCTCAAAAAAATGGTGTATAGTTGTGTTATGTTGTAGATATGAAATTTAATCCTTAGATCTACAAGTTTTTACTTTGTTTTGAAGGTTTCTTGTACTAGATCCTTGCTCTCTAGTACATAGGGAGTCTAGATCTAGTTTTAGAGTGAAGTTTGGTTGAGTTTCAGCTAAGATCCATTATGGCTATGGAGTTTTGAAGCTTTTTGAGATAGATCTGGTTTGTTGTTTTGAAGTTTCTTGATTTTTTTTTGGTCTAAGGAAACTAGATCTACAAAAAAATCCAGATGTAGGGTTCATTTGCTTGTTGCTCAAACTTGGTCAACATTTGAATATTCATTTTGTGCATCCATGATCTTCATATCTCAGAAGATGGGTATTCAAAGGTGTTTTTTGATCCAAAAGAGGGAAGAAAGAGAGTAATAAAGTTGTTAGTCCAAAATCATATTCAAAGAATATTCCATTCATCCAAAAGGAGGAGGGGACAACAAAGTACACTTGCAAGTACAAGGGGGGGACCATTTCATTTAAATTTCAATTAGAGGCTTGAAAGAGTTCTAATATCCTCCTTACACCCTCAAATCTGAAACTCTCCTTCCCAAAGGGTGATATTTGGCAGAAACAAGGATTGGGGAAGTTGAAAATTTGAAAAGTGACAACCAACCATGTAGTGCCACGTCATCACTTGAGATCAACCAAATTCATCTCTAAAATTATATTTTATTAGTTTTTATTTTTTATTCTAGTTTTTTAAAAGTTAATTCTATCCATAATTATTAAGCTAGTAAGTACCTACTAGTTTGGTAATTAGATTAGAGTCTGTTTGTTTCGTGTCTTCGGTTATTGTGTGTGGTTTCTCATTTTTAATTCATAGTTTTTGGTTGGTTCAAGTTCTACATCACTTTATTTGATTTATTTCAAACAAAGATCTTTTTTGGACCAAACCTTATCACCACTCATGTTACTTTCCAAATATTACCAATTATCCAATACTTGTGAAGCCAAGTGTGAGTTGAGGTTGGGTAAGAGTATGGTGTGTCTTTTTGAACTAATTTTTTATTTGTTTTGTAGGTGTTATCTTTCTATTTTGGGACTTCTGTTAGGTACATTTGAAGTGGAATCTGAAGGTACCTCATCCCAAACATTGGGAAATGATGCTTTGGGAGCCTTGATGGCTCAGTTTAAGGCCTTTCCTCGAGATATGGATGATATTTGAAGAGATATGAAGGGTTATGTGGGATCAATGAGGGGTGACATGAGTAGAATAAATGCAGTGGTTAATAGACTATGTCCACCAAACCCTCCACAATTGAACCAAGTCCAACAAAAGGGACTTGGTACTCAAATGCTACCCCAAAATCTGAAATACCAAATCCCAAACCCAATTAACCAAAGACCTTATCCTTCTCTACAAATACAATAAAACCAAAATTTCACCATCCAAGTAGGAGAAGAGGAGGAGTTAGAAACCAAATCGAGTGAGGCTAAGCCTCAAGACGGAGAGAACCTTCATGTTGAGATACCAGAAAAATGTGAAGAAAAGAAGAAAGTGAAAGGGAAACTACGGGAAGTAAATTAGAAAAGGAAAAAAAATTCTAGATTGTGGATCTTGTCCACAAAGAAGCTTTGTCACTTCCTAATCGAAAAGATAGCATTTTGCCTAGCTTTGATTCTTCTTATGTGCAGGTACTAGATGAAATGATAATTAATAAGGATCCAAAAGGATTTCCACATGAAAGCATGAGAAATTAACTAGAGAGTCCCTTGATCAAGAGTGACAAAAGAGTGGACTACCCAAGCCTTAAATAACGTGACTTCACTACTCTTTACATTCCTTGAATTCAAAATGGTGTAATTTAAAGTCTTGTAGAGTAGTTGTGGGTTTACAAGTACATAGACTTTTCCTTAGTATCTCTTTTGTTATGAATAATGATCAACTTTTTCTTAAACCTGCTCATTACCCATCTTTCAGCTTGAAATATTGTGATATACCCTCTAGTGTATTGGTCTCGGGTTTGTTTGACATAGGGGTGCATACTTCTCCTCTAAATAGCTCTCTTAATTTGTACAATCATCAATGTGCTCCTACGTATGTTCCACTACTTGAATATGTGAATTTTGGAATTGAAAGCCTTCAAGTTGGTGCTCATTCTTGTAATGCTGATCATGATATGAAACATGACCCCTTGAGCTTGTGTGATGAAAACTGTCCCATTAGTCTTGTTCAAGATGATTATTTGTAAGGAAAACTTGTGAATAAAGGTGTGCTTGTTCCTAGGAGGGATTTTTAGACCACAACCCTTTAGTATTGAATGATAACTTTCTCTTAAGGGTGATTGTTTTTGGTAATTGTAAACATAATTTTCTAGTAAAAGGAATGGCTAACCTTAACCTAAACCTTTGTTTACTACTTCTCTTAAATGTTTATGCCATTTACTTCATTTGAATCCTTTATACCAAGTTTTTCATGAAAAATACCAAGGATGCATGGATGGATGTTAAATGCGAACCACCTTGGAGTGATGATGTAATTGTGGTACTAATGCTATCCCTCCTACCAAGAGGATTGTGTGCTTGTATTATTCTCTATTTCATTTTACAAGATGTTAATTTGAGGAAAAGTTCCTTTCAAGGTGGAGAGGATGATACAAGCATGAAGAGAACAAAGACCTTTTGGAGTCTTTTTGAAGCCTTATTCAAGTGAAGCCTTGTTCAAGTGAATAAAGGAGGAGGGATATTACATTCCATATAAGCCTCTCATTAAGGGCATGATGGAAATTTTATGCATTAAAATGACACTCTATGGGCGCCTTTCCTGAAGCCCTTCATTAAGGGCATTTGAGTCATTATCATGTAATAGTATAAATAGACACCTTAGATCTTATTTTCCCTAGTTTGAAATAATGAATTGAGTGAATTTTTATATTGTAATCTTAGTGTTAGATTGTAGTCTTCCTCTTCTCCTTAACAGAGGGAAAACCGAAATTGAACATTGAATGCAATTGGAAGAGGATTTCACCTGTAATGTTCAATTGGAAAGAAAGGTGTGCTTGAGGATATGTGAGTCCTTTGGGTCACCTCAGGGAGTGGTTTGAGATTACATTGGTGATGTTTGTCTGAAGGTTTGATACCCCTTCTAGAGCAATTCATTGGTGGAAGTGAGGGTCTCTGTACTATCTTTACTTTATGTATCTCTTCTTCATCTCTTTTCTTCTAAGTGTGTTTTTTTTCCTTTTGTGTGCTTGCTGATTTTTTCTTTCCAGAGTCCAATTTCGTGTGTTGATAGTCCTTTAGGATATCAAAGCCTGAAGATGGAGATAAAATGGATGGTCTGATACAAGAAGGATGTGAAGGAAAGAGTGATAAGGAAATGGAAGCCACGGGTAGTGAAATTGGAAAGCAAAAAGAACACTTGATTATGGATCTTGTCCACAAAGGACCCTTGATATTCACTAACCCAAATACTAGAATTTTTCATGGTATTTTCTTTTCTCATGTGCAGTTAAAGACCCTATAAGCCCCATACAGAAGCCTAAGAAAGTTCTTGATAGACTAAAGAAAGGCCAAAACATGAAATTGACACTAGATAGCAAAAATTAACAAGCACCCACAAGGAAAAACAACACAAGCAGAAGAAAAGAGATGAAGAAGAGATGCATAAAGTAAACATAGTAGAGAGACCCCCACTTCCACCAATGAATATCACTAGAAGGTGTATCAAACCTTCAAACACACATCACCAATGTAACCTCAAACCACTCTCTTAGGTAACCCAAAGGAATCACACTTCCTCAAGCACACCTTTCTCAACAAATGTTCAACACAAGTGAAAATCCATTTAATTGCATTCAAACACTCAAGGTCCAGATTCTACACTAAGCTATGACTAAACTAAGGCTAAGAAATAGTTCAAAACCAAGGTGGCAACGCCATTCCACCGCATCGCGCCATCCTATAAAATTGGGATTTCTCAGTTTAATTCCAAGGGCAAAAGGGGCCTTTTCCCAACACCTATATATACTTCTTAACATGGGATTTGGCCTTATTTCACCCAAAATATCATTTTTTCTTTCTAAGTTGTTCAAGAACAAAAGCTAGGGTTTCTACAAAATCCAAAACCTTCCTTCTTCTTCAAGAAAAATCAAGAAATCAAGAATCTCTCCAAGAGCTTTCAAGAAACAGTTTCTCCAAGGCATGCAGATGTTGATTCTTTCATCCCTTTCATCCATGCAGCTCAAGAACCCATTTCTAAATTTCAAAGCTTTTATGTTTATGAGTTTTCATGATTTATGTGAGTCGAAATTGATGCTAATGCTATTATTTATTTGTGATTCATGTTTGTTTACTAGGTTTTCAAGTGTTATGTCGTATTCATATGATGTTCATAATAAACCCTCTTTAAGTTGCTTGATATGTGGTGTGTTCATGTCAATTCAGTGTAGAAATTATTTAATAAGCAAAGCATGCTCCCCATATGCTTGATAAAATGCTTATGTGAATGAATTAGAGCCATTATAGCATGTTGACTAGAAGTCCCTAATTGAGTGTATGCCCATGCATGCCAAGTAATTGTTGAAAAGCCTTAGTGAATGAATTGTAACATGATAGTATCGAGTTCCCCAATTATATGTTCTCCGATACATGCCAAGACATAAATATGTGCGAAGTACTTGATGCATGGCCTTGCTAAATGGAGTAAGATCCATAGCATATCCCCCTATGTTATTCCATGTTTAGGATTTCTAAATGCTTGAAGTGATTCCTTAGTGATTATGATGGTAAATGATTGTCCATTGTCTTGATTATTTAAGAATGGTAATATTTTACTTTTATGTTATCGAGTCTTGGGGGTTATAATACCTAACAATTTAGCTGTTGTCTAGAGCTCGTGTCAGTTTTCATGATAATTCTAGTCGATCCATGATTCTTAGAACTCAGTGAGTTATAGAATTCTGTATTCTCAGACAGATATATAACATAAAAAATCTCAGTAATCTCTGTAATTGATGTAATCTCAGTATCATTAGTGATACCGTTAGGGCAGCCTCCACAGGTACACGGCCTTTCACACGAAGCCAAGCTCGGGAATTACAAAAGCTCCAAGCTTTGTTCATGCAAATGGCCGTGTGTGAGTTGGTGATTGAACCAACCAAGGACCTAAACGTTTTTATGTGTGAAGAGAGGTCCTAATGTGTAATAAACTACTCTCCAAGGTTGGCACAAGAAGCAAGGGCGGATGGGTCATTTTACCCCTTTTGTTTGTAGTATAAATAGAACATGTTAGAGAGTTGTTCCTTAGTTTTTGAATGCTGATTTTTGTAACCTAAAAAACTAAACATTTCCTCTCTCTTCCACTCATAGAAGCCGCCCCTATTATCTCACAAGTAGAGGGATACTTGTGTTGTCTCTTTGGCTAGAATCATGGGTTTTGAGGTCGTTGAGTGCCTCTTGGTCCTCGTAAGAACTGGGCGTTTATATTCATTAGACTTAGGGTCCTCTCTTGATGTTAGGGTTCTTAGTTTCTTGAATGTTATATGTCAAGTTATCTATCTTTCTTTATCTTGTTGTTGTTGTTGATTTTGTTATCTTAAAGTCTAGTGCAGCCGTGTGGGGCTCTTTTCGATTCACTAGCATTGTTATCTATCTTGTTGTTCTTGTGTTGTGGGCTGAAAAACCGAAACTTAAACTTGTTGTTCTTGTGTTGTTGGACTGAAATCCGAGCCTACTTGAAGCTCTTGGTGTTGTTGGTTTGATTTTGTATCATTTGGTATCAAAGCAAGACCGGTTGTGTTCCAACATAACCCATCTTGGGCTAGTTCACGGCTTAATCAAACTACACCAACAAGAAATTCTGAAAATCTGTTCATTAAAAGTTGAAACCAAGAATGATGTTGTATGTTTAGATCTAGGTGTTATTTTGCTTGTTTAGTGAGTTTCTAGTGTTTGTTTCTTTCTCACCAACACTAAAGTGTCTAGATCCAAAAGTTGAGCTTGAAAACTTGAACATTGTGTAGTGACTTGAAGTGGCCGAAAGTTGTATGTTGTTGATAACCAAAAAAAAAAAAATCGGTGGTTGTGTGTTTATGTGCTAAAGAAGTTGATGAAGTTTGTTGAGGTGTTCATCTTTTGAACTTGTTCACCTTGTTCATCTTGTTGTGTGCTCAAGTGGTAAGACAAGCTATAAAGTTGTTGTGAAAGACTTGCACCCATCACCTTTTAGTCTTGTCAATCACTTTTCCCTAATTCAAGGAGCCTTGTTTTGTGGGATTAGTCAACAAAACCCCACTTTCTTGAGTTTGAAAAGGGTGAAATACTACAAGATTTTTATTTTTCCCACCAAAACACTTTGCAAACCATAACAAGTTGTGTGAATATTAACACAAAACAAAAAAAAAAAAAAAAGAGAGAGAAGAAGAACGTGTGGGACTATTGCATGCTGCCACGTCTCTATAAGCTCAACTTAGGATATTCTTTGGTTGCTAATTTTTGATCCTTGGTTTCCCTTACTTGGTCCTAGAACTAATTAACAAACTAGTACCTTCCTACTAGGTTGTCAACTAGTTCCTTGAACCGTTTGTTCGTGTCAACGATTATTTGAGTGCTTTTATTCGTTTGAACGAATTGCTGATTTTTGACTCTAGTCCGGCAAGAATTCTTTGAGTCTTCAAACATGAATCCATTCTGGATAAGAGCTTACTCATAACTTAATAATCTCACGGTTACTAGCCAATTATACAACACGAACTTGTGGGAAACTAAAGCGGATAATACCTTGACAATGGAAGGAGCTACGTCTCATAATGTGGATACTAATGCCCTTGATTCTATGAGGATCACTCTTGAGGCCGTTACCCGGACACTTGAAAGGTTGAATTCGGAATTTGGGGCCGTGAGAGGGGACTTGGCAGCAACAAAGGGGGAAGTGTCGACTATTAGTGGGAGATTAGAACAAGTGGAGAGTCAAAGGAACTCTCGTCCTTCTACTCCTCTACATGTATCTACCAATGGTCATGATAGGACCTCCTCCGCAACCATCACCCCCGAAACAGTCCACCAAATGCTAAATGCACCCCAAGCTCCACTAAATACCGCAAGCCAAACTACCTATTTTCCTCCATACCGAGACTCCACTAGACCACTACATTTCCAAGCCCCTCCAATTCCACAAGAGGGATTTGGACGCCAAGTACCTCCACTAAATCCGAACCCTCCATTCCAAGCTCCATTAACCCAAAGACCGCAAATTCCAAATCCTCCGAATCAAAACGGCCAAGGCCGGCCAGCCCACTTTGAAGGATACGGTGGAGAGGAGTATGAAGGAGATGGAGCCTTTGATGATGCTTATATGAGGGAGGAGGAGTTAAGAGGGGGTCGAGGAGAACCTAGGAGATATCGGGGGTATGGAGATAGGGGAAACCGACACCAAGAGAGAGACGTAGGCATCAACACCATCAAGTTGAGCCTACCCATCTTTAAGGGTAAAAGTGACCCCGAGACCTAATTAACTTGGGAATCGGCTTGTGACAAAGTTTTTCAAGTTAATGACATTTCAAAAGAAAAGAAGAGTTGCTACGCTATAGCTCACCTCGAGGGCTATGCTAACACTTGGTGGGAGTATGTTAAACGATTTGGTAATGAATTAGTAGATGGGCAGCCACCACCTTGGTATCGGTTGAGGTATTTGATGAGACAACGATACCTTCCCGAGTTATATCGTCATGAGTTGCTCGCTAGATTATATGGCTTGCGGCAAGGAGGCAAGAGTGTGATGGCCTATTTTGATGAGTTCCAACAACTCATGTTGAAACTTGATCATCGTGGGGAGCAAATCAGTCACGACATCATCCGGTTCAAGTGTGGGTTGAACAAAGAGATCGCCACTCATTTGACCCTTCACCGGTTTGAAACCATTGACGGTATATTCCAAGCGGCCCTAGAGATTGAAAGGGAACTTAAGGAGAGATCAGCCTTCAAGGCAAGGGTACAAACCCCCTCGGGTTGGCCCAAAAACAAGGACCAACCCGCCCCTACGAAGCTGCCCGAGTCCAAAACAGTCCCTAAGTTCCCTCCGAAATCGGAGGCTCACAAATATCCCAACCCAAAGGGGTTCTAATGCTTCAAGTGCCAAGGTTGGGGGCATAAGGCCAATGAATGTCCGAACCGGCGCAATGTGATCCTACGAGAAGGAAAAGTGTACTACCTTGGTGAGGAGGTGGTTTCCGAAAGGGGGGAGGATGAGGCCGAGCCTCAAGATGGAGAGGGAGCTGAAAATGGGCCGAATGATGATGAATTAGATGGTAGTGAAGATGTCTATCCACAAGAAGGGGAGTGTGTGGTTCCAAACTTTGTGGTTAGACGTGTCATGATTAGTAAGGCGATGGATGACCCGAGTCAAAGGGAAAATCTATTCCATACTAAGTGTCTTGTAAAGGGGAGCGTGTGCACCTTGGTGATTGATAGTGGTAGTTGTACAAATGTTGCGAGCCATGCTATGGTAAATTTCTTGAAGCTACCAACTACACTACACACTAGTCCTTACAAGCTACAATGGTTGAACGATTGTGGTGAATTAAAGGTCACAAGGCAATGTGTGATTCGGTTTAAGATGGGAAACTACCACGATGAAGTGCTTTGTGACGTGATCCCAATGCAAGCATGTCACTTGTTGTTAGGTAGACCATGGCAATATGATAGGTCTACTAAACACGATGGGAGGTCCAACCGGTATACGCTTGAGAAGGATGGCCGAAAGGTCACACTTCACCCTCTTTCACCCTCCCAAGTAAATGAGTGGCATCAAAAGATGAGAGAGTTAAAGGGAAAGGGGAAGGAATCCGGAAAGGGAGAAAAGGGGGGGGATGCCGTAGGTGAGGAAGTAGGGACATCCGAGGCTGTCCCAACGACAAGGGAGATGGAAAACATAGTGATGTTGGCTAGGAGGAAAGAACTCTTCGTGGACCATGATGAAAACAAGCCGATGTTACTTTTGGCCCATTGTTTTAATACTAACCCCTCTAATTCTTCCATTTCCCCTTTTATTTCTTGTGTGTTATAGGAGTATGAAGATGTATTTCCTCAAGAACTTCCGCAAGGATTGCCCCCACTTCGAGGAATTGAGCACCAAATTGATTTGGTGCCGGGTTGACAACTTCCAAACAAATCGGCCTATAGGAGCAATCCCATGGACACTAAGGAGCTTGAAAGACAAGTTGAGGAGCTTCTCAACAAGGGATACATCAAGGAAAGCATGAGTCTGTGTGCTGTTCCGGTGCTTTTGGTACCAAAGAAGGACGGAACTTGGCGCATGTGCGTCGATTGTAGAGCCATCAACAAAATCACGATAAGGTATCGTCATCCAATCCCTAGACTAGATGATATGTTAGATGAGCTCCACGGATCTTGTTTGTTTTCTAAAGTGGACCTTAGGAGCGGCTATCACCAAATTCGCATGCAACCCGGTGATGAGTGAAAGACCACATTCAAGACCAAATTCGGTCTATATGAGTGGCTGGTCATGCCCTTCGGCCTTACCAATGCTCCTAGCACATTTATGAGGCTAATGAATCATGTAATGAAGCCTTATATTGGAAAGTTTGTGGTGGTTTACTTTGATGATGTGTTGGTGTATAGTAAATCTATTGATGATCATGTAATGCATTTGAGATGTGTGTTTGATGTGCTCCAAAAGGAGAAGCTGTATGCCAACATGGAGAAGTGTTCTTTTGGTGTTGATAAAGTTATATTCTTGGGTTTTGTCGTGAGCTCAAGGGGTGTGGAAGTGGATGATTCCAAGATAGACTCTATTCGAAGTTTGCCGACCCCTAAAACTATTGGAGAAATCCGAAGTTTCCACGGGTTGGCAAGCTTTTATAGGAGGTTTGTCAAAGGATTTAGTTCCATAGCAGCCCCCTTGACCGAGGCAATTAGAAAGGACGGACCCTTTAAATGGGGTGATGAGCAGGCTAGGGCTTTTGAGGCCTTGAAAGCTACGCTCATCTCGGCGCCTTTATTGCAATTGCCCGATTTTGATAAGATGTTTGAAGTAGAGTGTGATGCTAGTAAGGTTGGCATCGGGGCTGTTTTGATGCAAGAAGGTAAGCCCGTTGCTTATTTCAGTGAAAAGCTCAAAGGGGCAACTCTTAATTACTCAACTTATGATTTGGAGTTGTACGCCCTTGTTAGAGCCTTGGGAAATTGGCAACATTACTTGTGGCCTAAGGAGTTTGTGATACGAATGGATCATGAGTCGTTGAAACACCTTAAGAGCCAAGACAAGTTGAATAGGCGTCATGCTAAGTGGATTGAGTTCATCGAGACTTTCCCTTATGTAATTCATTACAAAAGGGGAAAGGAAAATGTTGTTGCCGATGCCTTGTCTAGGAAGCATGTGCTTGTTGCTACCTTGTCTTCGAAATTGATGGGTTTTGAGAGCTTGTGGTTGGTGTATCCCGAGGATCCTACCTTTGCTCCTATTTTTAGGGAATGCGAAGAGTGGGGAAGGGACCGTTGGCTTAAGGAGAATGACCATTCCTCCTACTCTCGGTTCGATGGGTATTTGTTCAAGGGGAGGAGGTTGTGTGTTCCTTCTAGTTCTTGGAGGGAATTATTTGTGAGGGAGGCCCATGACGGAGGCCTCATGGGTCACTTTGGGGTAGACAAGACCCTCGGAATCTTAGAGGAGAACTTCTATTGGCCCAAAATGCGCCAAGACGTCACTAAAATTTGTAGTCAATGCGTGGCCTGCCGGAGTGCGAAGTCTCGTCTCCTACCTCAAGGATTATACACCCCACTCCCTACTCCCCTTAGGCCTTGGTTGGACATTTCGATGGATTTTGTTTTGGGGCTGCCAAGGACTAGAAAGGGCCGAGATAGCATTTTTGTTATTGTTGATAGATTCTCTAAAATGGCTCATTTTATTCCATGTCCTAAAAATGAGGATGCTCATAGTGTAGCTTCATTATTTGTTGCACATGTTGTAAAGCTTCACGGGGTACCGAGGACTATTGTGAGCGATAGGGACTCCAAGTTCCTAAGTCTCTTTTGGAAGTCCATGTGGGGTAGGCTTGGAACGAAGTTACTTTTCTCCACATCTTGTCACCCACAAACCGATCGCCAAAAAGAGGTAGTAAATAGAACCTTGGGGTCTATGCTACGTTCTATGGTTAAAGGTAAACTGACTTCATGGGAAGATCACCTACCCTTGGTGGAATTTGCATACAACCGGGTAATACATTCGAGCACGGGAATGACTCCCTTTGAATGTGTTTACGACCTGAATCCCCTTACCCCTTTAGATCTCACTCCTTTGTCTAGTGATCTCATGACCAGCTTAGATGGAAATAAAAGAGCCGAGTCAATGAAGAAAATGCATGAGACGGTGCGGATCAAGCTTGAAAAGAAGAACCAAGAGATTGCAAAAAGGGTAAACAAAGGGAGAAGAAGGCTTGTGCTTGAACCCGGAGATTGGGTGTGGGTGCATCTTCGAAAGGATCGGTTTCCAGCTCAAAGGAAGTCCAAATTGCTGCCAAGGGGTGATGGTCCTTTCCAAGTACTTGAGAGAATCAATGACAACGCCTACAAGATTGACCTTCCACCGGAATATCAAGTGCACCACACTTTCAACGTTGGTGATCTCTCCCTTGTGGATGCGGTTGAAGATGACCAAATGCTGAATTTGAGGTCAAATTCCTCTCAAGATGGAGAGGATGATACGGTTAGGGCAGCCTCCACAGGTACACGGCCTGTCACACGAAGCCAAGCTCGGGAATTACAAAAGCTCCAAGCTTTGTTCATGCAAATGGACGTGTGTGAGTTGGTGATTGAACCAACCAAGGACCTAAACCTTTCTATGTGTGAAGAGAGGTCCTAATGTGTAATAAACTACTCTCCAAGGTTGGCACAAGAAGCAAGGGCGGATGGGTCATTTTACCCCTTTTGTTTGTAGTATAAATAGAACATGTTAGAGAGTTGTTCCTTAGTTTTTGAATGCTGATTTTTGTAACCTAAAACACTAAACATTTCCTCTCTCTTCCACTCATAGAAGCCGCCCCTATTATCACACAAGTAGAGGGATACTGGTGTTGTCTCTTTGGCTAGAAACAAGGGTTTTGAGGTCGTTGAGTGCCTCTTGGTCCTCGTAAGAACTTGGCATTTATATTCATTAGACTTAGGGTCCTCTCTTGATGTTAGGGTTCTTAGTTTCTTGAATGTTATATGTCAAGTTATCTATCTTTCTTTATCTTGTTGTTGTTGTTGATTTTGTTATCTTAAAGTCTAGTGAAGCCGTGTGGGGCTCTTTTCAATTCACTAGCATTGTTATCTATCTTGTTGTTCTTGTGTTGTGGGCTGAAAAACCGAAACTTAAACTTGTTGTTATTGTGTTGTTGGACCGAAATCCGAGCCTACTTGAAGCTCTTGGTGTTGTTGGTTTGATTTTGTATCAATTAGTAATCTAGCCTCACCTCTGTACCCAACTCAGATCTAGTAGTATTCAAGTGTTCAGTTCTAACCTCTGTAGTAATCGAGTACTCTATTCAAAGCTCAGTGTCATTTAGTCAGATAATGAGATTTAATAGTATTTTGTCAGATATGGAACCAAGTGAATTCACCTTAACTCAATCCGACCATTAGAGAAACATGATCAGTATCAAATTCAGCTTAGTTTGTGCTCATTTAAGAATCAATTTAGATTCTTTTAGTTGGGAGTAGGATCTAGCACCGAGCGAGGGAAGGGATGGAGGCTCCCCGTTAGAGAGGAAGAGTCATTCGGAGCAATCCCTAAACTCCAAAACTACATAGCTAGCAGGATGCAGGAATCACATATCATGAAAGGTTTGTCACCTGTCAGATAGACTTAACTATTATATTGCCTTAGGCTTGACTTCCTACGAGGGTCACCCGTCAGATAGGCTTGACAAGAGAGGTCTTTACCCATAGAAGGGTATTAATACCCTTCCAGCTGGGGTTATAGGTTGGACCCCACCAGTTGATATTTGGGGCATGTTGGTTAAGTGACTACTTCCCACAGTTGCAATTTTAGTATCAATCTTTAGAAATAAGGACTATCAGATACAGTCATCTATTTAAGTGAGGAACTCACATAGTTCCATTGATTCAATGACCACCAGTCTGATAGGCTTTGTCTAAAATAAAGTTATTCAGTATCAGATTTAGAGATCACTCGTTAGATAGGCTTGATCTCAGACTCATATTCAGCTGAATAATCTCAGTATCAGATCTCGAGATCACCCGTCAGATAGGCTTGATCTCTGTCTCATATTTAGTTGAGTAATCACATTATCAGATCCTGAGATCACCTGTCATATAGGCTTGATATCAGTTTCATATTCAGTTGAGTAATATCATTATTAGATTCCAAGATCACCTGTCACATAGGCTTAATCTTGATCTTATATTTATCTTAGTAATCTTATTATCAGATCCTGAGATCACCCGTCAAATAGGCTTGATCTCAGTTTTAGATTCAGTTGAGTATTCTTGTTATCAGATCTAGAGATCACCCATCAGATAGGCTTAACCTCAGTCTCAGATTCCATTGAGTATTCTTGTTATCAGATCTAGAGATCACCTGTTAGATAGGCTTGATCTCAGTCTCATATCAAGTTGAGTAATCTCATTATCAGATCTAGAGATCATCCGTCAGATAGTCTTGATCCCAGTCTCATATTCAGTGGAGTAATCTCATTATTAGATCCCAAGATCATCCATCTGATAGTCTTTATCTCAATCTCTGATTCAGTTGAGTATTCTTGTTATCAGATTTAGATATCACCCGTTAGATAGACTTGATATCAGACTCAGATTCAGTTGAGTATTCTTGTTATCATATTTATAGATCACCCGTCATATAGGCTTGATCTCAGTCTCAGATTCAGTTGGCTATTCTTTTTGTCAGATTGGACATAAACATTTCTTATCATTGATAGTAGATTCTAGAATCATCCATTAGAGAGGTTTATTCTGCGATGAAATTAGTTGAGAGTAGAAAGCTCTGAATTCAGTCATTAATGTGAGTATATTTAGTTAATCAACTTCAGTATCCTCAAATTCTGAGATCACTCGCTAGATAAGACTGATCTCACCTCAGTACTCATTTATCAATCTTAGATGATTCAGCTGTTTAGTATCTCATTGTTAATAGTGAGTTCAGATGTCAGTAATGCAGTACCCGAGTTTCAGTACTCAGAGTCGTGATGATTGTGATTATGGTTTGTACATTTATGTATGTGTTCTTATTCAGTACTCTCAGGATTATTCAGTTATGTAATTGTTCATGTATAAGCCCTTGCATTTAACCTTACCTCTTATGCATACTCAGTATATTCTCGTATTGATGTATTTGTGCAATGGTGTTTTATTTTATACCATAAGTTCAGAGGCACGAGAGCTACAGTACCCTTAGTAGCTCAGTATCAGTCTGCAGTAGTAGACATAGAAGTAAGTCCTCTTCAATAACGTTGATTCTTATTCTTTTATTATCATATCAGACTTTGTTTATTTTTAGTAGATGGGGTTAGTTATGGACAGGTCCCATAAACTCAATAGCTCAGACATTTTAGAGGCTTTACGGATAGATGTATCAAAATTCATTTTTCAATTTTAATTATTTTTAGATGTATTGAACCATATGGCCAGTTTTCACATTTACTATCTATATTATTAAGTGTTCAGGTACATATAACAGTAGAGGGTTGGCTTGTGGTCCTTCCGGTTTATGAGCACCGTGTAACATTCAAGTTCTAGAAGATCGGATCGTTACAAACTTGTCATGTAGTGCATTGAACAAGCTTTCTGTCGATACTAAATTTGCCCAAATTCGATACCCAGGCAAAGATTTAGAGCTATCTTAGCGAGACAGTGTGCCATATAGCACTTTAACGCATCGCAGAGCCAGCTAAAATGGTAATTTTCAAATCTAGTAAGCCTGCGCGATTTTGGCGCAAAGTGTAAAGGCTTAGTTTCAGAATTGTCAATTTTCAGTGCACCAACGTGATTCCACCGTGTCGCGGTGCCTTTTCAGTTTGCAACCAAGGTTGCAACGTGATTCCACCGCATTGCGCCATCAAGCAGTTTCTCGATTATCCAATTCCCAGTGAGCAGGCATAATTATGGCGCATCGTGCCAGCATGTAAAATCAAGTTTTCTCAGTTTAATTCCAAGGTAAAAAGGGTCTTTTCCCAACCCCTATATAGAATCCTTAACACGGTATTTGGCCTTATTTTACCAAAAATATCATTGTTTTCTTGCAAAGTTTTTCAAGAAAAAGATCTAGTGTTTCTAAAAAATCAAAACCCTTCCTTCTTCTTCAAGTGAAATCAAGAAATCAAGAATCTCTGAAAGAGCTTTAAAAAAAAGGTTTCTCTAAGGTATGCAGATGTTGATTCTTGGGTCCTTTTCATCCAAGAATCTCAAGAACCCTTCTCTAAATTTAAAAGCTTTAATGTTTATGAGTTTTCATGATTTATGTGAGTTGACATTGATGATCATGCTATTATTGAGTTGTGAATCAAGTTTGGTTACCAGGTTTTCAAGCGTTGACCCTAGTATATGGTAGTCATGTGATGTTCATGATAAACCCTCTACAAGTGTCTTGTTAAGTGGTGTGTTCATATTAATTAAGTGTTGAAATTTTTGAATAAGCAAAGCATGCTCCCCATATGCTTGATAAAATGCTTATGTGAATGAATTAGAGCCATTATAGCATATTGACTAGAAATTCCAAATTGTGTGTAAGCCCATGCATGCCAAGTTCATTCACATAAGCATAAGAACTATGTGCCAAGTTCTTGATGCAAGGCCTTGTTGAGTGCGGTATGATCCAATAACATGTCCCCCTATGTTATTACATGTTAAGGATTCCTAAATGATTGAACTGATGCCTTAGTGATTGTGATGATCAATGATTTTCCATGGTCTTGATTATTCAAGAATGGTTATGTTTTACTTTTATGTTATCGAGTCCTAGGGTTATTTATACCCGATAATTTAGCTGTTGTCTAGAGCCCGTGTCAGTTTTCACAATAATTCCAGTCAAGCTATGATTCTCAGAACTCAGCGAGTTATATAACTCTATATTCTTAGATAGATACAAAACTAAAGAAATTTCAGTAATCTCTATAATCACCGTAATCTCAGTATTGCTAGTAATCTAGCCTCGGTTCTGTACCGTACTTAGATCTAGTAGTATTAAAGTGTTCAGTTCTGATCTCTGTAGTAATTGAGTACTCTATTCAAAGATCAATGTAATTCAGTCAGATAACGTGATTCAGTAGTATTTTGCCGGATATGGAACCAAGTGAATTCAGCTTAACTAAGTCAGATTATTCGAGAAACAAGATCAGTGTCTGATTCAACTTAGTTTGTGTTCAGTTAGGAATTAGTTTAAATTGTTTCTGTTGGAAGTAGGAGCTAGAACTGAGCAGGGGTAGGGGTAGCAGCTCCCCGTCAGAGAGGTAGAGTCGTCAGGAACAATCCCTAAACTCCAGAACTGCGTAGCTTGCGTAGGATGCAGAAGTCACCTATCAGGAAAGGCTAGTCACCCGTCAGATAGACTTGACTATAACATTGCCTTAGGCGTGACTTCCTACGAGGGTCACCCGTCAGATAGGCTTGACCAGAGAGGTCTTTATCCATAGCACGGTATTTACACCCTTCCATTTGGGGTTATAGGTTGGACCCCACCAGTTGAGATTTGGGTCATGTTGGTGAAGTGACTACTTCCCATAGTTGCAGTTTTAGTATCAATCTTCAGAAATCCAGACTATCAAATACAATAATCTATCTCCGTGAGGAACTCAAATAGTTCCATTGATTCATGGATCACCCGTCTGATTGGCTTGGCCCCATATAAAGTTAATCAATATTAGATTTAGAGAACACCCGTCAGATAGGCTTGATCTCAGTATCATATTCAGTTGTGTAATCTCATTATCAGATCCCATGATCATCCATCAGACAGGCTTGATCTTAGTTTCATATTCAGTAGAGTAATCTCATTATTAGATCATGAGATCACCCATCAGATAGGCTTGATCTCAATCTCATATTCAGTTGAGTAATCTCATTTTCAGATCCCTAAATGACCTGTCATATTGGCTTGATCTCGGTCTTATTTTTAGTTGATTAATCTTATTTAAGATCCCAAGATCACCCATTAGATAGGGTTGATCTCAGTCTCTAATGCAGTTGAGTATTCTTGTTATCATATCTAAAGATCACCCGTCAGATAGGCTAGATCTCAGTCTCATATTTAGTTGAGTATTCTTGATATCAGATCTAGAGATCACCCATCAGATAGGCTAGATCTCAGTCTCATATTTAGTTTAGTAATCTCATTATCAGATCTAGAGATCATCCGTCAGATAGGCTTGATCTCAGTCTCATACTCAGTTGAGTAATCTCATTATTAGATCCAGAGATCACCAATTAGATAGGCTTTATCTCAGTCTCAAATTCAGTTGAGTATTATTGTTATCAGATCTAGAGCTTACCAATCAGATTAGCTTGATATCCGTCTCAGATTCGGTTGAGTATTCCGGGTATCAGATCTAGAGATCACCCGTCATATAGGCTTAATCTCAGTTTTAGATTCAGTTGAGTATACTTATTGTCAGATTCGGACATGATCATTTCTTATCATTAATAGTAGACTCCAGAATCATCCGTTATAGATGTTTGTTCTCTGATGCAGTTAATTGCAAATTGAAAGCTTTGAATTTAGACATTGATGTGAGTATATTGAGTTAATCAATTTCAGTATCCTCAAAATCCAATATCACTCGCTAGATAAGACTGATATTACCTTAGTACCCATTTATCGGTATCAGATAATTCAGTATCTCAGTATTAGTAGTGAGTGCAGATGGGAAAAATGCAGTACCTGAGTTTCAGTACTCAAAGTTGTGATGATTGTGATTATGGTTTGTGCATTCATGCATGTGTTCTTATTCAGTACTTTCATGATTATTCAGTTAAGTAATTGTTCATGCATAATCCCTTGCATTTATCCTTGCCTTATCTGCATACTTAGTATATTCCCGTTGTAAAACATTTGTGTTATGGTATTTTATTTGAAACCATAGGTTCAAAGGCACAACATCCAGAGTACCGTTAGCAGCTCAGTCGAAGTCAGCAGCAGTAGACATAGCAGTGAGTCCTATTTAGTCAATGATGATCCTTATTTTTTTTATTATCACCTTAGACTTAATATATTTTCTATAGACGGAGTTATTTGGGGATATGTCCCATCAACTCCACATCTCAGACAGGTTAGTGGCTTTCCGAACAAGCATTCCATATTCAATATTTAGTATTTTTAGATATTTTGAACCTTATAGCTAGTTTCTTCATTTATTATCTATATTATGCAATGTTCAAGTACAGATATCAGTAGAGGGTTGGCTTGTGGTCCTTTGGGATCATGAGCACCGTGTGACATTCCGGTTCCAGAAAATTGGGTTGTTACACTAGTACAGCGGGATCAAATGGGTGAAGTGGCCAAGGGAATAATCTGAAGCTACTTATTCTTTTTCTAGGGTATCATACTTACCAAAATCATTTGTTCTTAAGGGATGACTAGAACACAAGGATAAGGACCTGTGGCTTAGTAAGCCTCCCTTAACAACATACATTTCATCATCCGCAATCTCTCCATACACATGATCACCAAGAACACAATTAATAGCAAGGTTCTCAACACAAGAAGTTCAAGGGACCATATTTATTATCAAGATCAACATTATAACTAGCAACACTAACTTAAAGTTGAATCAAGTTTGGTTACCAGGTTTTCAAGGGTTGACCCTAGTATATGGTAGTCATGTGATGTTCATGATAAACCCTCTACAAGTGTCTTGTTAAGTGGTGTGTTCATATTAATTAAGTGTTGAAATTTTTGAATAAGCAAAGCATGCTCCCCATATGCTTGATAAAATGCTTATGTGAATGAATTAGAGCCATTATGGCATATTGACTAGAAATTCCAAATTATGTGTAAGCCCATGCATGCCAAGTTCATTCACATAAGCATAAGAACTATGTGCCAAGTTCTTGATGCAAGGCCTTGTTGAGTGCGGTGTGATCCAATAACATGTCCCCTTATGTTATTACATGTTAAGGATAACTAAATGATTGAACTGATTCCTTAGTGATTGTGATGATCAATGATTTTCCATGGTCTAGATTATTCAAGAATGGTTATGTTTTACTTTTATGTTATCGAGTCCTAGGGTTATTTATACCCGATAATTTAGCTGCTGTCTAGAGCCCGTGTCAGTTTTCACAATAATTCCAGTCAAGCTATGATTCTCAGAACTCAGCGAGTTATATGACTCTATATTCTTAGATAGATACAAAACTAAAGAAATTTCAGTAATCTCTATAATCACCGTAATCTCAGTATTGCTAGTAATCTAGCCTCGGTTCTGTACCGTACTTAGATCTAGTAGTATTAAAGTGTTCAGTTCTGATCTCTGTAGTAATTGAGTACTCTATTCAAAGATCAATGTAATTCAGTCAGATAACGTGATTCAGTAGTATTTTGCCGGATATGGAACCAAGTGAATTCAGCTTAACTAAGTCAAATTATTCGAGAAACAAGATCAGTGTCTGATTCAACTTAGTTTGTGTTCCGTTAGGAATTAGTTTAAATTGTTTCTGTTGGAAGTAGGAGCTAGAACTGAGCAAGGGCAGGGATAGCCGCTCCCCGTCAGAGAGGTAGAGTCGTTAGGAACAATCCCTAAACTCCAGAACTGCGTAGCTTGCGTAGGATGCAGGAGTCACCTATCAGGAAAGGCTAGTCACCCGTCAGATAGACTTGACTATAACATTGCCTTAGGCGTGACTTCCTACGAGGGTCACCCGTCAGATAGGCTTGACCAGAGAGGTCTTTATCCATAGCACGGTATTTATACCCTTCCATTTGGGGTTATAGGTTGGACCCCACCAGTTGAGATTTGGGTCATGTTGGTGAAGTGACTACTTCCCATAGTTGTAGTTTTAGTATCAATCTTCAGAAATCCAGACTATCAAATACAATAATCTATCTTCGTGAGGAACTCAAATAGTTCCATTGATTTATGGATCACCCGTCTGATTGGCTTGGCCCCATATAAAGTTAATCAATATTAGATTTAGAGAACACCAGTCAGATAGGCTTGATCTCAGTATCATATTCAGTTGTGTAATCTCATTATCAGATCCCATGATCATCCATCAGACAGGATTGATCATAGTTTCATATTCAGTAGAGTAATCTCATTATTAGATCATGAGATCACCCATCAGATAGGCTTGATCTCAATCTCATATTCAGTTGAGTAATCTCATTTTCAGATCCCCAAATGACCTGTCATATTGGCTTGATCTCGGTCTTATTTTTAGTTGATTAATATTATTTAAGATCCTAAGATCACCCATTAGATAGGGTTGATCTCAGTCTCTAATGCAGTTGAGTATTCTTGTTATCATATCTAAAGATCACCCGTCAGATAGGCTAGATCTCAGTCTCATATTTAGTTGAGTATTCTTGATATCAGATCTAGAGATCACCCATCAGATAGGCTAGATCTCAGTCTCATATTTAGTTTAGTAATCTCATTATCAGATCTAGAGATCATCCGTCAGATAGGCTTGATCTCAGTCTCATACTCAGTTGAGTAATCTCATTATTAGATCCAGAGATCACCAATTAGATAGGCTTTATCTCAGTCTCAAATTCAGTTGAGTATTATTGTTATCAGATCTAGAGCTTACCAATCAGATTAGCTTGATATCCGTCTCAGATTCTGTTGAGTATTCTGGGTATCAGATCTAGAGATCACCCATCATATAGGCTTAATCTCAGTTTTAGATTCAGTTGAGTATACTTATTGTCAGATTCGGACATGATCATTTCTTATCATTAATAGTAGACTCCATAATCATCCGTTATAGATGTTTGTTCTCTGATGCAGTTAATTGCAAATTGAAAGCTTTGAATTTAGACATTGATGTGAGTATATTGAGTTAATCAATTTCTGTATCCTCAAAATCCGATATCACTCGCAAGATAAGACTGATATTACCTTAGTACCCATTTATCAGTATCAGATAATTCAGTATCTCAGTATTAGTAGTGAGTGCAGATGGGAAAAATGCAGTACCTGAGTTTCAGTACTCAAAGTTGTGATGATTGTGATTATGGTTTGTGCATTCATGCATGTGTTCTTATTCAGTACTTTCATGATTATTCAGCTAAGTAATTGTTCATGCATAATCCCTTGCATTTATCCTTGCCTTATCTGCATACTTAGTATATTCCCGTTGTAAAACATTTGTGTTATGGTATTTTATTTGAAACCATAGGTTCAAAGGCACAACATCCAGAGTACCGTTAGCAGCTCAGTCGAAGTCAGCAGCAGTAGACATAGCAGTGAGTCCTCTTTAGTCAAGGATGATCCTTATTTTTTTTATTATCACCTTAGACTTAATTTATTTTCTATAGACGGAGTTATTTGGGGATATGTCCCATCAACTCCACATCTCAGACAGGTTAGTGGTTTTCTTAACAAGCATTCCGTATTCAATTTTTAGTATTTTTAGATATTTTGAACCTTATAGCTAGTTTCTGCATTTATTATCTATATTATGCAATGTTCAAGTACAGATATCAGTAGAGGGTTGGCTTGTGGTCCTTTGGGATCATGAGCACCGTGTGACATTCCGGTTCCAGAAAATTGGGTTGTTACACTAGTACAGCGGGATCAAATGGGTGAAGTGGCCAAGGGAATCATCTGAAGCTACTTATTCTTTTTCTAGGGTATCATACTTACCAAAATCATTTGTTCTTAAGGGATGACTAGAACACAAGGATAAGGACCTGTGGCTTAGTAAGCCTCCCTTAACAACATACATTTCATCATCCGCAATCTCTCCATACACATGATCACCAAGAACACAATTAATAGCAAGGTTCTCAACACAAGAAGTTCAAGGGACCATATTTATTATCAAGATCAACATTATAACTAGCAACACTAACTTAAGGTTTTTAAATCCCACAATTCCCATATTCAAGTATTAAACTAGTTTTAACAGCAAGTTGATCATTATTCACAACAAAACAGTTACTAAGGAAGGAGGTATGCATTTGTAAACTCAAAACCACTTCATAAGACACTAAATCACAACATTTTGAGTTCAATGAAATGTTGAGAATAGCAATGTCACCTTGGGTTAATCTTGGACAATCCATCTTTTTGGAGCTCTCGGTCATGATAGTCACTAGTTCATTTCCCATACTTTCATGTGGAACTCCTTTTTGATCCTTCTTGGCTATCATTTTATCTTGTAACTACACATAGGAGAATCAACTCTAGGCAAAATTCTAGCCTTTTGGTTAGGAAGTATGAAGGCACATTTGTGGGCAAGTCCCACAATCATATTTATTTTTCCCTTTTCAAGTTCACATTCCAAGACATTCCCTTCTCTTTTCTTCTTTCTTTTCTCACATTCTTCTTGTACCTTACCATCTATTTCCTTTCAATCATGAGGCTAGGCCTCACCTTCTATAGGTTTTAGATCTTACTCTTTTTCTACTTGGATGGAAGGAATTTGGTTTATGGAAGTTTGGAGAGGAGGAACCAGATTTGGTTAATGATAGGTTTAGATTTGTGGTATGGGATTTTGTGAAATGTGGGACCTTTGGTTTCGAGGGATTTGGACTTGTGGAGGTTTTTATGGACATAGTTTATCAACCTTCGCTTTAATTCTAGCCGCACCACCCTTCAAAGCATCAAAGTTACTATTTAAGGCATCACTATCATCCTCCATTTTTTGGGTAAAGGCCTCAAATCGAGCCATCAAGGCTCCAATAGCATAATTTCCCAAAGGTTTGGAAGTAGTCCCTTCGGATTCCATGGCAATGATACCTAACAAAAGCAACAAAAAGCAAATAAAAATCTACAAAATGAGTAAACAAGTTAGTCCAAATAAGGCCTCACTTCACTCACGCTTAACCTCACCTCACACTTGTTCTCAAAAGTGTTGCAGAATCGGTAATACTTGGAAAATTATTGGAGAGGTGAGAAGCTATGGTAAAAAATTGATCTTAATTTGAATCACTCAAATAAAGAGATGCACGAACTAGAACCAACAAAACACTACAACTTCAAAACGAGTAAAGCACACAAAAAAAACCGAAGACATGAAATAAATGGACTCTAGACTAATTACCAACCTAGTATGTACTTACTAGTTTTCTAATTAGTGACAGAATTTGATACGGTTAAGGCAGCCTCCACAGGTACACGGCCTTTCACACGAAGCCAAGCTCGGGAATTACAAAAACTCCAAGCTTTGTTCATGCAAATGGCCGTGTGTGAGTTGGTGATTGAACCAACCAAGGACCTAAACGTTTTTATGTGTGAAGAGAGGTCCTAATGTGTAATAAACTACTCTCCAAGGTTGGCACAAGAAGCAAGGGCGGATGGGTCATTTTACCCCTTTTGTTTGTAGTATAAATAGAACATGTTAGAGAGTTATTCCTTAGTTTTTGAATGCTGATTTTTGTAACCTAAAACACTAAACCTTTCCTCTCTCTTCCACTCATAGAAGCCGCCCCTATTATCTCACAAGTAGAGGGATACTTGTGTTGTCTCTTTGGCTAGAAACAAGGGTTTTGAGGTCGTTGAGTGCCTCTTGGTCCTCGTAAGAACTTGGTGTTTATATTCATTAGACTTAGGGTCCTCTCTTGATGTTAGGGTTCTTAGTTTCTTGAATGTTATATGTCAAGTTATCTATCTTTCTTTATCTTCTTGTTGTTGTTGATTTTGTTATCTTAAAGTCTAGTGAAGCCGTGTGGGGCTCTTTTCGATTCACTAGCATTGTTATCTATCTTGTTGTTCTTGTGTTGTGGGCTGAAAAACCGAAACTTAAACTTGTTGTTCTTGTGTTGTTGGACTGAAATCCGAGCCTACTTGAAGCTCTTGGTGTTGTTGGTTTGATTTTGTATCATTTGGTATCAAAGCAAGACCGGTTGTGTTCCAACATAACCCATCTTGGGCTAGTTCACGGCTTAAACAAACTACACCAAAAAGAAATTCTGAAAATCTTTCCATTAAAAGTTGAAACCAAGAATGATGTTGTATGTTTAGATCTAGGTGTTATTTTGCTTGTTTAGTGAGTTTCTAGTGTTGGTTTCTTTCTCACAAACACTAAAGTGTCTAGATCCAAAAGTTGAGCTTGAAAACTTGAACATTGTGTAGTGACTTGAAGTGGCCGAAAGTTGTATGTTGTTGATAACCAAAAAAAAAAAATAAAAATCGGTGGTTGTGTGTTTATGTGCTAAAGAAGTTGATGAAGTTTGTTGAGATGTTCATCTTTTGAACTTGTTCACCTTGTTCATCTTGTTGTGTGCTCAAGTGGTAAGACAAGCTATAAAGTTGTTGTGAAAGACTTGCACCCATCACCTTTTAGTCTTGTCAATCACTTTTCCCTAATTCAAGGAGCCTTGTTTTGTGGGATTAGTCAACCAAACCCCACTTTCTTGAGTTTGAAAAGGGTGAAATACTACAAGATTTTATTTTTCCCACCAAAACACTTTGCAAACTATAACAAGTTGTGTGAATATTAATACAAAACAAAAAAAAAAAAAAAAAGAGAGAGAAGAAGAACCTGTGGGACCGTTGCATGCTGCCACGTCGCTATAAGCTCAACTTAGGATATTCTTTGGTTGCTAATTGTTGATCCTTGGTTTCCCTTACTTGGTCCTAGAACTAATTAACAAACTAGTACCTTCCTACTAGGTTGTCAACTAGTTCCTTGAACCGTTTGTTCGTGTCAACGATTATTTGAGTGCTTTTATTCGTTTGAACGAATTGCTGATTTTTGACTCTAGTCCGACAAGAATTCTTTGAGTCTTCAAACAAGAATCCATTCCGGATAAGAGCTTACTCATACCTTAAAAATCTCACGGTTACTAGCCAATTATACAACACTTGTGGAACACGAACTTGTGGTGAACTAAAGCGGATAATACCTTGACAATGGAAGGAGCTACGTCTCATAATGTGGATACTAATGCCCTTGATTCTGTGAGGGTCACTCTTGAGGCCGTTACCCGGACACTTGAAAGGTTGAATTAAGAATTTGGGGCCGTCAGAGGGGACTTGGCAGCAATCAAGGGGGAAGTGTCGACTATTAGTGGGAGATTAGAACAAGTGGAGAGTCAAAGGAACTCTCGTCCTTCTACTCCTCTACATGTATCTACCAATGGTCATGATAGGACCTCCTCCGCAACCATAACCCCCGAAACAGTCCACCAAATGCTAAATGCACCCCAAGCTCCACTAAATACCGCAAGCCAAACTACCTCTTTTCCTCCAAACCGAGACTCCACTAGACCACTACATTTCCAAGCCCCTCCAATTCCACAAGAGGGATTTGGACGCCAAGTACCTCCACTAATTCCGAACCCTCCATTCCAAGCTCCATTAACCCGAAGACAGCAAATTCCAAATCCTCTGAATCAAAACGGCCAAGGCCGGCCAGCCCACTTTGAAGGATACGGTAGAGAGGAGTATGAAGGAGATGGAGCCTTTGATGATGCTTATATGAGGGAGGAGGAGTTAAGAGGGGGTCGAGGAGAACCTAGGAGATACCGGGGGTATGGACATAGGGGAAACCGACACCAAGAGAGAGACGTAGGCATCAACACCATCAAGTTGAGCCTACCCATCTTTAAGGGTGAAAGTGACCCCGAGACATACTTAACTTGGGAATCAGCTTGTGACAAAGTTTTCCAAGTTAATGACATCTCGGAAGAAAAGAAGAGTTGCTACGCTGTAGCTCACCTCGAGGGCTATGCTAACACTTGGTGGGAGTATGTTAAATGATTTGGTAATGAATTAGTGGATGGGCAGCCACCACCTTGGTATCGGTTGAGGTATTTGATGAGACAACGATACCTTCCCGAGAGATATCATCATGAGTTGCTCGCTAGATTATATGGCTTGCGGTAAGGAGGCAAGAGTGTGATGGCCTATTTTGACGAGTTCCAACAACTCATGTTGAAACTTGATCATCGTGGAGAGCAAATCAGTCACGACATCATCCGGTTCAAGTGTGGGTTGAACAAAGAGATCTCCACTCATTTGACCCTTCACCGGTTTGAAACCATTGACGGTATATTCCAAGCGGCCCTAGAGATTGAAAGGGAACTTAAGGAGAGATCAGCCTTCAAGGCAAGGGTACAAACCCCCTCGGGTTGGCCCAAAAACAAGGACCAACCCGCCCCTACGAAGCTGCCCGAGTCCAAAACAGTCCCTAAGTTCCCTCCGAAACCGGAGGCTCACAAATATCCCAACCCAAAGGGGTTCCAATGCTTCAAGTGCCAAGGTTGGGGGCATAAGGCCAATGAATGTCCGAACCGGCGCAATGTGATCCTATGAGAAGGGAAAGTGTACTACCTTGGTGAGGAGGTGGTTTCCGAAAGGGGGGAGGATGAGGCCGAGCCTCAAGATGGAGAGGGAGCTGAAAATGGGCCGAATGATGATGAATTAGATGGTAGTGAAGATGTCTATCCACAAGAAGGGGAGTGTGTGGTTCCAAACTTTGTGGTTAGACGTGTCATGATTAGTAAGGCGATGGATGACCCGAGTCAAAGGGAAAATCTATTCCATACTAAGTGTCTTGTAAAGGGGAGTGTGTGCACCTTGGTGATTGATAGTGGTAGTTGTACAAATGTTGCGAGCCATGCTATGGTAAATTTCTTGAAGCTACCAACTACACTACACACTAGTTCTTACAAGCTACAATGGTTGAACGATTGTGGTGAATTAAAGGTCACAAGGCAATGTGTGGTTCGGTTTAAGGTGGGAAACTACCACGATGAAGTGCTTTGTGATGTTATACCAATGCAAGCATGTCACTTGTTGTTAGGTAGACCATGGCAATATGATAGGTCTACTAAACACGATGGGAGGTCCAACCAGTATACGCTTGAGAAGGATGGCCGAAAGGTCACACTTCACCCTCTTTCACCCTCCCAAGAAAATGAGTGGCATCAAAAGATGAGAGAGTTAAAGGGAAAGGGGAAGGAATCCGGAAAGGGAGAAAAGGGGGGGGATGCCGTAGGTGAGGAAGTAGGGACATCCGAGGCTGTCCCAACGACAAGGGAGATGGAAAACGTAGTGATGTTGGCTAGGAGGAAAGAACTCTTCTTGGACCATGATGAACACAAGCCGATGCTACTATTGGCCCATTGTTTTAATACTAACCCCACTAATTCTTCCATTTACCCTTTGATTTCTTGTGTGTTGCAGGAGTATGAAGATGTATTTCCTCAAGAACTTCCGCAAGGATTGCCCCCACTTTGGGGAATTGAGCACCAAATTGATTTGGTGCCGGGTTCACAACTTCCAAACAAATCGGCCTATAGGAGCAATCCCATGGACACTGAGGAGCTTGAAAGACAAGTTGAGGAGCTTCTCAACAAGGGATACATCAAGGAAAGCACGAGTCCGTGTGCTGTTCCGGTGCTTTTGGTACCAAAGAAGGACGGAACTTGGCGCATGTGCGTCGATTGTAGAGCCATCAACAAAATCACGATAAGGTATCGTCATCCAATCCCTAGACTAGATGATATGTTAGATGAGCTCCACGGCTCTTGTTTGTTTTCTAAAGTGGACCTTAGGAGCGGCTATCACCAAATTCGCATGCAACCCGGTGATGAGTGGAAGACCGCATTCAAGACCAAATTCGGTCTATATGAGTGGCTGGTCATGCCCTTCGGCCTTACCAATGCTCCTAGCACATTTATGAGGCTAATGAATCATGTAATGAAGCCTAATATCGGAAAGTTTGTGGTGGTTTACTTTGATGATGTGTTGGTGTATAGTAAATCTATTGATGATCATGTAATGCATTTGAGATGTGTGTTTGATGTGCTCCGAAAGGAGAAGCTGTATGCCAACATGGAGAAGTGTTCTTTTGGTGTTGATAAAGTTATATTCTTGGGTTTTGTCGTGAGCTCAAGGGGTGTGGAAGTGGACGATTCCAAGATAGACTCTATTCGAAGTTGGCCGACCCCTAAAACTATTGGAGAAATCCGAAGTTTCCATGGGTTGGCAAGCTTTTATAGGAGGTTTGTCAAAGGATTTAGTTCCATAGCAGCCCCCTTGACCGAGGCAATTAGAAAGGATGGACCCTTTAAATGGGGTGATGAGCAGGCTAGGGCTTTTGAGGCCTTGAAAGCTACGCTCATCTCGGCGCCTTTATTGCAATTGCCCGATTTTGATAAGATGTTTGAAGTAGAGTGTGATGATAGTAAGGTTGGCATCGGGGCTGTTTTGATGCAAGAAGGTAAGCCCGTTGCTTATTTCAGTGAAAAGCTCAAAGGGGCAACTCTTAATTACTCAACTTATGATTTGGAGTTGTACGCCCTTGTTAGAGCCTTGGGAAATTGGCAACATTACTTGTGGCCTAAGGAGTTTGTGATACGAACGGATCATGAGTCGTTGAAACACCTTAAGAGCCAAGACAAGTTGAATAGGCGTCATGCTAAGTGGATTGAGTTCATCGAGACTTTCCCTTATGTAATTCATTACAAAAGGGGAAAGGAAAATGTTGTTGCCGATGCCTTGTCTAGGAAGCATGTGCTTGTTGCTACCTTGTCTTCGAAATTGATGGGTTTTGAGAGCTTGCGGTTGTTGTATCCCGAGGATCCTACCTTTGCTCCTATTTTTAGGGAATGCGAAGAGTGGGGAAGGGACCGTTGGCTTAAGGAGAATGACCATTCCTCCTACTCTCGGTTCGATGGGTATTTGTTCAAGGGGAGGAGGTTGTGTGTTCCTTCTAGTTCTTGGAGGGAATTATTTGTGAGGGAGGCCCATGACGGAGGCCTCATGGGTCACTTTGGGGTAGACAAGACCCTCGGAATCTTAGAGGAGAACTTCTATTGGCCCAAAATGCACAAAGACGTCACTAAAATTTGTAGTCAATGCGTGGCCTACCGGAGTGCGAAATCTCGTCTCCTACCTCAAGGATTATACACCCCACTCCCTACTCCCCTTAGGCCTTGGTTGGACATTTCGATGGATTTTGTTTTGGGGCTGCCAAGGACTAGAAAGGGCCGAGATAGCATTTTTGTTATTGTTGATAGTTTCTCTAAAATGGCTCATTTTATTCCATGTGCTAAAACCGAGGATGCTCGTAGTGTAGCTTCATTGTTTCTTGCACATGTTGTAAAGCTTCACGGGGTACCGAGGACTATTGTGAGCGATAGGGACTCCAAGTTCCTAAGTCTCTTTTGGAAGTCCATGTGGAGTAGGCTTGGAACTAAGTTACTTTTCTCCACGTCTTGTCACCCACAAACCGATGGCCAAACGGAGGTAGTAAATAGAACCTTGGGGTCTATGCTACGTACTATGGTTAAAGGTAGACTGACGTCATGGGAAGATCACCTACCCTTGGTGGAATTTGCATACAACCGGGTAATATATTCGAGCACGGGAATGACTCCCTTTGAATGTGTTTACGGCCTGAATCCCCTTACCCCTTTAGATCTCACTCCTTTGTCTAGTGATCTCATGACCAGATTAGATGGAAATAAAAGAGCCGAGGCAATGAAGAAAATGCATGAGACGGTGCGGATCAAGCTTGAAAATAATAACCAAGAGATTGCAAAAAGGGTAAACAAAGGGAGAAGAAGGCTTGTGCTTGAACTCGGAGATTGGGTGTGGGTGCATCTTCGAAAGGATCGGTTTCCAGCTCAAAGGAAGTCCAAATTGCTGCCAAGGGGTGATGGTCCTTTCCAAGTACTTGAGAGAATCAATGACAACGCCTACAAGATTGACCTTCCACCGGAATATCAAGTGCACAACACTTTCAACGTTGGTGATCTCTCCCTCGTGGATGCGGCTGAAGATGACCAAATGCTGAATTTGAGGTCAAATTCCTATCAAGATGGAGAGGATGATACGGTTAGGGAAGCCTCCACAGGTACACGGCCTTTCACACGAAGCCAAGCTCGGGAATTACAAAAACTCCAAGCTTTGTTCATGCAAATGGCCGTGTGTGAGTTGGTGATTGAACCAACCAAGGACCTAAACGTTTTATGTGTGAAGAGAGGTCCTAATGTTTAATAAACTACTCTCCAAGGTTGGCACAAGAAGCAAGGGCGGATGGGTCATTTTACCCCTTTTGTTTGTAGTATAAATAGAACATGTTAGAGAGTTATTCCTTAGTTTTTGAATGCTGATTTTTGTAACCTAAAACACTAAACCTTTCCTCTCTCTTCCACTCATAGAAGCCGCCCCTATTATCTCACAAGTAGAGGGATACTTGTGTTGTCTCTTTGGCTAGAAACAAGGGTTTTGAGGTCGTTGAGTGCCTCTTGGTCCTCGTAAGAACTTGGTGTTTATATTCATTAGACTTAGGGTCCTCTCTTGATGTTAGGGTTCTTAGTTTCTTGAATGTTATATGTCAAGTTATCTATCTTTCTTTATCTTGTTGTTGTTGTTGATTTTGTTATCTTAAAGTCTAGTGAAGCTGTGTGGGGCTCTTTTCGATTCACTAGCATTGTTATCTATCTTGTTGTTCCTGTGTTGTGGGCTGAAAAACCGAAACTTAAACTTGTTGTTCTTGTGTTGTTGGACTGAAATCCGAGCCTACTTGAAGCTCTTGGTGTTGTTGGTTTGATTTTGTATCAGAATTAGCTTAAAAAAACTAGAATAAAATATTAGAAACTGGAATATCTAACTATGAACTCATTTTGGCCGTTTGTTTGATGATGATGTGGCAGCTTGTAATTGGACGTCACTTTTTCAAAAAAAAAAATTCAAATTCCAAATTCTTGTTTCGGTCAAACAAACTTAGGAGAATAAGAAATTTCATTTGGGAGGGAAAAATTGAAGGTTTGAGAGCCCTTTTGGAGCTTCAGATGAATTAAAAATGGACTGGTCCCCCCTGTACTTTCAATTGTAGTTGATTATTCCCTTTGTCTCTTCTTTCTTTTGGATGATTATGAATATTCTAAGGAATATTACTTTACCAAAACCAAGTACACTCTATTTATTCTCCTTTTTTGTATCAAACACACTCTTTGAATTTAGCAAGACTTGATGAACATGGAAGAACAAGATGAATATTTGAGAGCTGACCAAAGTTTGACCCATAACCAAATGAACTCCATATTTGGATTTTTTGTAGATCTAGGATCCTTAGTCCAAGGAGAACTCAATTACGTAAAAATCAGTCGAAAAACTCATCCAAATCACAAGGCCAATTTCGGATCTAGCTCAAAAGCCTCAAAAACACCATATCCATGGAGGTTCTTAGGTCAAACTTAACCAAATCTTGTTCCAAGGGTAGATCTAGACTCCCTAGGTGTTAGAGAACAAGAATCTAACAAAATAAACTTTCCCAAAAAAAGTAAAAATATGTAGATCTAAGGATTAAATTTCAGATCTACCACAAGACTGTAGGCACCATTTTTTTAAGATTTTTGGATTTTTGACTCTTTTTTGTTGAGTTTTTTAATAAGAACACTAAAACCAAGATTTAGGGATGTAGGAAAACCCCCAGCAAAGGATATGATACTAAATGATAGCCTAAAGGAAGGCTAAAACACGAAATTGATACTAGCAAGTACACACAAGAAAAAGAACACAAGTAAAAGAAAAGAGATGAAGAAGAGATACATAAAGTATAGATTGTAGAGACACCCTCACTTCCAACAATTAATAGCACTAGAAGGTGTATCAAACCTTCAAACATATATCACCAATGTAAGCTCAAACCATTCTGTTAGGTGACCCAAAGGACTCACACTTACTCAAGCACACCTTTCTTGCCAAATGTTCAACATAAATGAAAATCTATTCCATTGCATTAAAACACTTAAATTTCAGATTCTACACAAAGATAACACTAAACTTAGGCAAAGAACTACACTCTAAAGAGTATTCTTTCAATATTTATCCAAGCTAATGAAAAGAGAAGTAAAATGGTCTATTTATACTATTACATTCAAAGGATAAAAATGCCCTTAATGAGAGAGGGAATTAGGCGTATCTTGAATGTTACTTTGGAGTACAAAATGTCTTTAATTCCCTTCACTTGAGGCGTCTCTTAAGTGTATAAGTTCCTCTCCTTCCTTATCTTGACAAAGGTTTCAAAATACTCTAAAAAGTGTTCAATTGCTTGCTAATTTTGAAGCCTTGACCCTTAGATAATACCTTTTGCTCTTGGTGCTACTTATACTTATATCATTTCCTTTCGAGTATTTGTGTCCATCTAGTGTTAGCAATTATAACTTAAATAAGGCTCCATTCCAAGTGATAAGAGTATTCACACACTAGTTGACCCTTGTGAAAACCAAGGTGAGTCTACATTGGTATGTTAGTTGCCAACAACTAGTGAGGATGTGAATGATGATCAACCTACTCATGAATGTAGTCCTCTACTTGAGCATATGTGTGGTGTGTTTGATAAGTCTAGAGTTAGTGATGAAGTTGATGGAGTTGATCATGGGATTGGAGATGATTCTTTGAGAATGTTTTATGATGAAATCCATATTGATAGATTTTCTCAAAGAAACAAAGAATAGGGACAATCGGGTGAAGGTGGCCTTGAATTGCTTGAATATTTAGGGAACCCTAATTGTGATTGTTCTTGAGAACATATTTTTGTATATGATCCCTTTGCTACTCATGGTAATTAATATTATGTGGGGATTATTTTCTTAAAATAGAAAGTGGTTCATGCTTAGAAATTCTATCTATTTCTTTGTTGTGTGTTTCCTATATTGAGCATCCTAGTGGTGATAAACTTGGAACTAGTGAGTACTTGCATAAGGGCATCATAGTTGAAGTTGATATGTCTGACACCTTTCTCTACTCTATGTTTTCCTTTGATAAGGTGTATGCTATTGTAGAGAGTATGTCTTTTAAACTGGACAAAGCCTATGGGGAAAAAGAGTGTTGTCTAGAACCAAGTCTAAGGACACTTTTTCCGTTTAACCCCGGTGCCAAATATGGATATGATGATGCTGGCACACCCAACTTGTTGATTGGTCTACATGACAAGCAAAGTATTATCCTTGAAAACCAGAGGGCAAATGTGTCATTGTCGTCTTGGAATAATGCTTCTAAATGTGCATCCTTGCTTGACTCACTTGTGCTTGAATTGAATGAATCCAAACTTGTGGATGCCAAATTTATGTTTCACTTAAAAGAAGGAAGCCATATGTGTTTAAATGACATGATTCCAACCTCATGTGCTAAAACTATTAAATCAATTGGCATTCTTATAGATATTAGCACCTTGGATGATGCCTTTACACTTGATGCCTTCCTATACTGCCTCTTTGCTTATGAGTATATCCATGGTAGTCTTGGGTTTATTTTGTGTATGGGTAGGACATTTGTTTGTTGGTCCAGTTGGAGTTACAATGCCATATGGGTTTTGTGGACCATTGTAGTTGCCTTACCTTTTGATACTTGCCTCAGTCGTGCTCTTTGTGATTTTTGTGGCCGGTGTTTCATGATCATAATGAAGGATAATTGGTTGCATTTCAAGTGTATACCTCCTTGGAATGTTTCTTTGAACTTGTTTGTTGAAAACTAGGATATTAAACTTGTTCATAGAGACCTTATGTATAGCATAGTTGTGTGTAATGTCTTGGATGATTGTTAGTTGGATCCCCTAGTAAAAGGGATAATTAGTCTCCGTTTATGACATTGGTTACTTTGACTCTATTATCTTAGTGCATTCTTGAAGTATGGGAGGGATATTCTCGGATTATGTCCATCCATTTTTTATGTTGATCCAATTCATTTTCTTTTTGCTATTTATGCTAAGTCTTTCCTGTCACACTCAAAAGACCCATGGATATATGTCAAGTGTGAGCAACCTTGGCTAGTCTATATGACTTGTGGTACTAATGCTAATCCTCATCCCTTGAGGGTTGTGTTCTTATTTTTCCCTCTCTTTTGTTTTGAAAGTTGCAAATTTGAGGAAAAATTCCTTTCAAGATGGAAATGATGATACAAACCTAAAGTGCATAAGTATTGCAAGGACTTCTCAAAGGAACAAACTAGGAATTGGCAAGACATTTGAGACCCTTTTGGAATCCTTCTTAAGCCATGACCAAAACGAAAGGGGAGAAGCAAATATTACACTCAATAGGCACTTAATTAGTTAGGGAATTGAGGTCTTAACACTATAAAAGGCCACACTTAAGAGGTGTCTTTCCTAAGCCCTCATTATGGGCATTTTGTCATTGTGTTGTAATAAGTATAAATAGACATTTTAACTTCTGTTTTCATTAGACTTTGATGAATTGAAATTAAGTATTACTCTTAGTGTAGTTTCTTTCATTAGTGTTGGGCTTGGAAAAGCCATATTATTGTAGGTCTTGGAAAAGACATCGAAACTTAAAGATTAATACATTTGGTGTATTTCACTTATGCTAATTAATTGGCAAGAAAGGTGTGATTGAGGAGTGTGAATTCCTTTGGTCCACCTAAGAGAGAGGTTTGAACTACCATTGGTGAGGTGTGTTTGAATGTTTGATACACATTCTTGTGCTAATCATTGGTAATAGTAAGGGTCTCATTACCTATCTTTACATTTATGCAATCTTCTTCTTCATCTCCTTTCAATATGTTGTTTTCCTTTACTGTGGTTGCTATCTTTTGTGTCTATAGTGTCCATTTTCCGTTTTAGCAGTTTATTCTTGTATCAAAACAAGAGTTGCTTATCAATTGGAAAACATAGACTCTTCTTGGAAGAACAAATATACTTGAAAGTCGAGATTGGAAGGCCATACATCCCATGCACGTTAAAATCATTCCTAAAGATATCGTCATCACTAGATTTCAAATGATCAACAGGATCAAATGGGTGGAGTGTCTATGTACATGGTTTTAGGACACACTTATTTTACCTAATACTAACCACTAATACCAATCTTATGTCCCCTTTATACTATCATTGTCAACAACAAAAACAACTAGAGGATCATCCTTAGTCAATCAGCCAACTTTTTCAACATCACCATTTTCACACACAAGTTGGTCTTCATGACTTTCACAAGACAATGTTCTATCACTTGTCATAGTGGCTTCAACACTAGATGGACACAAATCGATCTTGATAGTAGAATTAATTTTATAATCATTAGGATCAACTAGTGTATCCACAATCTCAAGTTGTACATTATCATCATAAAGTGAAAGAATATTCGGCTCACCTAAAGACAAACTATCATTCACACTTAGTTGACTACTACCCTCATTCACTAGAGTGAAAGAGTTAGTTTGATTATCTTGTATCTTATGTGAGGCACGGACAATCACAAGAACTTGATTAGGAAAGCTTGGATGCTCTATCAAGTTATCTAACTTCTTGAAAAAAGAGCTTTACGTCCCTTCCATTCTGTCCATTATAATTTCCATTCGACTACTAACACCCATTATGGAAGCCATTAAATCATTCATGGTCACCTTTTCCAATTCCATAGCACCTAACAAAACAAATCCTAAAACAAAAACACAAAAAATAGCAAACTAGTTAATGTTAGAAAAGAAAACATCCTCACAATCTCTCAAGCTCTCAAACTTTGAAATGTTTCTCAATGGTCCTCACAAGTCTTGTTATCTCTTTTATACTCCAATGAGATTACTTGGTACCAATTGTCACTCGAGGTCAAAAGAGATTCACTTTTTAACTACTCAAAGAAAATATGCACGGTGATATGGGGGCCACTAGCTCAAGACCATCCACACGAAGTCGAGCTCAGGAGTTACAAAGACTCCAAGGCATGTTTATGAATATGGCCGTGTGTTAGTGTATTGTAAATCCATCTAAGGGACTACACTTATTGAAGTATGAAGAGGTCCTAGAATGACACTATGAAACCGCCCTTTCAGACCAAGGATGCCTTGGTCATTTACCACTTTGTTTTCAACCTACTATATATAGAACATATTAGGGTTATTTCCATAGTTAGTTCATTATTGATATTTCACAATTAAAGTATTGTAATATTTGAAGCTTCTCTCACTTTTGAGAAGTGGAAACCCAAAACGTGTAGAATAAATATATTGACACTAGTGTTGTGTTTATGATAGAAACTTGGGTCTTGAGGTCATTGTGTTCTTCTTGGTCTAAGTAAGAACTTGGTGTTGATATCTTATAGTCTCAGGGTCCTTTCATTTTATATATGTTAGGTTTCTTAGATTCTAATATATTGTATTTCAAGTTATTGATAGCCCAAAATCAAGATTTTGGACTAATGACACAAAAATCAGAAACCACAAGACAGAGAAAACAACACATAGAAGGGTGATGAAGAAAAAGATTGCATAAATGTAAAGATAGATAATAAAATATACACCACCTTTAATGAATAGCAACTAATTGTGTATCAAAAAACTAGAGACACTTCACCTTGGATGGATACTACTTCATTCTTAGGTTAACCAAAGGAATTCACACTGCCTCAACCACACTTTTCTTTCCAAATGTTCTAAACAAATGAAAACCCCTTCAAATGAATTCAAATACTCCAAGTTTCAGTTTCTACACTAAGCTAAGACTAAGAACTATACTATAAAGAGTAATCTTTCAATATACTTCAAAACTTAATGAAAAACGGAAGCTAAAGGTCTATTTATACTATTACAAGACAATGTCTAAAATACCTTTAATGAAGGGTGCTCCTTTGGAGTAATATCCCTAATTTCAGGTGCCTTTGGAGTGTATTCAAGGCTGCCTTGGAGTGTATTCAGAGCTCTTCTTCATGTTTTAGGAGATACACTCCCATGGTTGAAGGTATAAAGCTCTCATAAGCTCCCATTTGCATGAACACGGCTTGAAAAGGCTCCAAAAGGGTCTTCAATCCGAAACATGATCCTGTGACAATACCTTGTAGTCTTTGTTCGCTCCATTCTTCTATTATACTCTCCATCATTAAAGGAATTTGTCCTCAAATTCACACCTTGAAAAATCCAAAAAGAGAAGAAAACAAGAACACAATCCTCTTAGTTGGAGGGTTACTATTAGTACCACACTCATATCTTTAACCCATGGTTGTTTACACTTGACATACACCCACATATCTTTAAAATTTGACATGAAAAACTTTGAATAAGAGGGTGTAAAGAAGTGGATGGCATAAACATCAAAAGGAATTGAGTATGAACTGAAACTATACCTTCCACAACTCAAAAGTATTCCGGGGTTAAATAGGAGTAGAAGGCAAGGGGTTAATCCGAGGTGACCCACTCTTTTTACTTGGATACCAAACTCACAATCATCATCATTCAAGCAAGGAAATCAGACACCAAACTTACTACCTCTACATAATACCAATTCAAATTTAACATGGTTATCATCATAGGCAAAGAGGTAGTATAGGGAAAAAGAATGTGTGAAGACATCACCTAAGGTGCTATCATCTACAAGAGGGTCACTTGGTCCAAAAGATATAGCACATAAGGCACAAAAGGATGGAATTAAATCAATTACGAATACATGAATTATTCCCCTCAAGTAAAACATCAAATTGGCATCCATAAGTTGGGATTCACTTAATTCAAGCACGAGTGTGTCAAGCAAGGATGCACATTTAGAAGCATTATCCCAAGACGAAAATGAAACTTTTCCCTTCGTGTTTTCAATAATAATACTTTGTTTGTCATGTAGATCAAGCAACAAGGTGGTTGTTCCAACATAATCATATCCATATTTTGCACTAGGGTCAAATGGAAAAAGTGGGCTTAGACATGGATCTAGACAACACTCTTTTTCCCATAGGCTTCACCCAATCTAAAAAATATACTCTCTAAAATAGCATATACATCATAAAAGGCAATTAGAGAGTGGAGAAAGGTTTCACACAAATAAACTTCAACTCTGGTGCCCTTATGAAAGTACTCACTAGTTCCAAGTTCATCACCATTAGGATGCTCAACATAGGAAACACACAAAGAAGTATAGGGAATTTCTAAGCATGCACGACTTTCTAATTTAAGAGAGTAATCCCTACATAGATATAAATCACCATGAGCAGCAAAGGGATCACACACAAAAACATTTTCATAAGACCAATCACAATTAAGGTTTTCTAAATATTCAATCAATTAAAGGTCATCTTCACTCGATTGTGCCTTTTCTTGGTTTCTTTGAGCAAAGCTATCAATATAGATTTCATTATACAACACGCTCAAAGAATCATGACCAATACCATGATCAACTCCATCAATATCATTACTAACTTAAGACTTATCAAACACACCACATATGCTCAAATAGTGGACTACATTCATTAGTAGGTTGATCATCATTCACTTCCACACTAGTTGTTGGAAACTCACATACCAACGTAGACTCACCTTGGTTTTCACAAGGGTCACCTAGTGTATGAATACTCTTATCACTTTGTAGTGGAACCTTATTCAAGTTATAAGTGCTAGCACTCGATGGACACAAATCATTCTTACTAAAAGAATCAATTTTGTCCTCTACAGGATAAACTAGTGCTTGAAAACTTACAACAAGAATTTGGTCTTCATGCAATCTAGCAATACCAAGAGTATCACAAAGGGATGACTCAAGCAATTCTCCCCAAAACAAACAATCAACTACATCCACTTGGCTACTACTAGCTACATGACCACATTCTAATTTTATATGATAATGGAGATATAGCATTTTTACCTTTTAGCTCATATGAGGTATGGACTTCACCTCGGTTTGGATCATGGCAGAACATTTGTTCCTTTGCGAAGCTCTCATTACAAGGGGGTTTGTCAAGAATTTATCCTTGCATCACCTCTTTATCATTTTTCCCATAGTTGGATTTCCTTGCCAAGAACTTCGTTTAACCAACAACTATTTGTATAAATATAAGTATACAAGAAGTATTGATACTAGGCAAAATGCTAGTATCTTGGTTAGTGGTGATTCGGCTTTGATGGTACGCTTGAATAATCATTTGTAATACACTTTCAAGGTTCCTATTGAAAGATTCAAAAGGATCCGAGGTAGTATAAATACCACAATTATCTGGGGTGGATGATGTTGTTCCTTCCATTGTCAAGGTACCTAAGAGAAAACACCTACAAAGAAACAAACAAGTTAGTTCAAATAACCTCACACACTCATATTCGGATCTCACCTCACACTTGGTCTCACAAGTGTTGAATACTTAACAATATTTGGAAAGTGAATTGAGTGGTAAATATTTTGGTCCGAAATCGATTTTTATTGGATATGACTTAAAAAAAATGATGTACGAACATGAACAAACAAACTACTATGAATTAAAAATGAGAAAAAGCACACAAAAATCGAAGATAAAAAAAAATGATTCTAGACTAATTACCAACCTAAGTGGTACTTACTAGTTTGCTAATTTGGGATAGAACCAACAAAATTGAAACAAGAAAGAATAATTAGAAACTAGGAAATCTAAATTTGAACTCAATTCAGTTGGTCACCCAAGTGATAATGTGGCAGCTTGTGGTTGGACGTCACCTTTTAAAGTTTTCAATTCCAAATCTCTTGTTTCGGCCAAAAAATCCTTTAGGGAAGAAGAATTTCAGTTTTAGGGGAACAATGAAAGTTTGAATCCTTTTTGGAGCTTCAAATGAATTCAAAATGGATTGGTCCCCTCAAGTGTACTTTCAATTGTACTTGCTTGTCCCCTGGTTCCATCTTTTTTTTGGAAGACTTAGAATATGCTAGGGAATATTGTTGTACCAATACTTAGTTCACTCTCTTTATTCTTCCTTTTTGGATCAAACACTCTACTTGAATATTCTTCTTCAACAAGATTTGAAGATGGTGGATGAACAAGATGAATATTCAAAAGTTGACCAATGTTTGACCACTAGGCAAAGGAACCCTAACTTCAATTTTTATTTTAGATCTAGGTTCCCTTTGCCAAACCACAACCAACACAAAACCAGCCAAAAAACATTACAAATACCACAAGCCACACGAAATCCACCCACAAAAAGCTTCAAACACGTTTTCAACAATGGTGGAATGCATAAACACAATCGAATCTTGCTCAAAACTTAAGATTTAGACTCTATTAGTGCTAGGGAACAAGGATCTAGCACTAGAAACTCACAAAACAACACAAAACAAAGTAGATCTAAGTTTTAAAATTCAGATCTAAAAGATAAACGTGACACAATTTTTTTTTTAAATTTTCAGATTTGGACACATTTTTTTATTATTTTCTTGACTCTAGACTTTTTTTGTGGAGATTTGTTATATCCAAGACTTAAGAGTTGTGGGAACAATTCTAAAACATGGATATGATACCAAATAATAACCTAAAACCTAGATTAAGAACTAATGACGCATAAATCAGCAACCACAAGACAAAGAAAACAACACATAGAAGGGAGATGAAGAAGAAGATTCCATAAATGTAAAGATAGATAATGAAACATACACCACCTTTAATGATTAGCACCTAAATGTGTATCAAACAACTAGACACACTTCACCTTAGATGGATAACACTTCATTCTTAAGTGAACCAAAGAAATTCACACTCCCTCAACCACACCTTTCTTTCCAAATGTTCAACAAATGAAGAACCCTTTAAATACATTCAGACACTCCAAATTTCGGTTTCTACACTAACTAACACTAAGCTAAGACTAAGAACTACACTCTAAAGAGTAATCTTTCAATATTCTTCAAAACTTAATGAAAAATAAAAGCTAAAGGTCTATTTATACTATTGCAAGATAATGTCTAAAATACCCTTATTGAAGGGTGCTCCTTTGGAGTGTAAAAAAAAGTCTCAAAAGACCATAATTCCCTAATTTAAGGCGCCTTTGAATTGTATTAAAGGCTTTCTTGGAGTGTATTCGAAGACCTTATTCATGGTTTAGAAAATACACTCCCTTGCTTGAGGGCATCATGTCTCATAAGCTCCTATTTGCATGAACAAGGCTTGAAAAAGGCTCCAAAAAGGTCTTTAATCCGAAACGTGAACCTTTTACAATACCTTGTACTCTTTGTGCTCTTCAGTCTTGTATCAGTTATCTATCCATTTTATTTTGTAATCTTCTTGTTTATCTCTTAATTTATTGAAGCTGTGTGGGGCATTTGATTCAATATTATTGTTGTTCTCTTGTTTTCCTTGTTGGGCTTGATCTTGTATCATTTGGTATCAAAGCTCAAGGCTTAATTTTGTTCCAATAAAACCAAATGTTTAGAAAATCTTACCATAAGTAGTAACATTATGTTGTTGTATCTTGGTCAAGAAGTGATTATGCTCTTGAAGTGTGTTGGCCGAAAGTTATTACTAGATCTAATAGTATTTTATTTGTCTAGAGTGTTTCAAGTGTTGGTTTCTTTCTCAGTAACACTAAAAGTGTCTAGATCTAAAGTTTGAGCTTGATTGTTGATGTTGTTATTGTGAACTTGAAGTTTTCCCGTGTGTTGTGACTTCTTGTTGAAGGTTGGAGTTGGACGTTGGTTGCATTGTTGTTGTTCTTGAAAAGTTGTTGTTGTGTTCTTTTTGGTCTTCATATCTTCTCATACCTTGACCAACATAAACTGCATAATAGAGAATAAGGTGAAACATAAAGTTATAAAGCTTGTTGGGGAAGGGACTTGATCACATCAATCATAGACTTGACTACCACTTTTCAACCTCTTTTCCATATTTCAAGGACCTTGTTTTTAGGAAGTAGTACAAGTCAAGTCTAACCTTTTGAGTTTGAATTTGGAAAATTCTCTAAGACTTGTTCTTTCCCTCCAATACCAATTTCATCGATTCCAAATTGTGAATTGACAAAAAAACTTCAAATTGGCGAATAAAATTTATTTAGAACCGAGGCCCATTACGAACTGCCATGTCATCATTGTACTGTTCATACATCAACTTTAAGCTCAAATTTGGATTCTTAGTTTCTAATTGTTGATCCTTGGTTACGTTAATTGAAGCTATGACTAATAAACAAACTAGTAAACTCCTACTAGGTTATCAATTCGTCGTTGAATTCGTTGTTCATGTCTATATTTTCTTGAGTGCTTTTATATTACGATACAAAGAAGGAAGCACGAAACAAAAACCAAACTTAGTCCACAAGTTCAATGAACCGAGGACCCTTTTGATAACCTACTCAGATTCCCTACCAACAAGAATAATACAAGATAAAATGGTGTATATAACACGAAAACAGCAACAATAACAAGAGGTAAACAAAAATAAGAGGATGAACAAGATGAACACAAGACACGAGTTTCGGATTCCACAATGACAACAAGGTCCTACCGATATAACAACACACAAACAAATAATTACATAAAAAAAAGGGATAGATAGATAGACTACATGAAGGCATAATATTAAGAACCCAAAAACTTATTCCACTCTTGGACCCTTAACACTACACACAACAATTCATCTATGAAGGCATAATCTTAAGAACCCAAGATCGTATTACACCCTTGGACTCTTAATACTACACACAATAATTCACCTATCTCTTATGTTGGCACAAAAGGGACCTCGACCTCCCAAGAATCCAACATTTTAAAGCCTGAATCCAACACGAGTGATTCCATACTCAAGTTGAAACCTTGTTACAATTTTGGCCAAGAAGTCCCTTTCTCTCAAGATAAATGTTTCTAAGTGTTACACTTTCATATTCATCATAATAAAACTACTAAAAACCCTAAAAGGTTATATTTATATCATATTACAAAAGTTAGGTGAAATGACCAAAAAGGCCCTTTAAAGACTGGATTTAAGTAGGTGCCTTTGGAGTGCTATGAATGGATGTTTTTGGGTGTCCATTTAGGTGCTCCTTTGCACATTATTTGCACACACCAGGTATCGGGTACAACATACGCCCTCATAAGTCCATATACATGACCGTACTTGTATCATCCTCCCCTTCTTGAAAAGGATTCGACCTTTAATCCATACCTTTTAAATCAAGAGAAGAGAAACAAGCACACATCCTCATGATAGGAGGGTTAGGGTTAGCAAAATAAACACATCAATATGCCATAACGAGGGGGAAAAATTTGAAGTATATCCATGGGTCCTTTGTATTAAACATGGAAGACTAGTAAATATGTTACAAAGAAAGTGGATCAAATAAACATTAAAACAAAATGAGCATAAATCGAGAATAATCATTTCCCATCCTCAGTTGGCACTAGGATTAAATGGTAATTGTAACCAAGGGCTTAGGTCTCGGCCACTCCAACTTTCCCCTATGATGTCGTCCTCAAAATTACGCATACCCTCTATATCACTATGGAAAATATCATGAGCATAAAGAGGGTATATGATAGCCTAAAGGACTATTAATACATGAAATTAACAATAGAAGCAAAAATTAGCAACCAAACAAAGGGAAAATAACACGCATAGAAGAAGATACGAAAGAGAAGATTGCACAAAATGTAAAGATATTAGAAAAAACCTTGCTCCTACCAAGTGAATTGGACAATAAGGTATTTCAAACATTCAAACATACCTCACCAATAGAATCTCAAACAATCTTCTTAAGTGGACAAAAGGACTCACGCTTCCTCAAGTTTATCGTTCTTGCCAAATTTCCCAATACAAGTGAAAACCAATTTCAAATACATTCAAAAAGATAATTTTGGATTCTATCACTAGAAGACTAAAATTACAATCTATGAGTAATATTCAATGTAATTCAAAAGCTAATGAAAAGAGAAGTAAAATTGTCTATTTATACTATTACATAACAAAGGTAAAGAATGCCCTTAATGAATAAGGGAATGAAGCGCCTCTTGAGTGTTGAAATTTAGGGTATAAAGTCAACTTTGCCCTTTAGTTGAGGTGATTCTTGAGTGTATAAGTCCTCCTCCTTTCTTATTTTGTCCTAGGATTCAAAATGCTCCAAATAGGTCTTTAATTGCTTGCCAATTCGGAAGCTTGAACCTTGGCCAATAGCTTGTACTCTTGGTGCTCCTTGTACTTATATCATCCTCTACATATTGAAAGAAATTTGTCCTCAATTTCAGATCCTGCAAAACCAAAGAGAGGGAAAACAAACGCATATTCCTCAAGTGAGGAGGGTTAGCATTAGTACCATATGTTATATAGACAAACCAAGGTTGTTCACTTTTGATATACATCCATATATCCTTGGTATTTTGCATGAAAAACTTGGAGAAAAGGATATAAAATTAGTGACTAGCATCAATATCAAAAGGAAATGCACATGACCAGTAGTTATTCCATCGACATCCCAAAGTAATTTCGGGATCAAATGGAAGTAGAAGACAAAGGTCTAAGCCTAGATGACCCTCTACTTTCATTAGGCTAAATTGCTCGCAATCATTCAAGGTATTACACACAACTTTCAGATACACAAGGAAACTATGAACATGACTAATATCATGGATTTCATAAAACAAGTTCAAAGAACCATGTTCGATACCAAGATCATCAATACAAGCATTGTCACTAACTTGGAAATCCTCAAACATACCATTCTCATGCTGAAGTAGTGAACTAGTTGTAAGAGAAATTTTATCATTATTCACAACAAAAGAGTTACTAAGGAAAGAGGTATGCACTTGAAAACCCAAAACCACTTAACTAGAAACTAAATCACAATATTTTAGTTTTAAAGAAGTTTGAGGGTAACAAAGTCACCTCAGTTAATACTTGGGCAGTCACAATATTCTCATCCAACTTCTTGATTTTGTCTTAAATCTCATTCATACTAGATGGTGGATAAGGGAGAAGAGTGAACTTTTGGCCATCAAATGTGTACCTATTAGACCTTTCATCATATATAGTGTGCCTATTAAATTGCCAAGGCCTTCCCAACAATATGATACATGCTTGCATGGGGATGACATTATACAATACTTCATCATGATAATTGCCTTCCTTGAACCTAATCACACATTGTCTTTTGACCTTCAATTCACCAGACATGTTTAACCATTAAAGTTTATATTGATTCGGGTGAGGGGTAATGGATAATTTCAAGTGGTAAACAAAGGTGACACAAGTAATTTTGACACAACTTCTACCATCTATGATCATTGAGCTCATATTTCCCTTAATAAGACACTTGGTATGAAACAGGTTCTCTCTTTGATCATCCAAGACCTTACTAAACAATGTTCTCCTAACCATATAACTAGGCACGTCACATTCTTCTTCACAAGGCAACATATCTTCCTTAATCCCCTCTTGTTGAGTTTTGGGTTCTATGCACTCTCCATCTTGAGAGTTTTCATCATTCCCCTCAGTTTCCAACTCAATTTCTTCACCAAGATAGTACAGCTTCCCCTCTTTTAGGATCACATTATGCTGGTTAGGACACTCGCTTGCCCTATGACTCCACCCTTGACACTTGAAACATTATAAATCCTTAGAATGAGAAGTAGAAGTTGGCTTACCTTTATGCTTTAGAGAATGGTGTTGGGAAGCCTTGGTCATGAATTGAGGAGGATATATTGATGTGGAGAACATGCCCTTTTCTTTGGACTAATCCGAGGAGCTATAGGGAACATTTGGTTTGTATCTTTCCTTGTTTTCTTTTTGAACTTCCATAGTTGCTTGGAAAACTTCAACCACAGTTTCAAACTTATGAAGAGTCATACGAGAAGATATGTCTTTATTCAACCGCACCATGAATAGAATGATGTCATGATATACTTCCTCACCTCAATGATCAAGTTTTAAGATGAATTGTTGGAACTCATCATAATAAGCCATGACACTATTGCTTCCTTGCCTCAAGTTGTAGAGTTTGGCAAGAAGCTCATGTCTATAGTGTTCAGAACATACCTCTCTCTCATAAGTCTCTTAAACTCCTCCCAAAGGGGTTGTTGGCCACCAATCAACTGATTTCCAAATCTCTTAGTGTAATCTCACCAAGTGTTGGCATATCCTTCAAAGTGAGCAATAGCGTAACAACTTTTTTTCTCCTTGGTCAAGTCATTCACTTGGAACAACTTTTCACAAGAAGATTCCCAAGCTAAGTACACTTCGAGAATACTTTCACCCTTGAAGATTGGAATGCGAACTTTGATTGAGTTTATACTAATGTCTCGGTTTCTTTGATGATCAACATGGCCAGGCTTTGCCTCTTTCCCTTGGAATCTATAATATTCCCTCATTTCATCCTCAAACCAATACTCATCATGGTGAACACCATAACCTTCTTTCTTCTATCTATCATAATCTTCAATTTGGATGGGTGACTTTCGGATTTGGGGAGGTAGGTTTGGTCTTTGATTATTTAGTACTTGAACTTGTGGCATTGGATGTGGTGGAGGATAAGGTATTTGGTTCAAGGGATTTGGCATTTGGTAAGTAGCATTTTGTGGAGGTATTAGGTTATGTGGACAAGTTGGTCTTTGGTCAAAGGGATTTGGCACTTGTAGGTTCAGATATGGTGGAGTTTGAGTTCCAAGTCCTTCTTGTTGGACTTGGTTCATTTGGGGATGTAGTGGCCTTTGTAGGTTTCCATTAGGAGGGGTTTGGGTTGGTTTAGGGGATGGTTTTGTTGAAATCTCGGAGGGTATAGCATTTGATGTAGATTTTTGGGTGTCATGGTCATAGAGGAGTTGTTGTCTTGTATAATTGAAGATGCATGGTAGGTATTATGAGTAGAAGGTTGTGAGTTCCTCCTACTTTGAACATAATCAAGCCGTCCACTAAAAGTAGACATTTTACTCCTCATAGCATCAAAATCACCCTTTACATCTCTCCTCATAAATTTAAAAATACATAGAGAGACCCTCACTTCCACACATTAATAGCAATAAAAGGTGTATCAAATTTTCAAAAACACATCACCGATGTAGGATCAAACCTCACTCTTAGCTAAACCAAAGGAATTCATGCTCTCTCAATTACACCTTTATTGTCAATTTGTCAACCCAAGTGAAACCATCACTTAGCATTAACCCTAATTTAGAATTTCGGATTCTACACTAAACTAAGAATAAGAACTACACTCTAAAGATCTTTCAATATTCATCAAAACTAATCAAAAGAGAAGCTAATTTGTCTATTTATACTATTACATAGTAAATATCAAAAATACCCTTAATGAATAAGGGGATTGGGGAACCATTTGAGTGTGACTTTAATGTGTAAAATATCTTCTATACCCTTCAGTTGAGGCATCTCTTGAGTGTAAAGGTTCTCTTCCTAGCTTCACTTGAACAAGGCTTCAAAACTACTCTAAAAGGCCTTCAATCACTTGTCAATTTCAAAGCTTGAACCTTTGATTATGCTATGTAATCTTTTGTGCTCTTTAGGCTTGTATCATCCTCTCCATGTTAAAATGAGTTTGTCCTCAAATTCAGATCTTGCAAAACCAAAGAGAGAGAAAAAGAAGCACACAATCCTCTAAGTAGGAGGGTTAGTATTATTACCAGACTCGTATCATCAATACATGGTTGTTCACACTTAATATACACCCATATATCCTTGGTATCCAAAATGAGAAGATTAACACAAAGGATACCAAATAAGTGAATAGCATCAATATAAAAACATAATGAGCATGAATCAAAACTATACCTCTCATACCCCACAAGTACACCGGGATCAAATGGAAACAGTAGACTAGGGTGTAAACTGAGAGAAGCCATTCCTTTCACTAGTATATCACGCCAAGGGGGTATATATTTGAAATATAAACAATAATCCTTTTTTATGGTCATGAAATACTTACTACAAGCATCACAAAGGACACGGTTAAGAGAGACGTCAAGGAAAAAAGAATACAATCCAAAAAATTAACTTGCCCACCCCAATAATATACCGGGATCAAATGGAAGAAATAGATAAGGATTTAAGCCGAGGTTAGCTATTCCTTTTACTAGAGAATCAATCCCACAATCACCCAAGGAATTTCTCACAACTTTGACATACACAAGGTCACTATGAACTAGACTAATATCATTACTTTCATCACACAAATTCAAAGGACCATACTCATTATCTAGATCCACATTACAAGCATAAATATCTACTTGAGAGATTTCAAGCATATCATTCACATGTTCAAGTAGTGAGTTATTCTTAGGAGCACATTGATCATTGTACACAATAATAGAACTACCAAAAAAATAATCATGTACTTCTACACTATGTAAACCCGAATTTACATCACCTTGGCTACTAATAGCTGCATTACAACATCATAAACTTAAGGGAGTGTAGAGTGCACCAATTTTAGCTTGATTTGTACTAGAGCAGCCCACTTGTTTTTCACAATGGAAAACTGGTGTGTGAATACTCTTGTCACTTGGTAAGGGAACCTTATTCAAGTTATAAGTTCTAGCAATAGGTGAACACAAATCATTCTTATGAAAATAATTGATTTTATCATCTAAAGGATCAACTAGTGCTTGCATACCCAGAACAAGAGCTTTGTCCTTATGCAACCTAACATCACCAAGAGTATTACAAAAGGAATATTCATATGCTTCTTCACTAAGTAAAGTCAAAACTACACCACCTTGGCCAATACTATGTAACACCCTGTATTCAAGTACGTGTACTGGTCTTATTTATATGGAATTAATTTTTATTATTTTATTTATACCGGAATTTTCCCGGCGATGGTTCCATGCGAAGGTTATTCAATAATCTTTCCAATGATATAAAGATTTACAAAAACGAATAGGTTTCGGATATAATCAAGGACGTTCGAAACTATAAAATGGTGGCTGGGATATTTGGCAATAGTTAATGTGCAGGAAACTTTCCTGCACACAAACTACTGAGGCCAGCCGAATTTTTGGCTCAACTTCGAACGATCATAACTCACTTAATATAATGAAATGGAAGATTTGCGACCTATGAAAAGAAATATCATTTAGTCCTCTTTCCAATGAAATTAGTTTCATCCAAATCCAATGTCTGAGTAAGGAGTTATACTCGTTTTACTTCAGCCTATCAAAATAAATTTTTAGGGTCAACTTCAAACGACCATAACTCCTTGTACAGGACGAACTGGCTGGCCTACTTTAGATAAAATGAAATATCTTTGAATTATCCTTCCATCGATACCAATTTCACCCAAATCCCATACCGGACAAAAGAGTAATGGTCGATCTACTTTAGCTTATCAAAACAGTTCACCAAAGGACAGATTTGACATTATTTAAATTTTAAAGGCATTTTGGTCATTTCCTATTATATTATGGATGGGAATATGTGTATATATACATGTATATGAGTTTAAAAACTCATTTTCATCATCAATCATTAAGGAAGAACAAACCCTAGCCAAATTTGACCTTTAAATTAATTTTGATTCAACCGTAGAAATTCCAAAGTAATCTGATAACTACGTTTGTCATCTCAAGAGCTTCGAACGGCACCTATTATTTGTGCAAACAGGATTGCATAATCAATAGGTGAATTCTAAGGTATGAATATTGTTTGCCTTTGTTCTTTTCCATATGTATATGTGTGATAGAGGATTATATGCATTGGTTGTTATTGAAAGGTGATGGAAATAGGGTTATGGACTATTTTGCATGGTTTGGTTGTATTGAATTGTGGAAGGTGGATATGGTAATTGAGTTATGGAAGGTGGATATGTTAATTGAGTTATGGAAGGTGGATATGGTGATATACTATTGAATTGATGATTATATATGTCTATGGCTCAATTTGGTTTAATGGATTGGTTGGAAGGATAAATGAATCTAAACTTGATATTGGAGGATGTTGTATGAATATGCATGGCATGTGAATGTAATTAGAGTATAAGAGTGTTAAAGTGATACCCTTTATGGTGTAATTAAGGCTTAATACTTAACCATTAGTTTGGTGAATTCAAATATTTGAATTGTGACGTTTGGTTGCTAATACTAGATTGCTATATATGTTCATTGTAGATAAGTAATCCAAAAACACAGAAAGTCCATTTGGGACTAGTATTGAAGGTTGACAGTCAGGTATGTAAAGCATACTCTATACCATTTCTTTGGCATGAAAGTGAACAATTGTTCTATTAAGAAAGTTTCCAAAGTTATTCAGTAACATGTGATCCATAATGGTTTTGTATGATGTCCTACATTACTAATGAACTTGTTTCCACCCTAAAAGATGTCAAAACATTCCAACACTTACTTGTTTTCCAAATCTTACATATTTATTGCATTAATGAATGTAAGAAGGTATCCGATTACTCAAACAAGATCCATATACTATTAATGACTCCCAAATGTTTCATTGATATACCAATAAGTTCCTACTTCATTGTTACAACATTGATAACTCCAAAATACTTCATTGATGTGTCAATGAGTTCTTACTTCATTGTTATTGCATTGATGGTCTATTTATATGGCTCTTATTAATGTATCATTATTTAAATGTATCAAAAATATGGTGGCGACCAAAATAACAATCTCAAAGATTAATTGAACTAAGTGATGGAAGTTCTCTCTTATCGGGTGGTATCCCAAAGGAATAAGCCTATCATGGGTCGATCCCTATTTATGTGTTTATGGGTGGTATCCCAGGGGCATAAGCCTATCATGAGTCGATCCCAGTTGATATGTACTGGAGGCAGCCTAATGGTCAGAGTACAGTACAGTAATGATTGCAAAGAGGATAAGAACGAAGGTAAAGTGATTGAATAAATACAATGTATACATTGTCACAAGTTCTAGTAAGTGTGGTCCACTCCTATTATGATTTATTCACTTGTTTCTAATTCCTATTGAGCTCCTATATCATATGTGATTATCTACAGCTTTACATACTCAGTACATATTTCGTACTGACGTCCCCCATGGGGAACGTGCATTTCATGCTGTAGGAATAGTTACCTCAACTCATACACCGCACAAGTAGGAGCCAGGATATCCAGATGCTTTTGGTGAGCTCTAGTTAGCTTCGGGGCTTTCTGTGTCATATCCAGTCACTTTTGGTATTTTATAGAAGTTAGTTATATGGCGGGGTATGTCCCGACCTTAGTTAAACTCTGTGTATTGTCTTAAGGCTTTGTAGACCTAATGTACAATCAAGGTGGTTTTTTGTTAATAGACGTGATGACTCCAACGGCCAAGTATTGTATATACATATATATGTGTGCTCGAGCTTATACAGGTGATTATTTCCTTTTATATGTGACATGATGCTGTCCGAATTTTGGGTTGTCATAGAGGTATGCATGGGAAGTATAAGGTTATGAGTTGGTTCTCCCGGGCCTCCTCTGTTATGTGTGCCAGTCCACTCCAATAGGATTTGAGGCGTGACAATAGTGGTATCAAAGAAGTTCGTCCTAGTGAGTCTACAAAACCGTGTCCACGTAGAGTCTTATTTATCGGTGTGTCATGCACCACATATATAAACAAGAGGCTATGGAAATTTAGGAATTGTTTCTTTTCTTCATGTCTTAGATCGTACGATAGAGCCTATATTGTATATTAACTCATAGTTGACCACTGAATCTGTTTTGTTCTCTTATTATAGCAATGATGTCGGTTACCAGAAGCAAGAATACTGGTAAATAAGTATTTGTGGCTACCGGAGAGGGGACTAGTAAGTCACCCACTATACCAGCTAATCAAAGTGAGGCTCCAGCTGAGCATGCATCAAAAACTTCTTCCACTCCGGAAGAAATAAGGGGGAGGAGAACTATATCAGCAGAGCCACCTATTAATACTGCTGATCAAGATCTTAGAAATGCAGTACAACTTTTGACTCGTATAGTTGCTGGGCAAGCTCAAGGGCAAGTTATTCCTACCACTGGTCCTACTGGTACAGATAGGGCGGTTAGCCTTCGAACACATGATTTTCTTAAGATTAATCCTCCTACTTTTACTAGATCATATCTTAACGAGGACCCACAGGACTTTATTGATCAAATTTCACAGGGCCTTAGATGTTATGCATGTAACAGGTAGAGAGACAGTGGAGTTAGCGGCGTATAAATTCAAAGGGGAGGCTATATATTGGTATGACAACTTGAAACAATCTAGGCATATTGATGAACCCCTAGCTACTTGGAAAGAGTTCAAAGAGGCATTTCTCGATCATTATCTTTCATTCAAGATTTGTCAGCCCCGTATAGATCAGTTTTTAAATCTTTGTCAGGGGAATATGAGATTGAGAGAGTACAGTCTCTAATTTAATTCCTTGTTGAGATATGCTCCAAATGTTGTAGCTACTATAGATGACAGAGTTCATCAATATGTGGATAGGCTAGATCCATATCTGGTTAGATATTGTACTATTATCGCTTTAAATAAAGATATGGACATAGCGAGGATCCAAGCTTTTGCACAGAAAATGGAAGATCAGAGGCAGAGGAGAAGAACACAGAATTAGAAAGAGGATATTCAAAGAGGGCCAGATCTACAGGGCAGTTCATGGCATCCCAAGGAGGGTTCAGACCATAATTTTCTTCAAAACCACCTATGCCATTATCTTTTTATTCTGCAGCTAGTGCCCACAATAGTTCCAAGGGTTCATAGGAAATCAATTTAGGCACAAAAGTGAGAGTCAGAGTTCGTGGATAGTGGGGTACCAAGGGCAAGGGAAAATTAGCCAATCGAGACCTCCTTGAGAGCCATGCAATAAATGTGGAAGGTATCATTTGGGAACATGTCGGCTGGGGACCAATGTTTGCTTTTGGTACGGTATGTCTAGAAATATGATGAGAGAATGCCCATAAAGGGGCATAGGGGGTATAGCACGGCCTACAGAGTCATTTGTTTCATTATCTTCAACAATGCCTTATTCAGGATGGGGTGCACAACAAATGGGTTGTTTTAGAGGTGATAGAGGAGCCATGAGTTCTAACGAGGCTTAAAATCATACGTATGCTCTAGCAGATCGGCAGAATTTAGAGACTTCCCCAGATGTGGTTGCGGGTACATTGTCTATCTTTATATTCGATGCATATGCCTTAATTGATCCCGGTTCTAAATTATCTTATGTTACTCCATTGGTTGCTGGAAAGTTCAAAATAATACCCAAACCATTAGTTAAGACATTTGAAGTGTCCACACCGGTTGGGGAATCTATTATACCTAGAAGGGTTTATAGAAACTACATAGTAATTGTTTGTGGTCGTGATATGATGGCTGATCTCGTGGAGTTAGAAATGGTAGATTTTGATGTTATAATGGGTATGGACTGGTTGACGTCTTGTTATGCCATAATTTATTGCTTCACGAAAAAGGTATATTTCCATTTTCCAAATGAATCAGTCCTTGAATGAAAAGGTGAAATTGGCGCGCCAAGAGGTAGATTTATTTCTTATTTTATGGCAAAAAGAATGATTTCCAAGGGATACATATATCATTTAGTAAAAGTAAGGGATACAGAAGTGGAGCCACCAACTCTTCATGTTGTTCCAGTGGTAAATGAATTTTTTGATCTATTTCCTGAAGATCTTCCAGGTTTGCCTCCTGAACGAGAAGTAGAGTTTGGTATTGATGTAATACCAGGCGCCCACCCAATCTTCATTCCTCCGTATAGAATGACCCTAGCAGAATTACGAGAATTGAAAGAGCAATTGAAAGATTTGCTAGAGAAGGGATTCATAAGTCCTAGTATGTCCCCCTAGGGAGAACCAGTGTTATTTGTGTGCAAAAAAGATGCTCGCTAAGGATGTGTATTAATTAACGGCAATTGAATAAGGTTACTATTAAGAATAAATATCCTCTCCCAAGAATTAATGATTTATTTGATCAGTTATAGGGTGCCAAGTTCTTTTCTAAGATTGATTTGAGGTCAGGTTACCACCAAGTGAGGGTCAAAGAAAAGAATATACCCAAGACAGCTTTCTGAACACGGTAGGGTCATTATGAGTTTCTAGTTATGTCATTCGGGCTAAGAAATGCACCCACATCTTTTATGGATTTGATGAATAGGGTGTTTAAGCTATTCCTGGATGTATTTCTGATAGTTTTTATAGATGATATTCTAGTTTATTCTAGATCAGAAGAGGACCATGCCAATCACTTACGACAGGAATTGCAGACTCTTCGTGATTGTAAGCTTGATGCAAAGTTCTCTAAATGTGAGTTTTGGTTAAAATCGGTGGCATTTTTGGGTTATATTATATCTAGTGAAGGGATAAAGGTTGATGCTCAAAAGATAGAAGCTGTGAAGAACTGTCCAAAGCCCACAACTCCTATGGAGATTCGTAGTTTTCACGGGTTGGCCGGTTATTATAGAAGGTTTGTTGAAGTCTTTTCTTCCATTTCAGCACCCTTAACAAAGCTAACCCATAAAGCATCTAAATTCCAATGGAATGATGCCTGTGAAAAGAGATTTCAAGATTTAAAGAACAAGTTGATTTCTACACCTATGTTGGTACTTCCAGATGGCATCGAAGGGTATACAATGTATTGTGATGCTTCCAGAATTGGTTTATGATGTGTATTGATGCAGCATGGTAAGGTAATAGAATATGCTTCTAGACATTTGCGGCCACATGAGAAAAATTATCCTACACACGATCTTGAGCTGGCAACAGTTATTTTTGCTTTAAAGATATGACGCCACTACTTATATGGGGTTCATGTTGATATATATACTGACCATAAGATCTTGCAATATATTTTTAATCATAATAATCTAAATTTAAGGCAGCGGAGATGGCAATAATTAATCTACAACTAAGTAGGTGATTACTAGTTGTTAATTAATTCTAGAATCAAGACATGAAACTAATGAAACAATAAAATGAAACTAAGAATGTAAAATTTTGAGCTCGAAAATATTGCGTGAGAAGTAGCAGTGATGACGTGGCATCCACGTATTGTTTCAATTTTATCAAGTGGTTATTCTCAAATGTTCAAGTCTTGGTCAAAAATTAATTTGGATTGGTTGAATTTGTTTTAGGCGGAAAAATAAGTCTTGGAGCCTTTTTCAATTTTCAAGACTTGACTTTTTCTTGTAATTCTCCTTCAAACATTGACCCTTGTTTCATGGAAAGTGGTTGAGATGTAATGTAAAGTCTTTTGGTGGTTGGGGGCCTTTCAAGACTAACAATTGTTCATCTTTTTCCCTTCACCTCTATAGATCTAGCATTCACTTTATTTTAACAAGGTATGAAGGTTGGGAAGAACATCAAGAACACTTGAAAAATCACCAAGAACAATTAAAAATAATTACAAAGATCCACAATACAACCATAAGGCCAACTCCAAGACAACAATGTTTTCACACAGCCAAGACTACAAAACCACCAACAACGACCAAGTCTCTTTAGTGTTGCATTTCAGTTTTTTTTTACAAGAGATGAAGGTTGTGAAGAACTTCAAGAACAAAAACAATACTCTTTTCCACAACAACAACCACACACATGGCGAAGTTAGGTTTCTCAACTACAATATCTACCACACGGCCTTACTTGTTCACAATATTATCAATCTTTAAAACTCAAATCTAGATCGACTCAAAGTGTTAGTGAAGAACAAAACTAACACCACAAATACACAAGACAAATAAAAAAACTCATCGATCTATACTAAAGAGAAAATCTCGGCCAAGAACACCACAAGAACACAATTTTCGGCCAAGAACACAAAATGGCCAGATTGCGATTTTTCTAGAATTTTCAGATTTCAACTTTTTTTTTCAAGTAAGCTAGCCCAAGATTTGATCTTGTAGGAACAAGATCAATCCATGCTCTGATACCAAATGATACAAGAATGATAAGGGAAACACTAAATACACTCAAAATCAGTGCACAATCTTAAGGATCCAAGGACCAAGATGGAGACCACTCTTGGATTCACTATCATCAAGAAGAATACAAGATACAATGGTGTATATAACACCAAAAACTGCTACAAAACATGAGGAACAATATGAATAACAATAAAACAAGTTTTGGATTCAATAAAGGACCCAAAACAGTCCACTAGACAAGATGACCACAACAAAAGTAAAGCATAGATAGTGAGACCAAGATTATTACAAGATTAAGAACTAAAGAGCGTATTAAACTCAAAAACCACTAATGAATGTAATAATCAAAACCACACTCTTACGTTGACCACCAAGGGAATTAACTCACCTCAAGATCCACCGTTTTCAAGCAAAGATCAATAATAGCTCTTACAAGTCCTAACTAAGACTAAGTGTTCTACTCTTAAGATAGAGGATTTTTAATGTTTCAATCTTTCAACTTTTCATCCAAACTAAAGAGAAAAAACCTAAAATGTACTACTTATAGTCTATTACAAAATTAGACAAAAAGACCATATTACCCTAAATGACCAAGGGTGTCCTTGGTGTGTTGGAAGACAATATGAATTGTCCAAAATGACCTTAAGGCTAAGTGACCAAAATGTCCTTAATAAAGGAAACCAAAACTGTGAACCAAAAAAGGTGGTCCAAACCTGAGAGTCCTTAAGTATTCAAGATTCCAAGCAATCTTCTACACTTGGGTTCGATCAATAGGTGGGTCAAAACGTCCCCTCCAAGTATGATCCCGTTCCCTCCATGCAACCAAAGCTTGATTCTTTACATAGTGACTTTGAATGATATCGTCAAAAGCTAAGATGACGAATATTCTTGTATCACTGATAAACCATGTCAATCAACCAAACATGATGCAAGATAAGTAGAAGTATCTTTGGTGCCTACATCATGTGGGGACACAACATCTGGAGACAATTAGTGGGTATAATTCCAAGTAAACTCCAATTCAAAACCATATGAATGCCACCATATACTTACGTATATAATATGCAGGGATAGGGAACAAAGTTTAGGATAAAGTAAAATATTATCCTTGACTATGTAGCTTAACTATCATAAAAGGAACCCACGAGCTATATAGGTTCAGCTTCCCCTACTGAAAGGGCCCCAGTTCATGTTAGTCACATGAACTAAAAAAACAAGGGAAAGCTAATTCCGTCAAGGAAACTAGCAATCCAAAATATCAAGTGTGACCTATGCATATGCTCATCAAGACCAAGCCTCATGTCTACGAACATCAATTTCCATTATAAGTCATCTGACACCCACATCTTAATATCTTCACTACATAACTCCCATTATGCCAAATTTTAAAAATTTTCACATAACCCATTTATTAACCAAAGGACCGACTGTTATGGCATACAATAGGTATCGTCATACCCTAATACTTGCAAGCTTATCTTTATGCCATAACAATCACAATAGTTTGGGGGAATACCTCAACCCCTGTTGATCTTTAAATAAAATCATAGCAAATAATACATTCAAAAATCCATATTCATTGTTTAATCAATTATGCTATGCAATAGCATAGGTGAATAAGTCAAAGTAAGTGACAATTTCACAATTCAAAGCCATTTACATAAGTGGATTGAGGGAATACCATTATTAACTAATTCTAATTTCGAATCATCAATTTGGGGGAAACCATAACCCCATAGTTTATTCACCATACCCATGAACCCCATAAGTTCAAAACCATTGATAAAGCATAAATAATGCATGACTTCATAGGAATACAATTTAAGAATCACCCATGTCAAAACCCTCAACCATTACAAAACAGACATTCAAATACATATAAGTTAAACCATGGAAAGCATATTTATTTTATAAATTAATAATTGGGGAAGAGTAATATGCCTGACACACCAAGATTTATAGAGAGAAATCAACTCTTAAGCCTTTAGATGATCAACTACTTTGAAACTCTAAGTATATTGACCTTGCAGAGTTTAGAGAGTTTGAGAGTGTTTTTTATTGTGTTATTCCTTGAGTAATTTATGGTCGTGGGATGTAAGTAAGGGAAAAAGGGAATTGATCAGTATACCTTTAATGAAAAGACTGTAAATTGACTGCCAAGTCACTACGGGTAACTAATGAGTGGTGTTTTTATCACTCATTAATACTCATTATTCATGCATAATGCCTTGATTTGAATGCAAAATGATACAAACTTATGGTTAGATACACTAATATCCACTAGATGAAGGTAAAAATCCTAAGGAGGGCAAAAGATATGGATTTGAGTTGAAAATGATAAAGAGAAAGCATAAAAGAGTGCAACTGAAAACTTGAATTGCATCAGCCCCGGTTACAGCATCCGCAATCCTCTAGCTGCATTCACGGTTAGTCAAGATGGTCAGAGCAACACGGTCATAGATTAGTCAAGATGGTCAGAGCAACACGGTCACAAAATCTAACTAAAGTCGTATGGATGCGGTCACAGTCAAATCCACGCGATCGTGGATCAGAGGGAACTGGACCAATGGTAGAATTGTAAGTCATAAACAAATCTGAAATCTTATATAAGAAAAAATCCTTTCTTCTTTAGGGTATTTCTTGTCTCACAATATAGTTTTGAATGCTAAGCTTTAAACCGTAATTGGTCAAGTGCGTAATCAACTTTGGAGACTCAAATTTGTTAGTTTCTTATTAAAGAATGAATGTTTTGGTTGACCCACATGGTATATCTATCTTTACTTTCTTCATGAGTAGCTAAATAATTTAGTCTTGGGATTATGTTGAATTAGTGAGTAATTTTGTGTGGATATTGTTATGTTTGTAAGGATTTTGTTGTTAAGTATGGATTTCACCATTGCTTGAGCTTATGAGTTGGGATTTGATTGGTGAAAACTATAAATTACCAAATGGGTTTGATAGGCGAATTCTCCAAGCTCTAGAAATCGTTTTTCACCCTCCAAAAAAGAGAATTAGGTGAATATTAAGTAACCCATAATATCCTTAAAAGAGGGTTATCGAGATGGTGAAAAACCTAGTCTATGGTTTACTACCCTTTGCGATCTTTGAAATAAGTGTTTAGGAAGTGTAAATCATGTCAAGAGTATCATCCTAGAAACAAGGATGCTTGGTTGCGGTTTTGGGTAGTTACATAAACTCCACATTTATTAGGTTCTTGAAAGAGTGAATGGGTGAAATTGTTGCGGTTTTATAAACATATTGACCTCAATGGCATTCGACCTAGCCTATCCATTACTTAACAACTAAATTCCTTGAAGAACCAACATTACCCCACATACATTACCTCTAAGGAGACATAATTCCAAGATTCCTCCAAACCTTGAATTTAGACCAAATATAGGATTCACTCCGTACTAGTTGAAGTATGTGTGAAGATTTTTCGATGATTTCCCCCCATTTAATTATACCTGTTATTTCCATTAGCATTCTGGGTAACCTTATAGTAACTTGAGCAATCATAGATTGTTAGTCTATAGCATTTACTCCTTGAGATTTGACCCCAATATACATTAGGTTACTTGATAACGACTGCCTCATCTCTCAGATATGTGAGTGAGTTAAGCGTTATCAGTGACACTATGACTCGTAGGATCACCTTACGACTCATAAGGTCCCACTGGTAGTCTAAATAGTTTCCATGATCACCAATACAAACTTTTTAATGATTTGTATCACAGACTCATACTCAATCATTATAACGCGCACGGTGCAGTTGTTGTCAAAGCAAAAACAATTAGTCATCACACTAGTTAAGCTATGGAAAATACCATACAACTCATTTTGAGTCTTTAAGAATCGTAACCTAGTCATAGTCATAGCAGAAAATCAAGGCCAACATACTGGCCAGGCTATAATTGGGTCTATAAGACCTGTCAAGACTCCCTACGACTCGTATGGAGAGTTGTAGTCTAGGAAATGAGGATAAATTTTCAAGTATCTTTCGGGGACCAAAATTTTAGGGGTTACAATAATCCTCTTATAGAACGATAAAAGTAGTCCTTTAAGATATCATGCCATTATTTGATATATTTTTCTTTTGCCATAGGAGGTCGAGGAGTTTCTCAATAAAGGATGATACCATGTCAAAATATAGATTTATTGTAATCGTATACTAATGAGTGTATTATTGAATGACTGAAGTAGTCTCCTACATTATCATACTAGTATAGTCAAACCTCTTTTTAATGTCAACTTGTTACAATGAAATTTCACTATAACATCTTTATTTTCTCCAAAATGAATTTGTCATGTTATATTCTACTTCTCTATGACGACATTCTACCTATAATAATAACAACAATGTGTTTGTTGTAATGGTATACGCATAAAATTACCTGTCTATAACAACTTACGTAAAATTATAAAATAATATTTTGGAAGAAATATAATATGTAAAAAATAATATACAAAAATATTTATGGTAATCATTGTTAATTGTTATTTTTAGGTTAAATAAAATTAATATTAAAAACATGAACTTCAACAACAAGTTCAAGAACAATAAAGATGTTCAAATTATTTTTTTTGAAAATAGAAATAAAGTTAAAAAGAGATGAAAATAGAATTATCAAGTCTACTGAATTCATAGTATTTCCTTAAGAAAACTATTCCGCTTAAGTGCCTAAGATTATGAAATATATAAGGATAAAATAATTCACTTCAGTGGAATAGTGATACCTTAAATTCTATCAAACAACAAACTCACCCAATGATAGTTAATCAAACTTGAGATTTTAATAAGAAAGGTTTTTAGCTTCAAAATTTTATGCTAATATCTAAAAAAAATTACATATTTATAGCCAAAAGGTGTTGCTTCATAAATAAATAATGGTTCGTAAAGGGTTGCATTATTTCAAACTGACGGCTTATATAGGAACCCATGTGAGGGAGTAGTATGCCCATTCGATCCATAACATTAGTCCACAAACCAAAATAAAAAGTTTTCACTTGATATGTGTTGCCATCTGGCAGACCCATATGCGGGAGCAGATGCCTATATGTGGCAACATATAATTCAACATATATGAAATAATCTTTGGAAATGTGTCCAGATATGTCATATTGCATCCTAAATGAGGAAATTATTTTTTGAATTAAATAATCAATATCAAAAAAGTTTCAAATTAATTTTGCCCCAAAAGGTGATATTTCAATGATTTGACAAATCCAAAGTCGAAGCCAACGACGAAGCCGAGGTGAGAGAGAAATAAAGAAAATAACGCAAGACTTCTCTTCTTCTTACCTCACTAACAACATGGGGTAATATTTTTATACTTAATCATAAGAAAAATTCTTTCTCCCACCAAGTGGAAAAATACTTCATTTACAAACTAAAAAAACAATGCACTTTTCCCCTCAATTTTCCATACACATTTAAACTAAAACTCAACAATCATCATGAGTGTCATGAATAGAATAAATTTAAAGTATGAAAGTCTAATTTAAATTAAAAGATTGTATTTAATTATTGCACATAAGTTATTTCTCAATTTCACGAGGAAAAGGCTTGTAATGATTGACTTTTTATATTCATACTCTTTTTATTTTTTTATACCTTTGTTTATAATAGATAAATGAGATTTGACTGTAAAACATCAGGATACCTAATAACAACACCTCTCTAAAGCAGTCATCAATTTTTAAGAAAAACATTGCCACTATGAGAGGTTTGATTGTATATGTACATATATATATATATATATATATATATATATATATATATATATATATATATATATATATACACACACACACATACATACAGTAATGGTTTATGGGAGAGTAGGGAGTGTCTCATTGAAGGATGAAACAATGTCACTATGTAGATATACTATAATAGTATCATACATGACTAAGGGGTATCTCATTGAAGGACTGAAATAGTCCTCTGTGATACTAGACTAGTATATGCATATGTTCTGATGTTATACTAAGGAGTATCAAAATGAAGGACAAAGCAGTTCCCTCTGATACCTTATTAATAAATAGATATATTATGATGGTATTATGGAGGACCAGAGAGTGTTGCACTGAAGGACTAAGACATCATCAGTGAAAAAGAGAAAAAAAAGTTAGAATATGAAGAAAGAGTAAAGAAAAAATAAAGTAAATAAAATTAGGACAAAACCAGGAAACAAATGAATGAAAATATAGAAAAAGAAAAAAAAAAGCTAAAACTGAGTGTGAAATTAAATTATGATGAAATAAAGAATAGTGTGATTTGAGGAAAAAAAGAAATAGAAAAAGATAAAAATAATTAGAAATAAAGATATAAATGAGAAAAAAAAAGAAAGGAAGGAAAGGGAAAGAAAGAGTAGATTTTTTTTAAAAAAGTGAATGAATGTTTACTATGTCAATTATCATTTTTTATTAAATAAGAAATTAAAAAAGGAACAAAGTTCATGAATAAAATTATATTAGGAAAAAAAAGAAAAATTAGAAATGAAACAAGAAATAAAGACCTTAAAAATAAAGAGAAACTAAAAACTAAAAGTCACAGAAATAAGAGAAAATTGAATAAAAGGTGTCTCTCAAATCTTGTTTTAACTTTTGGTGTTTCTTGACCAAGGTTAAATTTCAAAGACAATTAGAATAATTATGGTCTCACATAACATTTTAAAACTTCTTATTCTTTTTTTTTAAAAAAAAAACAATCCATGACTAATTTTAATAAAAAAAAAAGAGCAAAGTCAATTCTAAAAAATCACAACTCCTCTTCTCTCTCCTCTCAAATGTCTTGCCCTATCTCAATCAACCATCCAAAAACTGCTGCAAGTCATCCTCAACAGATTGATGTGACAATATTCTTTGACTACGTTCAACCTCCAGTGACAAATCTTTGAGTTCACCATCGTTTCTTTTCAACTTTCGACCATCATTTTTTCTCTCTTCACAAGTAAAGAATTTTTTTTAAAAAGAATATTAGGGATTTTTAGTTATGAAGAAAAAGAAGAAATTAATTTAGATTCTATTCTAGAATGAATTAATAATTTTATTATTTGTTGTTTAAAAATAAAATGAAAACTCAAGAAAATCCTAATTTTTAATATTTCTTTTCATAATATGGTGATTGAAGTAAATTTAGTATCTTTTCTAAGTGAAATATGATTTTTATTATTAATGAAGTTCTTGTTCTCAAACATTATTGATAAATAGTGAAAGTTGATTAAATTTTTTTGGAGAAATTTGTTGTGACCAAATTCAATAATTGTTAGTTTTGTTGGTTTAAGTGAACACTTAAACAACTTTTGATTTGATGGTTTTTTTTTTTTTAGGATTTTACTATTCTTTCTGTTTCTTGGTATTCTTGGGTATGTGTTGGTATTGTAGGTGGTTTTGTATTTTGTACATGTTGGTAAATGTTCTTGTTGTTGGAGTTGAATGTTTGTGTCATTGTTTTTATTTGTGTTGTTGTATTTGTAATGTGGTAAATATTAATGTTGTTTATGTTAATGTATTAGTAAATGTTGGTTTTGTTGGTGTGTGTTGGTGTTGGTGATGTTCATTCGTTCATGTTATTCTTGGTGTCGGTGGTGTTAACTTATTTGTGTTGTTGGTGGTGTTGGAATATTGGTAAATATTGGTGTTATTTTTGTTGTTGTACTGGTAAATATGTTATATTGATTAGTGGTGATATTGTTGTTGGTATTTTTATTGATATATCTATGTATTTATGTGGTAGAAATATTGTTAGTATATATATTGCTTCGGGTTTGATATTTTACAACGAATGACTCATCTATTGCAATAGATGATTTATTTGTTTGAAAAAACATAACAATTATTCCAACAAATGATTCATCTATTGCAATAGATGGGTCATCTGTTGGAAGAAATGAAAGCAGTACTACGTAAAACTGTTTTGTTTTGATATCATCCAACAGATTATACATTTGATACAACAGATTACCTATGTGTTGGAAGAAATCAAAACAGTATTGAAACTTTTTTTAGTTCTTCTAATAGATCACTCATCTATTGGAAAAGATGACTTATCTGTTGGAACTCTTATTTTATTATATTGCACTTGTTAGATTTAATGTTATCCTTTTTCAAATGATGCATAAATAAATTATAATTATTTTTATTTTTCTCTTATTTATAGATAAAATAGATCCCAAAAGAAAGGAAGTAAATCAACTCCAAGGAAAGGAAGAAGTAAAGTAGCTAGGCTACATTCAGCACTAGATGAGCTTGTTTTAAATGCAAAGTCTCTATCATAAGAAAAAGTACCTTGTCAATCAGCTCTAGATATATAAAAAGAGAAGGAAAAAATTAATCAAAATGAAGTAGAAAGAAGTAAAGAATCTGAAGATTTAAATAAAAATAAATAAGGAGATGAAGAAAGTTAGGGAGATAAAAAAGTAAGAATAATGAGAAACATGAAAATAAAAATAAAGTAGATATAGATAAAGAAGGGGATTGAGAAAATGATGAATTAGAAAAAGATGACAAAAATGATGAAAGAGAAGAAGATAAATAAGAAGAAGAGGAAAATGAACATGAGGAGGAGGAAAACTTCACTAGAGATATTCAATTTTGATAAAAAAAAATGTCAACATGATCTAAATGTTACTATTGATCCTTATAGCCCTTCCACTGGAGTTTGTCAGAACCTTCTATATTGATAGTTTCTCTAAGAGAATACAGTGTTATGATGCCTTAGATTTAATTAGTGATTGTTTCTAGTAAAGTCAACCATGGAAAAATTGTTTGACACATTCAGAAAAATACTTTGGGAATAAAAATTAAATGCCTATTTTAAGGTTATCTTCTTTGGGCAATATCTTGATTTATCAAAGGACAATAATGCTCGATTTCAAACGAGCATGGTGTATGGCCTTCTCAAATGTAGGTTTATGTATGAGAATAAAGATAAGATGGACCACGTGTGGAAAAATTATTGTTGCATACCACTTACTTTGATTAAAAGGAGTTTGCCATAGTTATTGGACTAAACTCAACCTATACCTATTGTTACACAAAAAAGTACCCCAAGCACAAAAAATAACAAAAAAACGAGCTAAGATCGGCACAAAAATACAAAAGGCAAGTCAAGTTATGGTGATGACTTGGTGTCACTTGTTGGTCACCGCTTCCAAAAAAAATGAATTGAAGAGTTGAAAGGTAAAAGGAGTTCAAATAATCACAAGCTATCATTGTGCTTGGTTTGATTTATACATAATATTATTTAGGCAAGAGACCTTAACAACAATATACAACTAGGCTTAAATAAGATATTTGAGGGTCTGGAGGCATTTATCAACTATTCTTGGGGTCATGAAGGCTTCAAAATAATTGTTAAATATTTATTGACTCCATTAACACTAAACACAGTCAAATTATATGACTTTCCATGGGCTTTCATGGTAAATATTTTTTTTATGTTTCTTTTATTTTTTATTGAATATAGGTTTTGATTTGTTGGCATAATTTTTATAGGCTTGGTCATTTGATCTTTGAACCCTCCCCCCTCAAGGAAGTAGTAAGTCTAATTTTAATTCAGTTTTATTTTAAATAATTAACTATACTAATTTAATCACCATTCTATTATATGTACTAATTTATTTTAGATTGTGCATAAGTGTTTTATCCTAACTAAACGAGAGTTTCAGATGTCATTTCTTGTTATTTTATGGTCCATGAAAACTTTATCGAACCCTAATGTAATTAATAGATTAAAAATATTAGTTGGAGCAACAACCATCAAAAGAAAAACACTTGGAGAGGATGAGCTTATTTATGGTGATGTTGTTGATGGCACATCTATTGATTGTTGCTCATGGTTCTACTAGTGGTGTCGATAGTAGTGATGGTATTGATGGTGATAGTAGTTGTGATGGAGTTGTTCTTGGTGGTGGTAGTGGTTATGATGTTGTTGTTGGATTTGGTAGTGTTGATAAACTGGTTGATGCTCCGCTTGCAGTTTTTGAAAGAAAAAATGAATATAATCATGGTCATGGTCATGGTCATGTTTATTTTATTGATTTTGATAGTAGATATACCCTATAAGTGGGCATAAAATATATTTCTCAATCAGAAAGAATTGACAATTATTTGTAGGTATTGTGTCTCCTAGCTTATGTTTTCCATGAAACTGTCAAGAGTACAAGAAAAAACATAATGTTGTAAAATTCTCTTAATATATTTACTATTTTTGTAAGGGAATTGACATCTAAGAGGGGTGACATTCAATCAAAGAGTATTTCTAATCCATTCGCACTATTAAAGGTTAAGGAGAGAAAGAAAAAAAAATTCTAAGGCTTATCAAATATCAAATAAAGAATAATTTCAACTCCTCTTTCTTGCACTGTTAAGAAATGTACAAGGGCCACTAGAGAGCAGCATTTGCTGAAAAGGTAAATATTTACAAGATTATGGTGCCCAAAAATAGGCTAAGCTGAACAAAGTGACAAAATTAAAAAAGGACCTAAAAGTTTACTTAACGCATAAATTTTGTGCAAAAGATTTCAAAAACATGACTAGTATGAATGTTTGGCTGGTGGACAGTATAAGTTTTCTAACCATCAATTTGTATTAATTTTTAAAGCTTTAAAACTTGTAAATGTTTCTAATCTATTGCAATAGATTACATATATGTTGCAACAAATGGAATATTTTTTGCAACTGAGTACGTATTTGTTGAATAACTTATAGTACCTAGGGTAATTTATTACAAGTACAAGATAACTGCAATATATGGGATATCTGTTTCAACATATTACATATTTGTTACAACAAATGGGTCATCTATTATAATAAATTACTCATTGGGTACATAACTTGCAGTGCTGGATAATCTATTAATATGTAAATAGATAAATGCAATATATGTCCCATCTTTTGAAACAAATGGGTCATACATTTGAATAGATTACCCATCTGCTGTATATTATTGCTTTTATTATACATATTTATGTAAATTCCTTTCTTGTTTCAGTATGTTGATGAAACTGAAACTCTTTATTTGATATGTGAGAGATATGTCAAATACTCTAAGTACTAAGATATAAAATATAGAATCATGGATCTAAACTTCTATAGTAACTTTCTATTGAGATATAACGAGTTGACTGAGGAAGCAAAAAGCAGAGGTAGAAATTCAATTGCTCAATTACTTGCTGAATTCACATAGAGTAATGATATGCTCAATTTCTATAGAGGTAAAAGACCCTATCTAGATTCCTTACCCTAGACAAATGCTCAGAGGATTTTGACAGGGAAGAACGTTGAAAAAATATACTTTGTGACTCTTGAGATAATCATCTATAAGGGAGTCATGAATGTATACGAGGGAAAATTTTAAAAGAAGGGGATTTATTATGTCTAATGGAGTTGTTTCTCAAGTTTTTGAATTAATTGGAAGGTTTGATCGGTTGTTAAACACCCTGGGTTTTGACCCTTAAAAATTTCTTGATTTCGAACTCTTTGGACATCATATGACTCATGCTTACTATTTTTATGATGTAGGTATGGTTTAGGGGTCTTGGTCATATGTTACTCGGTTTGATTTTGGTTCTTTCCTATCCAAGGTACGAGTTGATATCATACAAATCATCTAATTATGGTACGAGATATGTTATGGACTCCTATGATTCTCGGTGTGTCAATCCCTTGGTAGGTTCCTTAGGGTATGGTTTAAGGGTCTCAGTTGTATTTTATGGATACGAGTTGGCCCTTGTGGTTGTATGTTAGACATTGTTGGAGTCTAACTTATTACCTAGGATATAAGTGGAGGGATCGTATGTTGTGGTTAAGGCTTGGTATGTCTAGTTGTACTCTCTTGTGCCCATTTTTCATCTATTAAGCTGAGCGTATTTCGGACATTTTCCATCATAATATAGTTATGTCCCTACATCATATATCATATTGTAGCCTCTCATATCACACTTGGAAAGATCAAAACACTCGTAAAACACTCTAAACTCTCTAAATATGATTGAGTTAGGTTTTTCTTCAAGTGTTCATCTGAGTCTTAAAGACCAAATTATCTTTGTGAATATTCATAAATAAGGCATGTTACTCATACCTCATTGTTAGTTCAAAGTAAAAGCATGTTTCACTTAATGATTTATGAAACACCTTAGATTTGGGACCCTTAGAGAAAATCCTAAATCTCTAGATTCTAGATTACATATGACTTGTGGGTATGAGTCGTATGATGGAAAATGAGTAGTATACCTTTGTCATACATTAACCAGTGATGGTAGTTGGGTTGGATTGGTTTCTGGAATGGGTATGACTTGGTTGGTACAAGTCGTATAATTGGTGAAGGGTCGTATGGTTTGGGTTTTTCCATTATTTAATCTGTGACTTAGTAACTTAAGTTGGATCTGAGTATGAGTGTCTGACCATGAGCTGTAAGATAGGGTAAAAGTTATACCAAAGACTCATATGGAAGATAGTGATCAAACCTCCTTTGATTTTATTCTACCAAGGATAGGATTTAGGGGTACTGATCGTATGGTTGGGTACGACTTTAGTTGGGTATGTCATATGGTGGATTGTGTTGGGTCCAAGGAGAAGGACTATTGTACAAGCAGTGGGTACCACTCATTTTAGAGGGTATGACTATTATGGAAGAGTCGTACAATCTAATAAGAGTTTTAAGCAGTTAAGTTGGGGTAAGCTGGACATTTCCCTACTTAGCCACTTAAAGCCCCATGATTTATAAAACTAATAGGACATTATTTACCCTATTATTCTAATCTTAAACACTTAGAAACTCTCTATAATTCTCTCTATGGCTCTTGGGTAAAGGAAGGCTAGGGTTTTATCTGGAGGATCAATTTAGGGTTTGTATGGGTGATTTATCTCTATCATATTCACACACTAAGGCATGTACGCCTCCCTTATTGTTCGTTCCAATTAAAGACATCTTTTACACAATATTTTCATGGCATAATTATTTTATGGTTTTGGGGTATTCTAATATATGTTAGTGTTTTGGAATTAAATGTTTGGTTATAGTTTTACCATATTTTAATTATGTAATTACATGATTAGATAGTGGTTTGGACAATTAGTTGCATGGTAATAGTGAATTGGTAATTGGAATTGGTTTTGGAAACACTATGAACCCAACATATTTGATAAAATGCTTATGATAATGCATTAACTATATTATTGAACCTTTAATAGAATTATTGCATGGTATAGTTTGTTAATGGAACCATAAATGGTATAATTTGTTTAAATAGTTTAGAATGGTTAAATAGTAAGGTATGGTGGTCATGGTTATGGTCAATTAAACATTCTTATGGGGTACAATGGAATCCCCCAAGTAAAGATGTTACTGGACAACTTATGGGATACATGGGATTCCCCTTAGAAAACTTAATAATGAAAAACTTGTGGGGTGCACTAGATCCCCCCAAGTAAACTTGATTATTTAACCTATGGTTACATGGGAATACCTTTATAAAAAGGTTGGCTAAGCACATTTCTTGAAAGCTATAGTCGGTATACCGATGACACTACTCATAGCCTTGGTTAATAATAATGGAATAATGTGTTGGTTGGATGGTAATGGTATTAATTGGGCAATAATGGTGGGGGTATGATAGTTTACTGTGAAGGTGCAAGTCTAATGGACAAACTCTGGAAACTCATGTTTGTCAATATACGAGTTGGTCATAGCGACCATATATGATTCTCTAAGATACATGGGAATTCTCTACGTATACTTTACTTATGTATTATAGAGAGTGAAGGGTACTCGAGAATCCCCTACTCATATGATATCTTTGGTTTGTGCGGCTACATGCATCTAAGATTATTTAGGATGTTGCACTGTACCATTATAGCTCATGGGTGGTTTTAGGATGGTTAAGCTACACATGCCCAGGCTAATGGTTTTAAAGGCATGTTAAATGCGGCTCCCTTTCCCGTCATGGTTATATACATATATATGTATGGTTTTATGTATATGATTAGTTTACTTGGTTTTACTGGATGACATTATTTTATCCTTATCTTGAGTTCTTTCTAGCATGCACTCGCTAACCAATCATAGGGCACCTGTATCCCTAAGTAATGTAGGAACCAACTATTCTACTCTTCCTGCTTAGTGATTGGATTCTGGATAACCTATTTAATTGAAGTGGTGATCTTCCATATTTCCAAAGGCTCCATTTTATGTCATGGATGCCTTTACATAGTTTTATTATTTTGTAGATATTGGTATTGTCTATTTTTAGGTGCTTGTCTCGACTGGATATCGATTTTCTTTTTTTAGAGTCTTGTGTGACTACTATTTGTTTGAATGGGTGGGGTCAATATTGATGTCAGCCTTAGTATTAACATTGGTATTGGAGTTGATACCATTAAATTGGATTTATGATTGTTCCTTCCTTTTATGTTATGTTATTGAAAGGAACTTGATTCTTAAGATTCGACAAGTCGTATTGAGTAGAGTCTCATTTAATAGTGTGTATCACACAACACTCATAAGGGAGAAGGTACAAGTCATTTAGGAATGATCCACTTTCTTGGTATTCTATTTTCATGCTTGGAGTCTAAGTCCCGAAATCTTCTCTAATCTTTGTCTGTTCACTTTTCAGATCATGCCTCGATGATGTAAGATGCAAGGTAACTCTTCTATTCCAACTGGGGATAATGTTGAAGGGACACATACTTATCAGGGTATCTTTACTCGGTCTAAGGGTCTAGTCCCTGATATTTCTGGAGTTCCTCCGATTGCTACTAATCCTCCATAGGGTGAGATGACTAATGCTGAATTTTTCCAATTAATTTTTGTTATTTCTCAGTTGGTTGCTGCTCAGGCTGAGCGGGATGCATATTCTACTCTATCTACTGGTGCCAAAAGGGTTGGCAAGTTTATGAAGAGAAATTTCTGACTTTTATGTTTGTGAAGGTGGAGGATGATCCTCAGGGTTTCTTGGACGAAATGGAGAAAATGTTTAGGGTAATACAGGCCATAAATATGGAAAGGGTGAATTTTTCTGCTTGCCAGCTTAAGGATGTGGCACTCCAATGGTAAGAGGAGTAGGATAGGGTGAGGGGTGATATTGAGGAGGAAAATTTGTGGGAGACTTTCTCTAATGCCTTTTATAATGCCCCGATCCTGGTTCTCGAAATGCTACACGGTGCTCATGACCCCAAAGGACCACAAACTAACCTATGACTAATATTTGTACATGTACACTGCATAATATGACATAATAATGCAGAAACATGCACTAAAAGTCCATAAGGTTCAATACTGAACATGATCTGAATAATATACCATTTGTGTAGGGTAATAGAATACCCAAAAGAAAACTAAACATACTGAAGTTTGAAATATGATAGTCTAGAAAGCCTCTAACTGACTGAACTGTCTGAGTAAGGAGTTGATGGGACGTGTCCCCAAATAACTCTAACTAATAAACTAATTAAGTAGATAATAGGGAAATAACCATGTCCTTGAAAGATGAGGACTCACTTTTAACTCTCTCTGTGGATATCTAGAATCTAATGTTGCTTTGGAGCTCATGTCCCAAACCTATGGTATAAGACACCATAGAGAAAATACATCAGTACTTTGAATGTTCTGGTATGCATGTGAGGTAGGATGAATGCATGGGTTCATATGTATGAACAATAATATTAACTGACTAACTATAATTAGCGTGAGAATACATGCATGAGACAAAACAACTGACACTAATACTGTGATAACATAATTACTGAATCTGAATATAACTGATAACATGAGTGACTGTATATGACAGTCCTAAATTTGTTGGAACTATATGAGTTCCATACTATATCTGAGTTGACTGTATCTGACAGTCTGGAAATCTAAAAAACTATTCGAGTTCTATTACTGAGATTGATTAACTATGTCTGACAATCTTGATTCTATAACATGAAACTGTGGAAAGTAGTCATCTAACTGACATACCCCTAATATGCTATTATAGCTGAGTTAGGGTCCAATCTGTAACCCTAATTTTAAGCAAGAGAATACTGCGTCTTTGGTAAGGACAAGCTATTGGCGACCCTCATCTGATAGTGTTCCCAAAAGAGAAAAGTGAGTACCTTATCTGACAGTGCTTATCCACCTCATCAACCATCATCGAGAAGTGTTGATGTCTCAACCTATGCTGGCTATATAGTTCTGGAACGCAAGGATAACTTCTAAGAATCACACCCTCATCTGATAGTGTGTGTTCCTATCCTTGGGTTCACTCGGTGTTAATTCCTACTCCCATCTGAATAGATACTGAACATGATTAACTGAACTGAATATGGGCTGAGTTACTGTATAATATTGACTGATGGAATACTACTAATATCTGACAATTGACTGAGTTCATGTGATCCTGGAGATTTCCTGAGTCATTAGACTATCTAAAGTCCAAGGATTCATAGTTTGACTAAGAGTATCGTGAGAATATGACATAGCTCTAGGCACACAAATAATGTTTCGGGTACGAGTACCCCCAGGGCTCGATGGAAGAAAACTGACCAAGTATAACTTACTTGAACATATAACTAAGATCATAATCGATAAAACATTTTTAAAAGCATTTCATCAAAACATGTGATAGGCATAACTTGTACATACATGGGGATTTCATGGTATCATGCTAGTTAGGCACTTTTCCTTCATCTAGGCATTTAATCAAACATATTGAAGGCATGGTTTATGTAAACATCATTGTACAATAACTAAACATCATGGTTCAATTCTAATTCCATCATTCAAGGGTTTAGTCATAGATTTACACAAATCTATATCTATAATGATTTAACCCACATAGAATTTCTCACCCAACAGGGAGTAGAATTCAATTTCTCATTATCCACACGAACAAGAGCAGCACAATCATGAAATTTATAAAAAAGTTCATAAACTTAAATTTATAAAAGGGATTCTTGGGATTCATGGACAAAAAGAGTCCATGAATGAACACTATGCATACCTTAGTTGGTGATTTCATAAGGATTGACGGTGAAACCTTCTCAAATTTGAATCCCTAATAGAAACCCTATCTTGTTCATCAGAGAAACTTGAGAGAAACTAGTATATTTTGGGTAAAGAATAGCTAAATCACATGTTATTCGGTTTAAACAGGGGTAGAAAATTGACCTTTTTAACCCGTTGATGCGTCTTTTAAATTGTCAAAATTTCCCGAACTGGACCTTTAGCATGACGTGGCGCTATCGCACCATGTCACTAGATTTTGACAAGTGGAAAATTGAGGGATGGTGCAACGTGGGACCATCGCATTACCACTTCCTTTATGATGTGGAGCTATGGCGCGATGCAGGGGAAATCGTGCTGACACACAAGAAAACGAAAAATTCTGAATTTGGACCCTAGCACGATGCACCATAATCGTGGACCCCTACTGGAATTTTCCAAATTCCATTTCCTCTTGTGGCGCGGCGCATCACTGACCAATATGACATTGTTTTACGATGAGAACTTGAAATAGTCATAACTTCTGACCCGGTTATCAGATTTGGGAGAACCTAATATCGATGGAAAGATTATTGAATTCGCCACATGAAAAAAGTGAAAATATTTAAATTTCTTCATAGAATAACCATCATTCATTTAGAAGCTAATACTAAACATTCTTGAGATAAAATTAGTTAGGAAAAAGTATGGGGTATTACACCTTTCTAGACATCATTTTTTCTCAGGAGTTGAGGGAAGTGATGGAAGAGGAATTTATCAATTTGAGAAAAGGAAAAATGTCTTTCAAGGAATATGCCATGAAATTTTATCAGCTGTCAAGGTATGCTGTGGAATTGGTGTCTCATATTAGGACAAGGATGAGAAAGTTAACTTTCGTATTGTCTTGGGATTTTATCCTTGAAATCAAGACTTCTTTGTTGATCAAGGATATGGATATTTATATGTTGGTAGTTCATAAGTAACAGATGTCGGATGAAAAGAGAAAGCAAGATGAATTTGGGAAAAGGCAGGGTAAGATGTTTAAGTTATCTAAACAAGGTGGTCCACAACAACAAGGTGGTCGGGATGGTGGTAAGTGGCTAAAGAAAAAGTGGGGGAGTTTTGGTTCCTTCTATAAATTAGCACTTCTTACCTTAAATAGTCCGGTGATAAGCGTCAACAGGGTGGAAATAATTTCTGGGCACAGGGTACCCAAGCTCCAGCAAGTGAGGCTCAGTCAGCCTTATCCTGCCCTCCATTTTGGTTTTGTTGTAGGTTGCATAGGGGTTTCTATGATGATTTGAGGGACAGTTATTTCAGATGTGGTCAGCCAAGCCATATGTTCAGAAACTTTCAATTTGGTAAAGTTGCTTTAGAATCGAGTAAAGCTCTAACTGCTTCATCTTCTGCTATTACACCAAATGATGCTTCTTCTGTATCTATTTCTACTTTTCCTACTAATGCAGGTATGAATCGGTTATATGTATTTGCTACTCAGCAAGAATCTGAGGCATCACCTGATATCGTGATTGGTATGTTACAACTCTTTCTTTGTTATGTGTATTGTTTGCTTGATCCAGGGTACTCTTTGTTACGTCACCCGATTTGTGGCTTTTATTTTAGTTTTGATCCTAATTTTATATTGAATTCTTTTACTATTTCTATCAGGGTTTGTGACTTTATGATTGCTAAAAGGGTATATAGGGGTTGTGTGGTATCTTTTGATAGTAGCTAGGCCTTGTGAATTTGTTTGAACTTGATATAGTGTATTTTGATGTTATTCAAGGGAGTGATTGTTTGTACTCTTACTATGCATCCTTAGAAGTCAGACCCATAATATTGTCGTTAGGTTCCCTAGTTAACCAGTTATTGAGTAGGAGGGTGGTTTCCTAGCTCCTAGGGACTCTTTATTTCTTATGTTAGAGATGAGAGGTTAATCTTTAAAGCCTATCTCTATCATTTGGTTCGAGATAAAGATTCTAAGTTCGATGGTCCTTCTTTAAATTCGCTACTGGTGGTAAATGAGTTCCCTAAGGTCTTTCCAAATGATCTTCCTGGTGTTCCTCCAGATAGGGAGATTGAGTTTGGGATTAATTTGGTTCCAGACACTCTTTGAATATCTATTCCTCTTTATGGAATGGATATGGCATAGTTGAAAGAACTCAAGGATTAACTTAAGGCTCTTTTGTATGAGGGTTTGATTCATCCTAATTTGTCCCCCTGGGGTGCACCAATATTATTCATGCAAAAGAAAAATAGTTCCTTTCGGATGTGCATTGACTATCTACAGTTGAATAAGGTGTTTGTTAAGAACAAACATCCTTTCCTAAGGATAGATAAGTTGTTTGATTAGTTATAAGGTTCTTAATTTTTTTCTAAGATAGATCATCAGTCTAGGTATCATCAGCTTAAGATTAAGAAAAAGGATATCCCTAAGATAGCTTTTTGTACTCAGTATAGGCACTATGAGTTCCTGTTGATGTCATTTGGTTTTACTAATGCGCCAACGACACTTATGGATTTGATGAATAGGGTTTTTAGCAGTTTGTTGATCTTTTTGTCAGTGTGTTTATTTTTGATATTCTCGTTTATTCTAAGAGTGAGATAGATCATCACTATCACCTCCTTATGATGTTGTAGACCTTGAAACAATAATAGTTGTATACCAAATTCTCCAATTGTGAGTTTTGGTCAAACACTGTGACTTTTCTTAGTCATATTATTTCTGGTGAGGGGATCATAGTGGATCAGCAAAAGGTGGTAGTGGTTAAAAGATGGCCTAGACCAATGACTCCAACCAATATTTGGAGCTTCTTGGGTTTGTCTAGGTATTATAGTCGGTTTGTGGATGGTTTCTCAATGATTGCTTCCCTGTTGACAAAGTTGACTAAGAGTTGGCAATTTTTAGGTGGTTGTCCCAATAGGATATTTTTTTTAGAGTCTTATGTGACTACTATTTGTTTGAATGGGTGGGGTCGGTATTGATGTCAGCCTTAGTATTAACATTAGTATTAGGGTTGATACCGTTAAACTAGATTTATGATTGTTCCTTTCTTTCATGTTATGTTATGGAAAGGAACTTGGTTTTTATATTAGTTTGGTTATGGTTATTCATTGGGTTTCAGACGGTTGGAATCATTTGGGTCGATCATAATCATAGACCCATTCCAGAGTTTGGGTTTGTGCAAATATGCTATCTTGTTATATGTTTGGAATTCAGCAAACATAGGGTATGTATTTTGATGGTTGGGATGGCTATTAGGGGTGATCTCCAATCCTGGTTGGACTTGAGATGCCGATTATGATAAAGACCCAAGTCGGGTCCTATCAAGTTATTATCAGAGCTTTAGGTTTATGGTCAATTTGGATTCGACAAGCCGTATCGAGTAGAGTCTCATTTATTAGTATGTATCACAACATACTCATAAGGGAGAAGTTACAAGGCATTTAGTAATATTTCACTTTCTTGGTATTATATTTTCATGCTTAGATTCTATGTCCTGAAATCTTCTCTAATATTTGTTTGTTCACTTTTCAGATCATTCCTCGATGATGTAAGATGCAAGGTAACCCTTCTCTCCCAACTGAGGATAATGTTGAAGGGACACATACTAATCAGGGTATCTCTACTCGGTCTAAGGGTCCAGTCCCTGATATTTCTAGAGGTCCACCGATTGCTACTAATCCTTCATAGGGTGAGGTGACTAATGCAAAATTTCTCCAATTAATTTATATTATTTATCAGTTGGTTGCTGCTCAGGCTTAGCGGGATGCATATGCTATTCTATTTAGTGATGCCAAAAGGGTTGACAATTTTATGAAGACAAATTCTCTGACTTTTATGTTTCTGAAGGTGGAGGATGATCCTCAGGGTTTCTTGGATGAAATGCAAAAATTTTTTAGGGTAATACAGGCCATAAATGTGGACAGGGTGAATTTTTCTGCTTGCCAGCTTAAGGATGTGGCACTCCAATGGTAAGAGGAGGAGTAGGATAGGGTGAGAAAAGATGTTGAGGAGTCGACTTTGTGGGAGTCTTTCTCTAATGCCTTTTGTAATGCCCTGAGCCTAGTTCTCGAAATGCTACACGGTGCTCATGACCCCGAAGGACCACAATCTAACCTAGGACTAATATTGGTACCTGTACACTGTATAATATGACATAATAATATGGAAACATGCACTGAAAGGCCATAAGGTTCAATACTAAAAATGATTGGAATAATATAACATCTGTGTGGAGTAATAGAATACCTAAAACATAACTAATCATACTGAAGTTTGAAATATGATAGTCTAGAAAGCCTCTAACTGACTGAACTATCTAAGTAAGAAGTTGATGGGACATGTCCCCAACTAACTCAAACTAATAAACTGATTAAATAGATAATAGGGAAATAACCTTGTCCTCGAAAGATAAAGACTCACTTTTAGCTTTGTCTGCAGATATTTGGAATTTACTATTGATCTGGAGCTCGTGTCTCTAAACCTATGGTATACGACACCACAACGCAAACGTATTAGTACTTTGAATGTACTGGTATGCATGTGAGGTAGGCTGAATGCATGGGTTCATATGCGTGAACAATAATAATAACTGACTAACTATCATGAGCGTGAGAAAACATGCATGAGACATAACAACTGACACTAACACTGTGATAACATGATTATTGAATCTGAATATAACTTATAACATGGGTGACTGTATTTGACAGTCCTGAATTTTATGGAACTATATGAGTTCCGTACTATATCTGAGTTGAATGCATCTGACTGTTTAGAAATCTATAATACTATCTGAGTTCTATTACTAAGACTGATTGACTGTGTCTGAGAATCCTAATTCTATAACATTAATCTGTGGGAAGTGGTTATCTAACTGACATGCCCCTAATATGCTATTATGGTAGAGTTAGGTCCAATCTGTAACCCCAATTAGAAGGGAGTCAATACTGCGCCATTAGTAATGACCAGCTGTGCGTGACCTTATCTGATAGTGTCCCCAAAAGAGAATGGTGGAACCTTGATCTGACAGTGCTTATCCACCTCATCAACACTCATCGCACAGTGTTGATGTCTAAACCTATGCTGGCTACGTAGTTTTGGAATGCAAGAATAACTTGTAAGAATAACACCCTCATCTGAAAGTGTGTGTTCCCATCTTTGAATTCACTCAGCGCTAATTCCTACTCCCATCTGAATAGATTTTGAACATGATTAACTGAACTGAACATGGGCTGAGTTACTGTATTCTATTGACTGATGAAATACTACTAATATCTGACAACTGACTGAGTTCATGTGATCATGGAGATTTACTGAGTCATAAAACTGTCTGATGTCTAAGGATTCATAGTTTGACTGAGAGTATCATGAAAACATGACATGGCTCTAGGCACACAGCTAATGTTTCAGGTACGAGTACCCCCAGGAGTCAATGGAAGGAAATTGACCAAGCATAACTTACTTGAACATATAACTAAAATCATAATCCACAACACATTTATAGAAGCATTTTATCTTAACATTTTTTAGGCATAAGTTGTACATATATAGGGATTTCATGGTATTATGCTAGTTAGGCACTTTTCCTTCATCTAGTAATGTAATCAAATATATTGAAGGCATGGTCATGTAAACATCATTGTACAATAATTAAACATCATGATTTAATTCTAATTTCATCATTCAAGGGTTTAGTCATAGGTTTACATGAATCTATATTTATAATAATTTAACCCACACAGAATTTATCACCCAACAGGGAGTAGAATTGAATTTTTCAATATCCATAAGAACAAGAGCAACCCAATCATGAGAAAATTCATAAACTTGAATTTCGAAAAGGGATTCTTGGGCTTCATGGATAAAAAGAGTCCATGAATGAGCACTATGCATACCTTAGTTCGGTATTTCATAAGGATTGATGGTGAAACCTTCTCAAATTCAAATCCCTAATAGAAATCCTATCTTGTTCATGAGAGCAACTTGTGAGAAACTAGTATATTTTGGGTGAAGAATAGCTAAATCATGTGTTATTTGATTTAAACAAGGGTAGGAAATTGACCCTTTTAACCCTTGGATGCGTATTTTAAAATGTCAAAATTTCCTGCACTAGACCTTTAGTATGACGCGGCGCTATCGCACCGTGTCACTAGATTTTGACAAGTGGGAAATTGAGGGATGGAACAATATGGGGCCATCATGTTGCCACTTCCTTTGTGACCTGGAACTTTGGCGCGACGTGGGAGAAATTATGCTGAGACACTAGAAAACAAACAATTCTGAATTTAGGCCCTGGCGCGATGCTCCATAATTGCGGACCCCTACTGGGATTTTCCAAATTCCATTTCCTCTTGTGGCGCGGTGCACCACTGACTAATATGGCATTGTTTTAGGATGGAAACTTAAAATAGTCGTAACTTCTGAACCGGTTATCAAATTTAGGCGAATCTTATATCAATGGATAGCTTGTTTAATTCCCCACGTGAAAAAGAAGTGAAAAGATTGAAATTTCCTTATGGAATAACAGTCATTCAATTTAGAAGCTAATACTAGACATTCTTGAGATAAAATTAGCTAGGAAAAAGTATGGGGTATTACACCTTTCTAGACTCTTAATATGCCTTGAAATTTTATCAGTTGTCACTGTATGCTGTGGAATTGGTATCTCATATAAGGGCAAGGATGAGAAAGTTCACTTTCGTATTATCTTGGGATTTGATCCTTGAAATTAATACTAGTTTGTTGATCAAGGATATGGATATTTCTAGGTTGGTTGTTCATATTCAACATGTGTAAGAAGAAAAGAGAAAACAGGATTAGTTTGGAAAAAAGTGAGGTAAGATGTTTAAGTTATCTAAATAAGGTGGTGCACAACAACAAGATGGTCGGGATGGTAGTAAGTAGATGAAGAAGAAGTGGGGGAGTTTTGGTTCCTTGTGTACATTAGTACTCTATACCTTAAATAGTAGGGTGATAAGCCTTAATAGGGTGGAAATATTTTTTGGGGCGAAGCTCCAGCGAGTGAGGCTCAGTCTGTCTTATCCTTCCCTACTTTTTGGTTCTATGGTAGATTGAATAGGGGTTTCTGTGATTATTTGAAGGATAATTATTTCAGATGTGGTCAGCCAAGCCATATGCTCAGAAACTGTCGAGTTGTAAGGGTGCTTCAGAAGCGAGTAAAGCTCTGATTTGTTCATCTTTTGCTATTGCACCAAAGGATGCTACTTTTCTATCTAACTCTATTTTTAGTACTAATACAGGTATGAATCAGATATATGCATTTGCTACTTAGCAAGAATATGAGGCATCACCTGATGTCGTGATTGGTACGTTACAACTCTTTCTTTATGAAGTGTAATGTTTTCTTGATCCAGGGTACTCTTTCTTATTTGACCCAATTTATGGCTTTATATTTTAGTTTTGATCCAATGTTTATATTGAATTCTTTTTCTATTTTTATCACGGTTAGTGACTTTGTGATTGCTAAAATATAGGGGGTGTGTTGTATCTTTTGGTAGTAGGCAGGCCTTGTGGATTTGTTTGAACTTAAGGATCTTTTGGATGAGGGTTTCATTTATCGTAATGTGTCCCCATGGGGTGCACCGATATTATTTGTGCGAAAGAAGGATAGTTCCTTTTGGATGTTCATTGACTATCTGCAGTTGAATAAGGTATTTGTTAAGAACAAGTATCCTCTCCTAAGTATAGATGACTTATTTGATCAGTTGTAAGGTTCGAAATTTTTTCTGAAGATAGATCTTCAGTCTAGTTATCATCATCTTAAGATTAAGGAGGAGGATATCCTTGAGATAGCTTTTTGTACTCGGTAAGGGTACTTTGAGTTCCTGCTAATGTCATTTGGTTTTGCTAATGTACCGACAATACTTATGGAATTGATGAATAGGGTTTTAAGGTAGTTTTTTGATCTTTTTGTCATTGTGTTCATTTATAACATTCTCATTTATTTTAAGAGTGAGGTGGATTATCCCAATCACCTTCGTATGGTTTTGTGGACCTTAAAATAATAACATTTGTACACCAAATTCTTCAATTGTGAGTTTTGGTCTAACACTGTGCCTTTTCTTAGTCATATTATTTCTAGTGAGCGGATCATAGTGGATCCAGCAAAGGTGGTCGTGGTTCAAAGATGACCTAGACTAATGACTCCAACCGATATTTGGATCTTCTTGGGTTTGGCTAGGTTTTATAGCCGGTTTGTGGATGGTTTCTCAGTGATAGCTTCCCCATTGACTAAGTTGACGTAGAATAAGGGGAGTTTTGAGAAGATTAAGGATAAGCAAACTTTTACTCCAATTTTTACATTGCCAAAAGGTAATGAGGTGTTTTTAGTTTATTGTGATGCATCCTGGGTGGGACTTGGTTCAATTTTTATGCAGCATGGTAAGGTGATTGCGTATACATCCAGTCAGTTGAAGATGCATGAGAAAAATTATCCTACTCATTATTGGTTGGTTTGAGCATTGTAATGCAGATATGTTCAGTCTGGATTTGGTTTATCAGGCTATGAAAAAGGTCATTCAGGTTAGGCTTAAGGCTGTCCAAAGTCACCTAAAGTCATATGCGGATGTAAGGCATAGAGACTTGGAATTCGAGATTAGGGATAAGGTGTTCCTGAAGGTATCTCCCAAGGATGAAGTATTCTTGTTTGGTAAAAAGGGGAAGTTCAGTTCCTGGTATGTTGGTCCTTACGTGGTAAAGTTATTTATGAATTAGAGTTTCTTTCTAGTTTGATCTCCATTTATCTAGTATTTCATGTCTCTATGTTTAGAAAGTTTCTTGGTGATCCTTCTTCTGTGGATCCTTTGGAAGGATTGGGTATCTCAAAATATCTGTCTTATGAAAAGGTACTGGTTAAGATATTGGATCAACAGGTTCATCGGTTAAAGATCAAAGATATTGCCTCAATTAAGGTACTATAGCAGAACCACAAGGTGGAAGAGGATACATTAGAAATGAAAGTAGATATGCAGTCCAAATATCCGCCTTTGTTTTCTATTTCAGATATTTGTGCGAAAGGTATGTGTTCTTGATCATTCTTAGAAAATTTCCTGGATTTTAAGATTTTAGGCTACACACAACTTCTGGGTACCAGTTGTATGATGGAGTACGAGTGGTATGACTTAGTTGTATGTTTTGGATTTATTTCTAAAATGAGTATGACTTGGTTGGTATGATTTGTTTGGTTTCTGATGGGTCATATGTTATGGGTTTTTCCTACACTAAATCTGAAACTTCATTTATTAAGTTGGATCTGAGTATGATTGACTCACTATGAGTCATAAGATAGGGTATGAGTTGTACCATTGACTCATATGGAAGATAGTAATCAAAATCCTTTGATTCTATTTTGCTAGGGACACAGTTTTGGGGTACTGGTCATATGGTTGGGTATGACTTGGGTTGGGTAGGTCATAAAGTGGATAGTGTTGGGTCCAACAGGGAGGCCTACGGTATGAGTGGTGGGTACCACTCATATTGGAGGGTACGACTGGTATAGAAGAGTCATACCATATCAAGGAAATTTAAGCAGTTAAGTTGGGGGTAAGCAAGACATTTACCCACCTAGCCAATTAAGGCCCCACGACTTATAACACTAATGGGATATCATTTACCCTATTATTCAAATCTTAATAACTTAGAAACTCTCTATAATTCTCTCTAAGTCTCTTGGGTAAAGAAAGGCTAAGGCTTTATCTAAAGGATCAATTTGGAAATTGTACGGGTGATTTTTATCCATTATCTTCATAAAATAAGGTTTGTACTCCTCCCTCATTTTTAGTTCTAACTAAAGGCACGATTTATACAAAGTTTTCATCGCATAATTATTGTATGGTTATTGGGTTTTCAAATATATGTTGGGGTTTTGCTATTAAATGTTTGGTTATGGTTTTCTCATATTTTAACTATGTAATTACATGCTTAGATGGTGGTTTGGATAATTGGTTGCATGGGAATAGTTAGTTGGTAATTGGAATTGCATTGGAAACACTATGCCCTGGACATGTTTGATAAAATGGCTATAATAATGCCTTTACTATATTATTGAACTTTTAATGGAACTATTGCATGATATGGTCTGGTAAACGAACCCTAAATGGTATAATTGGTTTAAATGGTTTGTAATTGTTAAATGGTAAGATATCATGGTCATGGTTATGGTTAATTAAATATCCTTGTGGGGTACAAGGGAATCCCCCTAGTAAGCATGTCTATGAACAACTTGTAGGGTACATAGGATTAACCCAAGTAAACATAATAAGGGAGAACTTTTGGGGTACACGAATTCCCCCAAGTCAACTTGATGATGTAACCTATGGGGTACATGGGAATCCCTTTACAAAAATTTGGCTAAAGATATTTCCTGTAAGCAATAGTCAGTATGATAATACCACTACTTATAAACTAGGTTAATAATTATGGAACAACAGTTTGGTTGGATGGAAATGGTTTTAATTAAGCAATAATGATGGGGTGTGATAGCTAATATGGCTACTGGAAACTTATATTTGTCTACATAAGGGTTGGTCATAGCAACCATGTATGATACTAGAAGGTACAAGGAAATCCTCTAAGTTGTATCATGAAGAGTGATGGGTACTCGAGAATCCCCTACTTTTATGGCATCTCAGGTTCATACGGCTACTCACATTGGGACTTTTTTAGGTGTTACACTGGACCCATATAGCCCTTGGGTGGGTTTAGGAAGGTTATGCTATACATACCAATGTTAATGATTTTAAAGGCATGCAAAAACCGACTCCCTTTCCCAACATGGTTATATATATATGTAAGGTTGTGTGCTTATGGTCGATTTACTTGGTTTTACTAGATGACATTATTGTATCCTTATCCTTAGTTGATGCCCATCTTTGGGCGGCTGTATCACCATGCGATGCAAGAACCTACCAATCTATTTCTACAGCTTACTAATTGGATTTGGGATCAATTTTTAGATTTTAGTGGTGAACTTCTATATTTTGGAGAGGACCATTTCATATCATGGATATCTTTACAACCTTTAGTTATTTTATGGATGTTGGTTTTGGCTATGGTTAGGGAAATATCCCAATCGGATATTGTTTTCTCTTGGTTAGAGGCTTGTGTGACTACTATGGAATGGGTAGGACAGATAATGATATCAACCTTAGTATTGGCATTGGTCTCGGGACTGATACTGTTGAACTGGATTTATGATTGTTCCATCCTTTTATATTATGTCATGGAAAGGATCTTAGTTTTTATATTGGTTTGGTGATGGTTATTTATTGGGTTTTGGATGGTTGGACTCATTTGGGTCGGTCACGGTCATAGACCTATCATAGAGTATGGGTTTGTGAAATTACGCTATATTGTTATATGTTTGAAATTTATCAAACCTAAGGTATGCATTTTGATAGTTGGGTTAGTTATTAGGGGTGGTCTCTGATCCTTGTTGGACATGGGATGGCCATTATGATAAGGCCTCAGGTTGGGTCGTGTCATTTTCATGGCATGATAGTGGGTTTGTGTTGGTTTTGAAATATAAGTTGGGTGTTTTGCTTACTAATGGTTGCATGACATTTTCCGTTGTTCAACTTATGGTTTTTCATGTTATAATGTTGGTTTGAACATGTGGTTGCATGAAAATGTTTAATTGGTTCTTTGTTTGGGTTTCGGAAACTCTATGCCCTCAACATGCTTGATAAAATGCTAATGAGAATGTTTTGTCAGATAGTTTACTATTATTGAAATCTTTGTGTTGCATAATATGGTAATGAAACCTAAATTGGTATGGTCGGTTTTAAATTTTTGGGAAAGGCCTTGGTAGCCATAGAATCAAAATTGATTGTTTTGGAATGGAAATTGACAATAAACTCAACCCACTTGCATAATTATTTTTGGTTTATACATTACTACTTGGTTTTGTTTGTTTCTTGAGACTAATGCGTGGCATAAATAGTTAATTGGTTAAGGATGGTTTTGAAAACCTTTTGTTGTGCACGAGAATGCCCCATATGAACTTATAATGAAAACCTTATGGGCTATACGAAAATCCCCCAAGTTATTTTTATAACGGAGTCTGCGGGGTACATAGAAATCCCCTTAAGGGTTTCTAATGACATTGCTTGCAAGTTATAGTCGGTATGACGATACCACTTTACAATTCCTTAACAATTGACTTTTGGAATTTGTGGTTCTGTTACATGTAAAATGTTTTAATTAGGAAATAATGGTGGGTTGTGATAGCTAGCTTTTAAGATTTGAGTCCAAAAGGTTGACACTAGAAACTCATGTTTGCCGACATAAGGACTGGTCATGACGACCATGTACTTGTTGGGTACAAGGGAATCCCCCAAGTACATTCACGTACATATGTATCAAAGTGGGCGAGGGACACAAGGGAATTCCTGGCAACCTATGGTATCTCCAGTTAGTAGGACTACACTTACTAAGTCCCATCAAAATAGTAACATTGGACCTATATAGCCCTATATGAATTATGATTGTAAAGCTACATTAGCCATGTTATGATTTCAAATGTATGCTAAACCCGGTTTGCTTTCCCAGTATAATATATATACGTATATGTGTGGTTTCATATGGTAATTTAGTTTGGTTTTGAATAATGGCATTATTTTATCCTTACTACTGAGTACACGCTAGCATTAACCCGCTAACCCATCTTCAGGCATCATATCCCCACGCAATGTAGGAATCATCCATACTATCACATCTTCTACTTAGTGACTTGGTGATTTAGGGGTAGCTTGAGTCAGACTGAAGTGGTGACCTTTTATTCTTCCAAAGGCATACTTCATGTTATAGCTTACCTTATGGTTTCACTATTCTTTTGACATTTGTTCTTAGCTATGGTCGAGGGCATGTCCTGACTAGATATTCTTGGTCATTGCTTAGAGGCTTTGTCTGGAAAATTGTGGACTTAGGTATGGAATGGATATAGTTTTTCTTATTATTTGGTTAGGGTTGCTATTTGTTGATTTGACTTGGTTGGGTGGGTCTCGGTTCTAGACCTATCCCAAAGTCATTACATTTTGAATTACTATTTCTTATTATATATTTAAAATTCATCCAACTCAGGGTAGATGTTTGTTGGTTGGTTTGGGAATCAATGGTAGTCTCCGGTCCTTGTTGAACTTGAGATGACCAATACGAGAAGGCCTTCGATTGGGTTGTGTCAAGTTGGTATTAGAGCCTAGGTTTCGGTGTAATGGGGTGTCCACAAAGCCATGTTGAGTAAAGTCTATTTTATGGGTGTGTAGCATGCCACACTTATAAGGGAGAGGCTACGAGGCATCTAGCAGTTTTTTACTTTCTTGTTGTTCTATTCTCGGGTTATAGAATCTAGGGTCTTAAACTCTCCTCTAAATCTTCTTTTTTTCGCTTTTCAGATCATGCCCTTTCGATGATCTGAAGCTTATGGAAACTCACTTGTCCTATCCTAGGATGTCATGGATGAATCTTGTCCAACTCATGGGGTACAGACCCAATCGGGGGTCGCTGCTTCTGATTTTCCACTAACCCAACTCTGAAAGAAAACATTCATGCTCAATTACCCCAAAAAGATGTTACCAATGCTCAATTTTGACGTTTTATTCATTTGTTATCCAAAATAGTATAATCTCTATCACACCAGTCTGGTCCTATTAGTTAGAGAAAGAAAAAGGCAAGGTCTTAAATAGGCAGAGTAAGAAGTCCCAATATTCAAATTGAGGGGGGGGTTAAAGAAATAGTGATAGAGGTGGTGGAAAGTAGTCTAATCAAGGGAATTCAAGAAGTCCCCTGGTGGTTGTCAGTGTCCGATATCCTTAGTGTTCTAGTGATTATCATTTTTAGGCTGGTAGAGCCTAGTCAGCCTCACCCTATCCCTCATGCCAATTTTGTAGCCTGTTGTACTATGGTTATTCCTATAAGGGTAGGAATCAGTGTTTTAGTTATGGTTAGTGGGTTATATAAAGAAAAAGCGTCCCACAAGGATTGCCTTTAAGGAAAATAGGATCCCGGTTACCATTTTTCTAAATCTACACTGAGGGTTGTTGCTTCTGGTTTAGGCATTGGTCAGTTTTGTCCGTATGATCACGCACACGATAGAAGTTTAAGGCATCGCCTGATGTTAATAATGGTACATTGAAAAATCTTTTCCTATGATGTGTACTACTTGATCTGGGGTCCATTCTCTCTTATGTGATCTCATTTGTGGCTGTGCATTTTTGTTCTGGTCTATAATGTGTTTCAGACCTTTTTTTCTATTTCTACCCCGGTAAGTGAATCTGTAATTTCAAGGAGAGTCTATAGGGGTGTGTGGTATCAATTGGTAGTAAAGAAACAGTGGTGCATCTATTTGAATTAGATATGATGGATTTTAATGTCATATTGAGGATTGATTGGTTGCACTCGTGTTATGCATCTCTTGTTTGCCGAACCCATAAGGTTATCTTTAAATTCCCTAAGTAGTTGGTTATTTAGTGGGAGAGTAGTTCAGTAGATCCTAATGGGAAGTTCATATCATATATTAGATCTTAGAGATTAATCTCCAATGGGTGTCTCTATCATCTTGTTCGGGTTAAAGATTTTAACTCGGATGTCCTACTTTTTATTCCATCCTGGTTGTGAATGAATTTCCTGAGGTATTTCCTTATGAACTTCCTGGTGTTCATCTTGATAGGGATTTTATGTTTGGAATTGATCTTGTTCTATACACTCATCCACTTTCTAATCCTCCATATAGAGCGGCTCCGGCTGAGTTAAATGAGCTCAAGGATCACTTAAAGGATCTTTTAGATAAGGGTTTTGTCCGTCCTAGTGTTTCTCTGTGGGGTGCTTTAATTCTTTTATGTATAAGGGGGATGGTTTCCTCAGGGTATGTATATGTTACTGACGGGTTTATAAGGAAATTAGGGTGACCTCCTCGTAGGATAGCACATATATGTATATCCTATATGGGGTACTCGATTGGTAGTACATGATGGTTGATATACACTAAGTTTGAACTTTAGATGTTCATTTTTGTGAAAAAAGTATATTATTTTGAGGATATCTAGGTGAGAGTTGTAAGGTAGATTAGTAGGCTTGGCAGGGCATGCGAAAGCGATGAGGTTGATGACTTAGGGATACAGGAGTGTGAAAATTGTGACATAAATGCCAGAGGTCCAAGTTGAACTGATTGATTGGGATTAATTCATTGAATGGGTTAAGGCATCGAGTTTGTGATGATATGTTGGACCCTAGGTAGAATCTATATAGATGAGGTTTTAAGTATAGAAGAGCCAAGTGTTCTAGTACATATCTGTAGTGATACCCCTTAGAGTGGAGTGTTGTTCTATAGGTGTCGTAAGATAGGTATCGAAGGGCTAATCTTAAATTTTTTACAGCGGTAGACTTCAAGGGAAAATCGGGGTGAATTTACCACTAATATACAGATTCCCTCTTATTATGATTAAGAGGGCACTCTACTAGCGTTACACACATTCTAATAGTACTTATGCCTAAGGTCTGTATTCTATGTGTGTTGTATGTCCATACTCTAACCCTAGAATCAAATGCAATAATGGTCCTCAGAATTTTGAGCTTTCAAGTGTTCATACTCTATAATGAGGTGTTCATACCCTATGTCATGATATGCATGATTTTTATATTCATATCATACATCATGCCCTATTTCATGAAACAATAGTTTCAAGTGGAAATCCTAGCTTTATTCCATGGATATGAATCTCGGCTTTACATTACACTATCTAGGATGTATGTAGTCATCTCTATTCTAGTGCCCATTCCTAAGGACTGGTATTATGGTGTGTTTATGTCGGAGTAATCCTTTATTTATAACATGGGTGGTTGCCTCTGAGTACTTCATGTCTATATTACTGTATATTATTTCCTAGGTCTCGCCTTGGGTCATACGACAAATAGGAATCATAATTGGGAAGTTACCCCCTAGGGGCCCGTCTAGGGGTAACACTAGACCTGTATAGCCCATGGGTGGATTATGAAAGTAAATCTACACAACCCAAGTTATGATTTCAAATACATGCTAAACCTGGTTCCCTTTACCAGCATATATTTTTATGTATGAGGTAGCATATGGTTATTTACTTTTGTTTTGAGTAATGGGATTATTTTATCCTTACACTTGAGTACATGCTAGCGTTCATCTACTAACCCGACTTTAGGTGTTGTATTCCCACATGATGCAGGAACTGACCATAAAATCACACCTCCTACTTAGTCACTTGGTGATTCGGGGAAAGCTTGAGTCAGAATGAAGTGGTAAGCTTCTATTCTTCGAAAGGCCCATTTCATGTTATGGTTTACCTTATGCTTTCACTATTCTCTTGACATTTTTTTGCTATGGTTAGGGCCATATCCTGACTACATAAACTTGGTCATTGATTAATAACTTTGTATGGATAACTGTAAACTTGGGTATGGAATGGATATGGCTTTGATTATAGTTTGGTTTATGTTGCTATTGGTTTATTTGACTTGTGTGGGTGGGTCTTAATTATAGACTTATCCCAAAGTCATTAGATTCTGAATTACTCTATTTTATTATATGTACAAAATTCATCCAACTCAGGGTATGCGTGTAACACCTTGGAAGAACACCCTAGACGTCACATGGTGCTCAAGACTATGAATATACCAAGCTAACCCTTTTATGCCTACTTAACTTGGAACTCACTATAAAAGTAAACTGATATATAAAATCAGACGATAAATAAATTAATATCTTAACTGAAAGTCTTTAACTTGGAAATTTTAAAAACAAACACTTTGGAATCTAAAATAGAAAACAGTCGGACAAGCCTCTGTTTCTAACTAAAGTGCCACTGGGACAGACACTAGCTGGTCTGACGTTAATAGAAATCATATAACAAAAATACTTCTTCAATATCAAAGTCTAATAATGAAACACCTAGGCTTTGGACCATGGGAAGAACTTTACTATTTGATGTTTATGAGTTGGGTATGACTAGAGACTTGAGCCGTACCCATGGATATAGGTCGTACCCACCTTTCCCTCCCTCTCTCACAACTTGATAATTCCTTTAGGGTAAAACACTATCCACTATACTACATGGCCTCTCCTTGTTCATAACCAATGCATACGATTCGTATACTACTCAATTGTATAGAGTAATGTTTCAACTTAAGTGGACTGTTTTATATACAGATGATGCTTATGAGTTAGAGGTTGTGTCATACCCATTGTTTATGAATCAAGGGTGTCAACTCGTACCTTTAACTATATATATGACCTAGGAGGAGCCTAGGGTATGAGTAAGGGTACCACTTGTACCCTAGGGTCTAATAACTTAAGGAGTCGAACCCATTGACTGGGTTATTTTCTAGCTTTTAACTAAGGGCCTTGTTTTCATTTCCCATGCCTAAATCCCTAAGTCCCTTCACTGTATAAGGCATTGTATCCTCTTAAGCCCTCATTTTAAAAGACTCAAACACTCTAAAACACACCAAAGGTTCTTGAAATAAGATCAAAGGGGAGTCATTATTATTGGTTATTCAAGTTTCCTAAGGAATGTATATATTATCTTCTTAAATAACTCTAAAACCCATGGATTTCACACTTGATTTAGTAATTGTATATGGTGGTTTTGAAATCAAATGAAAAGGGTTTTGTTGCAAAATGATGAACAATGATGATACCTACTCAGACTTTTGTTTATTCATATGATTGATGATAATTTACATACATGGATTCTTGTTGTATGTGGTATAATATGTGTTTTATGAATAACCCTAATCTTAACAAATTCTACCATGAAAAGGACCTTGTTAAAGGTAAGGAGATAAGGTGTTTGTGAAAATGTCTAAGTGAATTATCTAGTCACATGATGGCGATGTTTTGAACTAGGGAAATGGCTGCATATGTATGAATTCTTTATAAATGATATTGTGATTGTAATAATAAGCCATGTATTGTGTAATTAATGACCTTGATGGTTTTATTAATAGGAAGGGGATTAAAGTCCCTAACATGAAAATGAACAGAAATTTTGTGTATTTGTTGTATAGAATTGCTAATGAAATATGAATGGCTTGTAAGGGTCTTGAGGACCGTGATTTGAATTGTATGAGGAGTTGAATTAAGGTATTGTCCTATTGAAAGGGTTGAGAAATGAAGGCTCCCACGAGGGCCATATGGTTATGTATGACATTGAATTAGCTAAATGGATTGATGTCCTTATATTTGGAATTGAATGTCTATGGATGCATTGACATAGGGACTTGCAATGTCAACTAATGATAGTCGTGATGGCTTGAGGTTAAAGTCCCTTGCGTAATAAAATTGCTTATGGTTAAAGTCCCTTGCATAATGAGATCTCATGAGGAAAAAGTATCTTGCCAAATGATTTATTTTGGGGTTAGAGTCCCTTATATAATGTGGAATGAGGTTATAGTCCCTTTTCAAATGTGTGGGCATACATTTGAATCCCTTGATTGAATGAATATGTGTGAGCAGTTAGATTCCCTCACTTATACAAATGTCTGTGAGTGGTTAGAGTCCCTCACTTGAATAAATGTCTATATGGTTAGAGTCCCTTACTTAATGATATATGAATATGGTAAAAGTCCTATTCCTAATGAATAAATGCTTAAGTCTATAAGTGTTAATGGTTGGAGTCCTCTATTGCATGCATGATGAATGAGTGTTTCCAAAGTATGGATAAATCTTGTCCCCTTGATTAGCATGTGATATGTATATATCGATAAGGTTATGAATGTTAACGAATACGATATATTGCTTGTTGTTGAATGATGATTCTATTTTACACTTATCTTTGAGTCACATGCTAGCTTTCCAACCACTAACTATTTTCAAACGCTATGTCCCCTCGTGACATATGGGACGGAGCATCTTCTTATCTTTCTGTGCAGTAATTAGAACATCTAAGTTGTTCATGCATTGATCTGGGAGTTGTGAGCTTTCTTACCTTGGAAGACATTCCTTCTTGGTTTCCTACCTTTAGACTTTTTCTTATTTTTATTGGTTTGGTTATTGTCGAGGTATTGTCCCGACATATACATCTCTAAACTTCGAGTTATACAGAGGTATTGTGGATGACTATGAACTTGGGAATATTGGTTAGTTGATGAAGCTAATGATGTGCTTAGAAATGTTTATGTTATGACTTATATTATGTTTTTCTTCTATCTTATCGTATAGTAATATTCTATCCAACCCTTGTGACTTATATTAATGACTAGGTTGGGTTATTTTAGAGACCTCCTGTTCATGTGATCTTAGGGTGCATATATGACATGGCTTGGTTTTTTGAGGTGTGCCAAGTTGTTATTAGAGCCAAGGTTCGGGGTCAGTTTAGTGTCCACAATACTATGTCAAGTAGAGTCTTTATAGGTGTGAAGCACACCACACTTATAAAAGGGGAGCTATAAGATATTTTAGGAAATGGTTTCCTTTCTTGTGTTTCAATATCAAGCTCTAGTTTCTATTTTCTATGTTTTATATCATACCTCCAAGGAGATCTAAGACTCAGGCAAACCCTTTTGAGGGCCCTATGGATGAACCTCGTCCAACTTCTGGAGTTTGTACCGGGGCTAGGGATATGGGTTCTAAGAGCTGACAGTTGGAAAGCTAAGGTTGTAATACTATCAACTTCAATCATGTCTTCAACCTTTTTTATTAAGACTCTGCAGGCATCACCATACCAATCCAGATTTCTTTATGCAATACAATTCAACAAAGTATACATCTTCCACCCGCCCCCACTAACCCCAACTATAAGAGTGACCCTTCTATTACATTACCTTAGAAGAATGATACTAATTCTAGTTTTCTCTCTATCAACCTCTTGACTCAATTGGTAGCATCTCAAGCGGAGCATGGTGCTCCGGCTACCATTTCTTCTGAGGCCACATAAATTAGCCAATTTATGAGGTTGATCCCTCATATTTTCTCTAGTGTGAAGGTTGAGGAGTATCCTCAAGGCTTTGTTGATGAAATAGAGAAGAGCATACAACTTATGCCTTCTTTAGAGATTGTGTCCGTTGAGTTTGCTTCCTAGTAATGGAAAGATATAGCGTACCAATGGCACAAGGGGTGGGAGTTGTCTAGAGGTGTTGATACTAGTCTCTCTATGTGGGAGGACTTTTTCGAGTCTTTTGTAGACCACTTCTTTCCTCAAGAGTTGAGGGAGGTCAAGGCAGAAGAATTTGAGAACTTGAAGCAAGGGCGTATTATCGTTCAAGAGTATACCTTGAAATTCTATCAATTGTCAAGGTATACTCCATAAATGATTTCTAACATAATGTAATTCCCCGTATGTCATACTCAAAATGCTACACGGTGCTCATGACCCCGAAGGACCCCAAGCTAACCCATGACTGATATCTGTAACTAATCACTGAATAATACATTGTAAATATGTGGAATATAAGCTGTAATGCCATAACGTTCAAAACTGAACTAATGCTGAATATAATACAATGTCCGTAATGGGGTATGACAATACCCAAAACTAAGATAAACTGTCTGAAACATGTTATAGTCTGAAAGCCGCTAAACTATCTGAAAACTATTGAGTTGATAGGACATGTGTCCAACTTACTCCGAACTACTGAAATAATAAAGTAATAAAATAATCATGCTATCCTTGAATGATAGGGACTCACTACTAGTCTGACTACTAAACGTCTAATCTACTAAGGATGCTTGGGAGCTCGTGCTTCTAAACCTATGGTATAAAATACCATAGTGGAAATACGTCAGTATTTTAATTGTACTGGTATGCAAGTGAGGTAGGCTGAATGCAATGGTTCAAATGCATGAACAATACTAACTAACTGAATAACATGAATGTGAGAATACATGAATGAATACGTAACTATAACGGAGATCATGATAATGCTAACTTATAAATTTTGATAACGTGGATTTACTGATATCTTAGTACTAATACTGGGATACTGAAAGACTGAGTCTTCTAAATATTGAGGAACTAATTTCATATTACTAATAAAGAAATGATTGTTTTTGACATTTCTGATTATGAAGAACTGGTTTGATTGACTGTATCTGACTGTCCTGAAATTGAATACTGATAACATAGGGTACTGATAACTGTATGAATAAAACAACTAATACTGAACGACTGTATCTAACAGTCTAGGTTCTGATGGAACTAGTTGAGTTTCGTACTATTCTGAGTTGACTGTATCTGACAGTCCTAAATTCTTTAGAACTATCTGACTTCTATTAGTAAGACTGAATAACTGTATCTAATAGTCCTAATTCTATAACTAAAATTGTGGGAAGTATTTATCTAACCGACATGCCCCTAATGTACCATTATGACTGAGTTAGTGTCCAATTTGTAACCCCAATTGGATGGGTGTCAATATCGCGCCATTGGTAAGGACAAGCTGTGAGTGACCCTTATCTATTAGTGTCCCCAAAAGAGAACGGTGGGCCCCTCATCTGACAGTGCTTATCCACCTCACCAACCCTCATCTGACAGTGTTGATGTCTCAAACTATGCTAGCTACATAGTTTTGGAATGCATGAATGACTTCTAAGAATCTCACCCTCATCTGATAGTGTGTGTTCCCATCCTTGGCTTCACTCGGTGCTAATTCCTACTCCCACCTGAATAGATACTAAACTGATACTAATGGTATTATTTAGTGGAGCTTAACTGAGTTCACTGAGTTCTTTTGACTGACGGAATGCTACTGAGATATGAGGACTGATAGAGAGTACTGAAGTTACTGAGATTTCTAGGAATACTGAGGTTACCGAGATTACTGAGTACCGATATTACTGAGACCACTGAGATTACTGAGTAGGACTAGACTAATACTGAATTTACTGAGTTTTCCTGAGTCATGTGATACAAAATCAAACCAACAACACCAAGAGCTTAAAGTAGGCTCGGATTTCAGTCCAACAACACAAGAACAACAAGTTTAAGTTTCGGTTTTTCAGCCCACAACACAAGAACAACAAGATAGATAACAATGCTAGTGAATCGAAAAGAGCCCCACACGGCTTCACTAGACTTTAAGATAACAAAATCAACAACAACAACAAGATAAAGAAAGATAGATAACTTGACATATAACATTCAAGAAACTAAGAACCCTAACATCAAGAGAGGACCCTAAGTCTAATGAATATAAACACCAAGTTCTTACGAGGACCAAGAAGCACTCAACGACCTCAAAACCCTTGTTTCTAGCCAAAGAGACAACACAAGTATCCCTCTACTTGTGAGATAATAGGGGCGGCTTCTATGAGTGGAAGAGAGAGGAAAGGTTTAGTGTTTTAGGTTACAAAAATCAGCATTCAAAAACTAAGGAACAACTCTCTAACATGTTCTATTTATACTACAAACAAAAGGGGTAAAATGACCCATACGCCCTTGCTTCTTGTGCCAACCTTGGAGAGTAGTTTATTACACATTAGGACCTCTCTTCACACATAAAAACGTTTAGGTCCTTGGTTGGTTCAATCACCAACTCACACACGGCCATTTGCATGAACAAAGCTTGGAGCTTTTGTAATTCCCGAGCTTGGCTTCGTGTGAAAGGCCGTGTACCTGTGGAGGCTGACCTAAACGTATCATCCTCTCCATCTTGAGAGGAATTTAACCTCAAATTCAGCATTTGGTCATCTTCAACCGCATCCACAAGGGAGAGATCACCAACGTTGAAAGTGTTGTGCACTTGATATTCCGGTGGAAGGTCAATCTTGTAGGCGTTGTCATTGATTCTCTCAAGTACTTGGAAAGGACCATCACCCCTTGGCAGCAATTTGGACTTCCTTTGAGCTGGAAACCGATCCTTTCGAAGATGCACCCACACCCAATCTCCGGGCTCAAGCACAAGCCTTCTTCTCCCTTTGTTTACCCTTTTTGCAATCTCTTGGTTCTTCTTTTCAAGCTTGATCCGCACCGTCTCATGTATTTTCTTCATTGCCTCGGCTCTTTTATTTCCATCTAAGCTGGTCATGAGATCACTATACAAAGGAGTGAGATCTAAAGGGGTAAGGGGATTCAGGCCGTAAACACATTCAAAGGGAGTCATTCCCGTGATCTAATGTATTACCCGGTTGTATGCAAATTCCACCAAGGGTAGGTGATCTTCCCATGAAGTCAGTTTACCTTTAACCATAGAACGTAGCATAGACCCCAAGGTTCTATTTACTACCTCCGTTTGGCCATCGGTTTGTGGGTGACAAGACGTGGAGAAAAGTAACTTCGTTCCAAGCCTACCCCACATGGACTTCCAAAAGAGACTTAGGAACTTGGAGTCCCTATCGCTCACAATAGTCCTCGGTACCCCGTGAAGCTTTACAACATGTGCAACAAATAATGAAGCTACACTACGAGCATCCTCGGTTTTAGCACATGGAATAAAATGAGCCATTTTAGAGAATCTATCAACCATAACAAAAATGCTATCTCAGCCCTTTCTAGTCCTTGGCATCCCCAAAACAAAATCCATCAAAATGTCCAACCAAGGCCTAAGGGGAGTAGGTAGTGGGGTGTATAATCCTTGAGGTAGGAGACGAGACTTCGCACTCCGGCAGGCCACGCATTGACTACAAATTTTAGTGACGTCTTTGCGCATTTTGGGATAATAGAAGTTCTCCTCTAAGATTCCGAGTGTCTTGTCTACCCCAAAGTGACCCATGAGGCCTCCGTCATGGGACTCCCTCACAAATAATTCCCTCCAAGAACTAGAAGGAACACACAACCTCCTCCCCTTGAACAAATACCCATCAAACCGAGAGTAGGAGGAATGGTCATTCTCCTTAAGCCAACGGTCCCTTCCCCACTCTTCGCATTCCCTAAAAATAGGAGCAAAGGTAGGATCCTCGGGATATAACAACCGCAAGCTCTCAAAACCCATCAATTTCGAAGACAAGGTAGCAACAAGCACATGCTTCCTAGACAAGGCATTGGCAACAACATTTTCCTTTCCCCTTTTGTAAAGAATTACATAAGGGAAAGTCTCGATGAACTCAATCCACTTAGCATGACGCCTATTCAACTTGTCTTGGCTCTTAAGGTGTTTCAACGACTCATGATCCGTTCGTATCACAAACTCCTTAGGCCACAAATAATGTTGCCAATTTCCCAAGGCTCTAACAAGGGCGTACAACTCCAAATCATAAGTTGAGTAATTAAGAGTTGCCCCTTTGAGCTTTTCACTGAAATAAGCAACGGGCTTACCTTCTTGCATCAAAACATCCCCGATTCCAACCTTACTAGCATCACACTCTACTTCAAACATCTTATAAGGCTTTCCAATATAAGGCTTTCCAATATAAGGCTTTCAAAACATCTTACACATCATCAAAGTAAACCACCACAAACTTTCCAATATAAGGCTTCATTACATGATTCATTAGCCTCATAAATGTGCTAGGAGCATTGGTAAGGCCGAAGGGCATGACCAGCCACTCATATAGACCGAATTTGGTCTTGAATGCAGTCTTCCACTCATCACCGGGTTGCATGCGAATTTGGTGATAGCCGCTCCTAAGGTCCACTTTAGACAAAAACAAGATCTGTGGAGCTCATCTAACATATCATCTAGTCTAGGGATTGGATGACGATACCTTATCGTGATTTTGTTGATGGCTCTACAATCAACACACATGCGCCAAGTTTCGTCCTTCTTTGGTACCAAAAGCACCGGAACAGCACACGGACTCATGCTTTCCTTTATGTATCCCTTGTTGAGAAGCTCCTCAACTTGTCTTTCAAGCTCCTTAGTGTCCATGGGATTGCTCCTATAGGCCGGTCTGTTTGGAAGTTGTGAACCCGGCACCAAATCAATTTGGTGCTCAATTCCCCGAAGTGGGGGCAATCCTTGCGGAAGTTCTTGAGGAAATACATCTTCATACTCCTGCAATAGACAAGAAATCAAAGGGGAAATGGAAGAATTAGTGGGGTTAGTATTAAAACAATGGGCCAAAAGTAACATCGGCTTGTTTTCATCATGGTCCACGAAGAGTTCTTTCCTCCTAGCCAACATCACTACGTTTTCCATCTCCCTTGTCGTTGGGACAGCCTCGGATGTCCCTACTTTCTCACCTACGGCATCCCCCCCTTTTTCACCTTTTCCGGATTCCTTCCCCTTTCCCTCTAACTCTCTCATCTTTTGATGCCACTCATTTACTTGGGAGGGTGAAAGAGGGTAAAGTGTGACCTTTCGGCCATCCTTCTCAAGCGTATACCGGTTGGACCTCCCATCGTGTTTAGTAGACCTATCATATTGCCATGGTCTACCTAACAACAAGTGACATGCTTGCATTGGGATCACGTCACAAAGCACTTCATCGTGGTAGTTTCCCACCTTAAACAGAATCACACATTGCCTTGTGACCTTTAATTCACCACAATCGTTCAACCATTGTAGCTTGTAAGGACTAGTGTGTAGTGTAGTTGGAAGCTTCAAGAAATTTACCATAGCATGGCTCGCAACATTTGTACAACTACCACTATCAATCACCAAGGTGCACACGCTCCCCTTTACAAGACACTTAGTATGGAATAGATTTTCCCTTTGACTCGGGTCATCCATCGCCTTACTAATCATGACACGTCTAACCACAAAGTTTGGAACCACACACTCCCCTTCTTGTGGATAGACATCTTCACTACCATCTAATTCATCATCATTCGGCCCACTTTCAGCTCCCTCTCCATCTTGAGGCTCGGCCTCATCCTCCCCCCTTTCGGAAACCACCTCCTCACCAAGGTAGTACACTTTCCCTTCTCGTAGGATCACATTGCGCCGGTTCGGACATTTATTGGCCTTATGCCCCCAACCTTGGCACTTGAAGCATTGGAACCCCTTTGGGTTGGGATATTTGTGAGCCTCCGGTTTCGGAGGGAACTTAGGGACTGTTTTTGACTCGGGCAGCTTCGTAGGGGCGGGTTGGTCCTTGTTTTTGGGCCAACCCGAGGGGGTTTGTACCCTTGCCTTGAAGGCTGATCTCTCCTTAAGTTCCCTTTCAATCTCTAGGGCCGCTTGGAATATACCGTCAATGGTTTCAAATCGGTGAAGGCTCAAATGAGTGGCGATCTCTTTGTTCAACCCACACTTGAACCGGATGATGTCGTGGCTGATTTGCTCCCCACGATGATCAAGTTTCAACATGAGTTGTTGGAACTCGTCAAAATAGGCCATCACACTCTTGCCTCCTTGACGCAAGCCATATAATCTAGCGAGCAACTCATGACGATATCTCTCGGGAAGGTATCGTTGTCTCATCAAATACCTCAAACGATACCAAGGTGGTGGCTGCCCATCCACTAATTCATTACCAAATCGTTTAACATACTCCCACTAAGTGTTAGCATAGCCCTCGAGGTGAGCTATAGCGTAGCAACTCTTCTTTTCTTCCGAGATGTCATTAACTTGGAAAACTTTGTCACAAGCCGATTCCCAAGTTAAGTAGGTCTCGGGGTCACTTTCACCCTTAAAGATGGGTAGGCTCAACTTGATGGTATTAATGCCTACGTCTTTCTCTTGGTGTCGGTTTCCCCTATCTCCATACCCCCGGTATCTCCTAGGTTCTCCTCGACCCCCTCTTAACTCCTCCTCCCTCATATAAGCATCATCAAAGGCTCCATCTCCTTCATACTCCTCTCCACCGTATCCTTCAAAGTGGGCTGGCCGGCCTTGGCCGTTTTGATTCGGAGGATTTGGAATTTGCGGTCGTTGGGTTAATGGAGCTTGGAATGGAGGGTTCGGATTTAGTGGAGGTACTTGGAGTCCAAATCCCTCTTGTGGAATTAGAGGGGCTTGGAAATGTAGTGGTCTAGTGGAGTCTCGGTTTGGGGGAAAATAGGTAGTTTGGCTTGCGGTATTTAGTGGATCTTGGGGTGCATTTAGCATTTGGTGGACTGTTTTGGGGGTGATGGTTGCGGAGGAGGTCCTATCATGACCATTGGTAGATACATGTAGAGGAGTAGAAGGACGAGAGTTCCTTTGACTCTCCACTTGTTCTAATCTCCCACTAATAGTCGACACTTCCCCCTTTATTGCTGCCAAGTCCCCTCTCACGGCCCCAAATTCCGAATTCAACCTTTCAAGTGTCTGGGTAACGACCTCAAGAGTGACCCTCGTAGAATCAAGGGCATTAGTATCCACATTATGAGACGTAGCTCCTTCCATTGTCAAGGTATTATCCGCTTTAGTTCACCACAAGTTCGTGTTCCACAAGTGTTGTATAATTGGCTAGTAACCGTGAGATTTTTAAGGTATGAGTAAGCTCTTATCCGGAATGGATTCTTGTTTGAAGACTCAAAGAATTCTTGCCGGACTAGAGTCAAAAATCATCAATTTGTTCAAACGAATAAAAGCACTCAAATAATCGTTGACACGAACAAACGGTTCAAGGAACTAGTTGACAACCTAGTAGGAAGGTACTAGTTTGTTAATTAGTTCTAGGACCATGTAAGGGAAACCAAGGATCAACAATTAACAACCAAAGAATATCCTAAGTTGAGCTTATAGCGACGTGGCAGCATGCAATGGTTAATATTCACTCAACTTGTTATGGTTTGCAAAGTGTTTTGGTGGGAAAAATAAAAATCTTGTAGTATTTCACCCTTTTCAAACTCAAGAAAGTGGGGTTTGGTTGACTAATCCCACAAAACAAGGCTCCTTGAATTAGGGAAAAGTGATTGACAAGACTAAAAGGTGATGGGTGCAAGTCTTTCACAACAACTTTATAGCTTGTCTTACCACTTGAGCACAAAACAAGATGAACAAGGTGAACAAGTTCAAAAGATGAACACCTCAACAAACTTCATCAACTTCTTTAGCACATAAGCACACAACCACCGATTTTTTTTTTTTGGTTATCAACAACATACAACTTTCGGCCACTTCAAGTCACTACACAATGTTCAAGTTTTCAAGCTCAACTTTTGGATCTAGAAACATTAGTGTTGGTGAGAAAGAAACCAACACTAAAAACTCACTAAACAAGCAAAATAACACCTAGATCTAAACATACAACATCATTCTTTGTTTCAACTTTTAATGGACAAATTTTCAGAATTTCTTTTTGGTGTAGTTTGTTTAAGCTGTGAACTAGCCCAAGATGGGTTATGTTGGAACACAACCGGTCTTGCTTTGATACCAAATGATACAAAATCAAACCAACAACACCAAGAGCTTCAAGTAGGCTCGGATTTCAGTCCAACAACACAAGAACAACAAGTTTAAGTTTCGGTTTTTCAGCCCACAACACAAGAATAACAAGATAGATAACAATGCTAGTGAATGGAAAAGAGCCCCACACGGCTTCACTAGACTTTAAGATAACAAAATCAACAACAACAACAAGATAAAGAAAGATAGATAACTTGACATATAACATTCAAGAAACTAAGAACCCTAACATCAAGAGAGGACCCTAAGTCTAATGAATATAAACACCAAGTTCTTACGAGGACCAAGAGTCACTCAACGACCTCCAAACCCTTGTTTCTATCCAAAGAGACAACACAAGTATCCCTTTACTTGTGAGATAATAGGGGCGGCTTCTATGAGTGGAAGAGAGAGGAAAGGTTTAGTGTTTTAGGTTACAAAAATCAGCATTCAAAAACTAAGGAACAACTCTCTAACATGTTCTATTTATACTACAAACAAAAGGGGTAAAATGACCCATCCGCCCTTTCTTCTTGTGCCAAAATTGGAGAGTAGTTTATTACACATTAGAACCTCTCTTCACACATAAAAACGTTTAGGTCCTTGGTTGGTTCAATCACCAACTCACACACGGCCATTTGCATGAACAAAGCTTGGAGCTTTTGTAATTCCCGAGCTTGGCTTCGTGTGAAAGGCCGTGTACCTGTGGAGGCTGCCCTAACCGTATCATCATGAGACTGATTGAATTCTTTGGATTATGGCTTAACTGAGAGTATTGTGAAAAAATGACACTGGCTCTAGGCAGACAGCTAAATTATCGGGTAGAAGTTCCCCTAGGACTCGATAGCATGAAAATGATACGACAACTTCTTGAAAGCATGATCAATATGAGTAATTCATAATACATTAATTTGGGGATTTCATGAAGCACATGTTTATCATAGTCTTGTATATGAATTGAATTGCATATAAACATGTCATACTTTCATAAACCTATTCTCATGGACATTCCCTAAACTATTCATAATGCACACAATATCATGGAAGTCAATTTCGGTCATAGGACAAAGCACACATTTATCACCTGGGTCACAATTAAGCTATATTGCATAATTTCTATTCACTTGGGCATTTTATCAAACACCTAGGATGCATGACTTAGGGGATAGGCATCACCATCAAATTAATACAACAAAACTCTGTATTTCAACTCAATTCCACATATTTCAGACCACATACTAGCATGGTTCATGAACAACACATAAGGATTCCAACTTGGCAACATACAACAATAATCACATGAACATAATCAACCCACAACAAAATATTCACAATACAAGATTTAAAACTTGATTCTTAGGCTTCATGGATGATAGGAACTATTATGAACACTGTGACTACCTTAGTTTTTGATTCTACAAAGATTGACACAGAGATTCTTGAATTTGAGTCTTGGATTTGAATCCCTAATTGAAAACCCTAGCTTTTTCTTGAGAGAAACTTGAGAGAAACACTATGTTTTGGATGAAAAATGGCGTAATCACGTTTTATTGGGTTTAAATAGGGATGAGAAATTGACACTTTTAACCCTTGGACGTATATTTTAATTTTTATAAAAAATTTCCCAATTTTTATCCTTAGCGCGATGCGCCACTATCGCACCAAGTCACTGGAACTAGACAATTGGGAATCTGCATGGTGGTGCGATGCGGGGCTATCTTGTTGCCACTTTGTTTGCAGCCTGGAAGTTTGGTACGATGAGGATACATTGCGTTGAGATACTGGAAATAGGAAAATTCTGAATTTGAGCCCTGGCGTGATGTGCCATAATTGAAGTAGTTCACTAGATTTGTTGAATGCCATTTGTGCCTGCTCCACCACGCGTTGATGGCTCTAGTGGCACACTGCCTTACTAAAAATATTTTAACTCTTCGGCCGAGTGTCAGATTTGGGAAAATTTGGTATCGATGGAAAGCTTATTCAATTTTTCATATGATAAAATGTGAAAAGCTTGAAAATACCACATTTATAAAAGTGGATTCATCTTTGAAACAAGTATTAACATTTTTGGGATGATTTTAAGCTAGGTAGAAGTAAGGGGTACTACACATAATGTCTAGAAAGCGTAAGTTTATCTCGATATTATCCCATGAGTTAGTCCTTGAGAGAAAGGCAGCCTTGCTGATTGAGAACATAGATATTTTTATGTTGATTGTGCATTGGAAACAATTAGAAGAAAAGAAAAAAAGCTTGTTGAGCTTAGTGAGAAGCAAGGAAATAAATTTAGGCCTTTTGAGCCTAGTGGTGGTGATGGTGGCAAGTGACCACGAAAGAAGTGGGCGAGTTCAAGTTCATTCTCTTCGGCTAGTGTTTGCTCTCCTTACCTAAAGTTTTTGAGTGATTGTTGGACTTAGTTTAGTAGTGGATCCCCTGTACAGGGTGCCCAATTTAAGGATAGTGCTTCCCAGTCGGCTCCATCTCGCCCTCCTTATAGATTCTATGTTAGTGTCATTGTGGTCAGGTATGAGAAGGGGAGAAATAGATGTTTCCATTATAGTTGATTGGGCATATGCAGCATGCCCCTCTTTATCAGCTTTTTTGTCCAATAGGGCCCCTATTTCCACTCCATCTACTCTCGCATTAAAGGGTGCTACATTTGCCTCTTCTTCTATTTATGGAACCAGTGCTGGCCAGAACCGTTTGTATGCACTTATTACTCCCTAGGATTTTGAGGCATCCCACAATGTTGTCATGGGTATTTTCATGCTTTTCTCCATGATATGTATTATTTTCTTTATCTAGGGTCGACTCTTTGTTATGTGACCCCGTATGTGGCTGTGCATCTTAATTATGGTCTTGAGAGCTGGTCGGTTCCCTTTTCTATTTCTACCCCAGTCGGAGATCTTGTTTTTTTTAGAAGAGTCTAAAGGGGTGTGTGATATCGGTTGTCTGGACCTGCCCTCGACCATAGATGAAAACAAATGTCAAGATAATAGTGAAAGCATAAGGTAAACATTCACATGAATAGTCCTTCCAGAGAATGGAAACTCACCACTGAGTAGGAGGTCTGATAGTATGGCCGATTCCAGTATCTCATGGGGATACAACGCCCGAAGATGGGTTAGTGAGTGCATGCTAGCATGCACTCAGGAGTAAGGATAAAAAATTTCCTTTATTCAAAACCAAAGAAAATAACAATATGCAACCACAAAGATACATATATATATCATGATAGTAAAGTGAACCGAGTTTAACATGGATTTGAAATCTTAAACTGGGTCGTGCAGCTTTACCGTCATAATCTACCCATGGGTTATATAGGTCCAGTGTTACCCCCTTGATGGGACCCAGTGCGTGTAGCCACATGAACTTGAGATAACATAGGTGGCCGCGGATTCCATTTACACTCTTACATATGTACGTGTATGTTCTTGGGGGATTCCATTATACCCCACAAGTAGGTGGTCATCAAGACCAGTCCTCATGTCGGCAAACATGAGATTCTAATGTTAACCTTTCAAACTCACACCTTCACGTCTAGCTATCACAACCTGCTATTATTGCCCAATTAAAATATTTAACACATAACCAAAACACCAATTCCTGAAGTTAATTGTTAAGGAATTATAAAGTGGTATCGTCATACGGACTATAGCTTACAAGTAATGTCATTAGCCAACACTTAAGGGGAGATCTATGTACCCCGCAGACTCCATTATAAATATCATTTGGGGGATTCCCATATAGCCCAAAATGTTTTAGTTATAAGTTCACTTAGGGGATTCCTGTGCACCCCATATGGTTTTCAAAACCATCCTTAACCAATTAACCATTTATGCCATGCATTAGTGTCAAGAAACAAATGAAACAAAGTAGTAATATATAAACTAAAAATAATTATGCTAGTGGGTTGAGAAAATTGCCAATTTCCATTCCAAAACAATATTTTGGGTTCTTTGGAAAACAAGGCCTTTCCTACCCATTTAAAACCGACCAAACCAATGTAGGTTCCGTTACCATATTATGCAACACAAAGATTTCAATAATAGTAAAACTATGTGATGCTCATTGCCATTTTATCAAACATGTTGAGGTCAAAGAGTTTCCAAAACAAAATCCAAGAACCAATTAACCATTCCCATGAAACCGCATGTTCAAACCAACATTAAAACATGAAAAACCATAAATAGAACATTGGAACACATCATCCAATGATTAGTAATGAAACCCCAAACATATTCTGCAACACCAATACAAACCCACAATAATGCCATGAAAATCATTAAGTAAAACATGCTTTTAGTTTGAACTAACAATGAGGGAAGAGTAATATGCCTTATTTATGATGATTAACAGAGAGAATTTGTTCTTTAAGAGTCTCAATGAACACTTGAAGAAAACCATATCCCAATTTTCTTGAGAGTGTTTATAGAGACTTTTAGGAGTGTTTTGATCTTTCCAAGTGTGTTATGAGAGGCTATAATATGATATAAAAGTGGGGACTTAAGGGTTTTAGGATGGGAAATGTTCGAAATACCCTCAGCTTAAATGCTAAAAAAATGGGTAGTAAAGGGTACAACTACACATACCAAATCGTACCCAGAACATAAGAGTAGTACCCTCTACTTGTACCATAGGCAGCAAGTTGGACTCCAACACTGTCCAATATATGACCACAAGGTCTAACTCATATCCATAACATATGATTGGTCCCCTTAAACCGTACCCTAGGTATCTTACTAAGGGCTTGACACAATGAGAATCATACGAGTCCATAAATTATGTTGTACCATTATTATACGATTAGTATGCTGTCCACTTGTACCTTGGACAGAACAACCAAAACCACACTGAGTAACATATGATCAAGACCCCTAAATTGTTCTCACATCATACGAATAGTAAGCATGAGTCATATGATGTCCAAAGAGTTTAAACTCAATAAATTTGTAAGGGTAAAAACCCAGGGGGTTTTACTCTCCCCCACTAGGATCATTCATTCTCAAATGACAGTTAAAGGTAAGCACAAGCACAGTTTCAACACTTCACTTCCCATAAAACTCCCCTTTAATCAATTTAGGAAAACAAAGACATTAACGAATCACTATTTCCTTTAACATAGATAGACAATAGAGATGTTAAGAATACATACACACTTTAACCATGACTATCCAAAACGAATAGCAAATGTTGATACTTTGATGCATGTCCTCTTTTGTTTCACAAGTAGCCTCTCCCTCCTTAACCCATGCATCTAACCTAATATCCCCTAAATATGGCCAAACCCTCTACTAAGCTTTTAATATGTAAAAAACACTTCTCTATTTCAACCTCTAAACTCATCCCATAAATACATAACTAGATGGCTTTAGTAGAACTGTATGTCCATCATATGTTAAAGATTCATTGGAATTTAAAGGTGTTGGTTGAAGCCATGGTACCCTATAATTTACACCATTCTGATAATACCACCCCGTTTATCATTATAGTCATAAAGCCTTAGGTCTTAATCAAGGAGCTTTGGCCGCATAACTCAATGGTTGGGTACATATCAAACACCAAGCTCTAATCTATCTTTACTACACCCACTATATGAATTTCCTCTCCAAAACTAATACCCTTAATAACCATCTCAAAGGTTTTTACCATGCCTACCATCTACAATTATTTCATATGCAACATTCATCTCATTCTCCAATCTACACTCACAACCATAGCTCTAGTAATTAACCTAGAATTTCATAACAAAGTACATTTACTCGCTCATCCAAAACATCACTACGCTCCTAAGGTCACACCATCCTGACATATGAAGGGTCACTGAGGATCTAGGGTGTAAGCATCAGGAATAAAGGGGGTTACTTCAAAATTATGACTCCTATCAGTTGTATAACCCAGGGCAAGACCTGCAAAATGAGATATTGACCTAGAGGAATATGGTACTCAAAAGGAACTACCCAGGTTATATATAAAGGATTACTCTAACATAAATACACCATAATATGAGTCCTTAGGACTGGGCAGCAGAACAAACATGACTGCATACATCATAGATAGTGAAACGTAAAGCCAAGATTCATATTCAGGGATTAAAGCGAGGATTGCCACTTTAAACTACTATTTCTTGGAACCAGGTGTGACATAAGACATGAATATATAAATCATGTGTATCTTGTCATAGAGCTTAAACACCTGGAAGCTCAATTTTTTTAGGACAATTGTTGCATTTGGTTCAAGGGTTGGAGTATTGATATATGCAGCACATAGAATGTGGACCTTAGTCATAAGAACTATTAGAATGAGTGCAACACTAGTAGAGTTACCTATTAATTGTAATAGGAAGGAATCGCTATATTAGGTGTAAATTCACCCCAACTTTCCCTTCAAGTCTATCACTAGCAAAAAATTTAAGATTAGCCATTCGATCTCAATCTTACTACACATATAAGCACAACACTACACTCTAAGGGGTATCATTACGAACATGTACTAGGGTCACTTGGCTCTTCTATAATTAAAATTTCATCTATCTAGATTCTACCTGGGGTCTAGTATAGCCTCAAAAATCCCATGTCCTAAACCATTTAATGACTTAACCCCAATCCATCAATTCAACATGGACCTTCAGACTTTATGTCATAACTTTCCCACTCTTGTATCCCTGGAGTCATCAACCTCATCCTTTCTGCATACCCCACCAAGCCTACAAGTCTATCCCCATCACTCTCACCTAGATATCGTTAGACTAATATAGTCCCTTCATAAAAATCAACATCTAAGGTTCAAACATAGTGTCTATCAACCATCATGCATTACCAATAGAGTACCCTATATAGAATATACATATATGATCCACCCCACATGTAAGTTACCCCAATTTTTTTATCCATTCGCAAGTAACCTATACATGCTCGGAGGAAACCATCCCCCTTTTGTACTAAAGAATGAAAGTAACCCATAGAGAAACACTAGGAAGGATAAAACCCTTATGTAAAGTATCCTTAAGTGGCTCCTTAAGCTCTTTCAACTTAGCCGGAGCCATTCTATATGAAGGATTAGAAATTGAATGAGTGTCTAGAATAAGATCAATCCCAAAATCAATCTCCCTATTAGAAGAAACACCAAAAATGTTATCAGGGAAGAGCTCAGGAAATTTATTCACCACGGGGATGAAATGCAAAGAAAGACCATCCAAGTTAGAATCTTTAACCCAAACTAGATAATAGAGAAACCCATTAGAGATTAATCTCCAAGATCTAACATATGATATGAACTTCTTTCTAGTAGATAGTGAACCGCCCTTCCATTTAATAACCAACTTATTAGGGAATTTAAAGACAACCTTATGGGTCCAACAGTCTAGAGACGGATAACACGAGTGAAACCTATCCATCCTCAATATTACATCAGAATCCACCATATCTAATTAAAATAGATCCACCATAGTTTCTCTACTACCAATAAATACCACACTCCCCTTATAGACTCTGATAGCAATCATAAAGTCTATCGGGGTAAAAATAGAAAAAGGGTACAAAATGTGATTGAAGAATTAAAGTGCATACTTGTTCTGACCTACTTATGTTTTTTCTTGAAGATTCTCATATTCTCTATTATGAGTTGAATATCATGAGTTTGATTTGAAATACCGATTAATAATTTACAATTGTGTTTTAAGCATGACGTTGTGTTACTTGTTTTATAAAGAAAGTATATGATTTAAGGCTTAAGTTTAAGCAGTAAGATTACAAGAAGAGATTGGAAATTTTGATTCCAAGATAAGGCTTGAATCCATAATCATTTATTATCCTAATGGTTTAAAGTGAAGATTGATCTTTCAATCTTAAGATAAGATATGAAATCCACATTTGTTTATCCTGATTATGATTTTAAGAAAGAGAAACATAACTGGTTCTCATTCTATAAACCCTTATGCTATTTTATGGTGGATTTCCTAAAGTATGAGCGCATAAGTAATATGGGAGTAGTATTTAGTCTCGAGTTGGGTATGAGTCTGAGGTCACATACCCTAAAACTAGGTCACATACCCCAAAACTATGTTCTACTGTAGGTTCAAGACTCAATATAGGAGTTAAGTATAGTGCTCACTTAATTTAATGTTCTATTCCGATGATAAGGGTAGAACAGCTCTCCCAAATGCGAGTAAGACATTGGACTCCATGATAGCTCACATGGTTTATATCGGTTAGAAGAACCTCCCAAAGAAAGAATAAAAGTAAGGCTTTTAGAACTAAGTCTTATGGTTCACAAATTTTATACTTATGCCTCATTATTGATGTTTATGATTTTGCACTTTTTGTATTATTCAAGCTCAAGGTGAGTCATTTACACTTAGCATGCATTATTTGAAAGTCTATTTGTATGTTGAGTTATTGTTTTACTTATGCATTCAACCCCACACACTCAGTACATTCCAGTGGTACAAACCCACATATATTTCTATGTGCTACATTATCTCATAATATAGGTTTTGTTGCTCAATTCTAGCAGCGTGATTGATTACATGCACCACTACCAACATCCCGACCTTTGGTGAGTCCTTTTAATTCGAGGAGCCATTTTATCTAACACACCCTAAAAAACTGTGCCATGTCGTATAGGTACCCCAAGCTCACATGAACCTATGGTTGCCTCAATAACCCAACCTAGTCATCAATATATATCATAAGGGTCAGATGGAATTCAACTATATGATAAGATAGCGGAAAAACATAATATAAGTCATAACTTAAACATGTATAATAACTACATTAGATCCATCAACTAACCAATATTATCATGTCCATATTCAATCATAATACCTCTATACAACCCAAAGGGTAGACATTTATATGTCAGGAAGAGCCCTCGATAATAGCCAGAACAATAAAAATAAGACCAAGTCTAAAGGTAGGAGACCAAGAAGGAATTTTTTCTGAGGCAAGGAAGCTCACCACTCCCAGGTCAATGCATAAACCACTTCGATTGCCTAATCACTATGCAGGGAGAGAAGAAGATGCTCTGGCTCCTATGTCGTGTGGGGACATAGCATTCAAAGACGGTTAACAGTTGGAACGCTACTATGTAACTCAAGAATAAGGATAAAATAACATCATCATTCAACAAGAAGAAATATATCGTATTCTTAAACATTCATAACCTTATACATATGTACATATCACATGCTAATCAATACATATGCATGCAATGTAGGACTCCAACCTCCCACACGTATAGGCTTAAGTATTTCCTTATTATGAATAGGACTTTAACATTATTGACATATCATTAAGTAAGGGACTATAACCACATATACATCCATTCATTTGAGGGACTCTAACCAATTAAACACATTAATATAAGTGAGAGACTCTAACCTCTCACACGCGTTCATTCAAGCAAGGGACTCTAACCACATGCCCACACATTTGGCAATAGACTCTAACCAAAAGCCACATTAGATAATGGACTCTAACCCAATGCCAATTCATTTGGAGAGGAACTTTGACCTCATGAGATCTAATTATGCAAGGTACTTTAACCACAAACAATTCTATTACGCAAGGGACTTTAACCTAAAGCTATCAGGACTATCATTAGTCATCATTGGGAAGCTAACCCTTTGTCCATGCATCCACATATATTCAATTCCACACATAAGGACTTAACCCATTTAACCAATTCAACATCATACATGTCCATATGGTCCTCATGAGAGCCTTCATTGCTCAACCATTTAATTAGTCCAATACTTTAATTTAAATCCTTATACAATTCAGACTATGGTGCTCAAAACCCTTACAAGCCATTCACATTTCATTAGCAATTCTATGCCACAATTTAGTTCCACACACAATTTATGTTCATTTTCATATTAGGGACTTTAGCCCCCTTCCTATTCATCAAACCATCAATGCCATCAATTACCCAATACATGCCTCATTTTTACCTTTACAATATCATTTATCATGGATTCATTCATATGGGTCCATTGCGCTAGTTCAAAACATCACCAACATGTGACTATATAATTCACTTAGATATTTTCACAAACACCTTATGTGCTTAAATTTAACAAGGTCCTTTTTATGGTAGAATTCATTAAGATTAGGGATATTCATAAATCACATGTTAGAACACATAGATAAAGCATCCACGCATGTAAATCATCATCAATAGAATGAATAAATACAAGTCTAATTAGGAATCCTCATTATTCATTATTTAGTAACAAAACTCTTTTCATTTGATTTCAAAACCACCATGTACACTTACTAATTAAAGTATGAAACACATAGGTTTTAGAGTTATTTAAGAAGGGAAGATACATATTCCTTAAACAACTTGAATCACCAAAAATATTGACTCCCCTTTACCTCTTAAAGACCACCCTCCAAACCCTAGCTTCCAATCTTGTTTCAAGAAACTTTAGAGTGTTTTGGAGTGTTTGAGTCTTTTAAAATGGGGGATTAGGAGGCTACAATTCCTTATATAGTGATGGTACTTAGGGTATTAGGCATGGGAAAATACCACAAGCCCCTTAGTTAAAAGCTGGAAAATGACCCTGTGCAGGGGTACGACTCCCTCATATGACTCCCAGATCATCAATATTGTTAAGAGTAATAGTGGAAATCCTTGAGTCATAACCGAAGGGTACGACTGAACCCCTAACTCATAAGATTCATCCGTATAGAAAATAGTCCACTCAAGTTTAAACTTTACTGCATACTATTAGTAGTATATGACTCCAATGCATTTGTTACGACCAAAGGGAGGTGATATGGGTGTACAAAGCTGTCCAATACATTCTCGACCATTCACACGAGGTGGGTCTTGAAAAAGAGGAGGATGAGGCCGAGCCTCAAGATGGAGAGGAAACTGGAAATAGGCCACTTGATGATGATGATGATGATGATGATGGTGAAGTTATTTACCCACAAGAAGGGGAGTGTGTTATTCCAAACTTTGTAGTTAGACGCGCTATGATTAGTAAGGCAATAGATGACCCTAGCCAAAGGGAAAATCTATTCCTTACTAAATGCCTTATAAAGGGGAATGTGTGCACTTTGGTGATTGATAGTGGTAGTTGTACGAATGTCGTTAGTGTAGCTATGGTGAACTTTCTGAAATTACCAACTACACTTCATACTAGCCCTTACAAGTTGCAATGGTTGAACGAATGCGGTGAATTGAAGGTCATGAGGCAATGTGTGATACGGTTTAAGGTAGGGAACTACCAAGACGAAGTGCTTTGTGATGTGATACCAATGCAAGCATGTCATTTATTGTTAGGTAGACCTTGGCAATATGATAGATCTACCAAAAATGATGGGAGGACCAACCGATATTCACTTGAGAAGGATGGTCAAAAGGTCACTCTTTATCCTCTTTTGCCATCACAAGTGAATGAATTACATCAAAAGATGAGGGAGTTGAAGGAGAAGGGAACGAAACCTAAAAATGGTGAAAAGGAGGGGAAAACCGTGGGTGGGGCAGTAGGGATTTCCGGGACTGCCTCAACATCAAATGGGCAAGAAAACATGGTGATGTTGGCTAGAAAGAAGGAACTCTTCTTAGATTATGATGTGGACATGCCTATGCTTCTTTTGGCTCATTGTTTTAATACTAACCCCACTAATTCTTGTATTTATCCTTTGATTTCTTGTGTGTTGCAGGATTATGAAGATGTATTTCCTAAAGAACTTCTACAAGGATTGCCCCCACTTCGGGGAATTGAGCATCAAATTGACTTTGTGCCGGGCTCACAATTGCCAAATAAGCTGGCTTACAGAAGCAACCCTACGGACACCAAAGAATTGCAGCGTCAAGTTGAGGAACTCCTCAACAAAGGGTATATCAAGGAGAGCATGAGTCCATGCGCGGTTCCGGTGCTACTGGTGCCTAAGAAAGATGGAACATGGTGTATGTGTGTGGACTGCCGAGCCATCAATAAGATTACGGTAAAATATCGTCACCCTATCCCTAGGTTAGATGATATGCTTGATGAATTGAATGGTTCGTGTTTATTTTCCAAGATTTATTTAAGGAGTAGCTATCACCAAATAAGAATGCAACCCGGTGATGAATGGAAAACCGCCTTCAAGACTAAATTTGGTCTCTATGAATGGATGGTTATGCCATTCGGCCTAACAAATGCTCCAAGTACTTTCATGAGGCTAATAAATCATGTGATGAAGCTATTTACTGGAAAGTTTGTTGTTGTTTACTTTGATGATGTCTTGGTCTATAGTAAGTCAATTGATGAGCATGTGATGCATTTACAATGTGTGTTTGATGTCCTTAGAAAGGAAAGGTTGTATGCAAATCTGGAGAAGTGCTCTTTTGGTGTTAATGAAGTTGTTTTCTTGGGTTTTGTTGTTAGTTCAAGAGGGGTCGAAGTGGATGAATCCAAGATAGATGCTATCAAAAATTGGCCAACCCCGCAAACAATTAGCGAAGTAAGAAGCTTCCACAGGTTAGCTAGTTTTTATAGAAGGTTTGTCAAAGGATTCAGCACCATAGCCGCTCCTTTGACCGCGGTCATTCGAAAAGACCAACCCTTCAAGTGGGGTGAAGAGCAAGCTAAGGCTTTTGAAACCTTGAAAGCTATGCTCGTTTCCGCGCCCTTATTACAATTGACCAACTTTGATAAGACAATTGAAGTTGAGTGCGATGCTAGTAAAGTGGGCATAGGGGCTATTTTGATGCAAGATTTAAAACCCATTGCTTATTTTAGTGAAAATCTCAAAGGAGCAACTCTAAACTACTCCACGTACGATCTAGAGTTGTATGCCTTGATTCGAGCTTTGGCCACTTGGCAGCACTATTTGTGGCCCAAGGAGTTCGTGATCAGAACGGACCATGAATCCTTGAAGCATCTTCGAGCACAAGACAAGCTTAACAAGCAGCATGCAAAATGGATTGAGTTTCTTGAAACCTTCCCTTATGTTATTCAATACAAAAAGTGTAAGGGCAATGTAGTAGCCGATGCTTTGTCTAGAAAACATGTTCTTGTGTCAACATTATCTTCAAAATTAATGGGATATGAGAGTTTGAAAGAATTGTATCCCGAGGACCCTCACTTTGCTCCTATCTTTAGGGAATGCGAAGAAATGGGTAGGGACAAGTGGGATTCAGCTAGGGGTTCAAATCCCTATGCCAAGTTTGATGGATACTTGTTTAAAGGTAGACGATTGTGCGTACCCTCCAGTTCTTGGAGAGAGTTATTTGTGAGGGAAGCACACAATGGTGGTCTAATGGGTCACTTTGGGATCGAAAAGACCCTTGGAATATTGGAGGAGCAATTCTATTGGCCAAAAATGCACAAGGATGTGGCCAAGATTTGTGGCCAATGCATAGATTGCAAAGGAGCCAAATCGCGGATCCTACCTCATGGGTTGTACACCCCGCTGCCCACTCCTTTATGCCCTTGGCTTGATATATCTATGGATTTCGTGTTAGGGTTTCCTAGGACTAGACAAGGTCGGGATAGTATCTTTGTTGTGGTCGATCGGTTTTCTAAGATGGCACACTTTATTCCATGCTTTAAATGTGATGATGCACCTAGTGTGGCCTCTTTGTTTGTTGATAATGTTGTCAAGTTGCATGGTGTTCCAAGGACCATTGTGAGTGATAGGGACTCTAAGTTCCTAAGTCACTTTTGGAAATCCATGTGGGGTAGGCTTGGAACCAAGTTGTTATTCTCTACATCTTGCCACCCACAAACTGATGGTCAAACGGAAGTGGTAAATAGGACTTTGGCTGCTATTCTACATTCCATGGTAAAAGGAAAATTGACTTCTTGGGAGGAACACCTATCATTGATTGAGTTTGCATATAACCGTGTCATACACTCAAGTACGGGAATGACTCCCTTTGAGTGCATATATGGCCTCAACCCCCTTACCCCTTTGGATTTAACTCCTTTGTCCAGTGATGTTATGATTAGCTTAGATGGAAGCAAGCGGGCAGATTCGATGAAGAAGTTACATGAGAAGGTGCGGCTTCGACTTGAGAAGAAAAATCAAGACATTGCAAGGAGAGTCAACAAGGGAAGAAAGAAACTCATTCTTGAACCGGGAGATTGGGTGTGGGTTCACCTTAGAAAGGATAGGTTTCCATCTCAAAGAAAATCCAAATTGATGCCAAGAGGCGATGGTCCATTCCAAGTACTTGAACGGATCAATGATAATGCCTACAAGATTGACCTTCCCCCAGAATACCAAGTACACAACACTTTCAACGTGTGTGATCTTTCTCTAGTGGATGCGGTTGAGGATGACCAAATGCTGAATTTGAGGTCAAATTCCTCTCAAGATGGAGAAGATGATATGGGTGTACAAAGCTGTCCAATACGTTCTCGACCATTCACACGAAGTCAAGCTCGGGAGTTACAAAAACTACAAGCCATGTTCATGCAAATGGCTGCGTGTGAGTTGGTACTTGATACGCCAAAGAGCTTCAACGTTTTTAAGTGTGAAAATGAGCCTTGAAGTGTAATAAATTACACTCTAAGGGCACCCCATGACTGAAGGGTAGGAAGGTCATTTGTCCTTCATTTTGTGTGTAATATAAATAGATGCTATTAGGGTTATTTTCAGCACTTAGTTCATTCTTCATATTTGATAACAACAAGTCTTGTAACATTGAATATTTCTCTCTCTCTTGTTCTTGAGAGTAGGACCTGAAATCTGTCCAACAAGTGTAGTTACACTTGTGTTGTTTCTTGGCTAGAAACTTGAGATCTTGAGGCTCATGAGTTCCTCTTGGTCTAAGTAAGAACTTGGTACTGAAATATTTTGGTCTTAGGGTCCTTTCTTTAAGTTAGGGTTCATAGATTCTAAGATATCTTTGTGTCAAGTTACTATCTTTCATTTTGTACTCTTGAAACATTGCAGTAACTTAGTGAAGCCGTGTGGGGCTGATTTTCGATTCACTATAGTTACTGCCATTTGTTGTTCTTGTTGTTAACATTGTACTCTTTGTAATCTATCATCTTGTGTTGTTGAACCAGTGTTTAATGTTATTGTTATCTTCTTGTTCTCCTTGTGTAGCTACTGTTTTGGTGTTGGTATTCCTTCAAAATTTCGTGATTGTTGTTGTCTTCACATATTGGAGTTGTTATCTTCAAGCTCTCGGAATTGTAGTGTGTTTGGACTGATTTTGTGGCAGATTTGATACGCTCCAAGTTAGTAGTGTATCAGGAGGCAATATTGCATAGTGGAAATATGTTACCCTCATGGACTAATAAAGGTATGAGAAGGGGAGGGCAATGTGGGTACAACCCGTATACACGGGGACGATTCATGTTCCTAGTCGTACCCAACTCAGAGACATCAAATGTTGAAGTTTTTCTCATGGTCCAAAGCATAGGTGTTTCAATTCTCCCATACTTAGATCATTATTACTCGAATAAGGGGTAGGCAAACCTAAACACAAGTTAACACATTAATACAAATCAAATCAACCTTTAAACAATACTAAAGCATATATTCAACAAGGACACAACACACATCATGATCATCATTAATTCATTCATTTCATCAACTTTTGAACTCAAACCCATATCTTACCAAAATACTTACTCATTATGAGGTTTAGGGACTTCAACCCATCAAATTAAGAAGGATATTTACTTAATTCAAGGATTAGAGATTCAAATCCATCATTTACCAAAGTCACGAATAAACTCAAGATACTAGGGACTTAAGCCCATCATAACTAAACTTGTATAATTTCAAAGCATTAGGGACTTAACCCATCATCCAACATGACACAAATCAACTAAACACATTGGGGACTTTAACCCATTGTCTATCTGATACAAAATCAAACCAACAACACCAAGAGCTTCAAGTAGGCTCGGATTTCAGTCCACCAACACAAGAACAACAATTTTAAGTTTCGTTTTTTCAGCCCACAACACAAGAACAACAAGATAGATAACAATGCTAGTGAATCGAAAAGAGCCCCACACGGCTTCACTAGACTTTAAGATAACAAAATCAACAACAACAACAAGATAAAGAAAGATAGATAACTTGACATATAACATTCAAGAAACTAAGAAACCTAACATCAAGAGAGGACCCTAAGTCTAATGAATATAAACACCAAGTTCTTACTAGGACCAAGAGGCACTCAACGACCTCAAAACCCTTGTTTCTAGCCAAAGAGACAACACAAGTATCCCTCTACTTGTGAGATAATAGGGCGGCTTCTATGAGTGGAAGAGAGAGGAAAGGTTTAGTGTTTTAGGTTACAAAAATCAGCATTCAAAAAACTAAGGAACAACTCTCTAACATGTTCTATTTATACTACAAACAAAAGGGGTAAAATGACCCATCCGCCCTTGCTTCTTGTGCCAACCTTAAAGAGTAGTTTATTACACATTAGGACCTCTCTTCACACATAAAAACTTTTAGGTCCTTGGTTGGTTCAATCACCAACTCACACACGGCCATTTGCATGAACAAAGCTTGGAGCTTTTGTAATTCCCGAGCTTGGCTTCGTGTGAAAGGCCGTGTACCTGTGGAGGCTGCCCTAACCGTATCATCCTCTCCATCTTGAGAGCAATTCCACAAGGGAGAGATCACCAATGTTGAAAGTGTTGTGCACTTGATATTCCGGTGGAATGTCAATCTTGTAGGCGTTATCATTGATTCTCTCAAGTACTTGGAAAGGACCGTCACCCCTTGGCAGCAATTTGGACTTCCTTTGAGCTGGAAACCGATCCTTTCGAAGAAGCACCCACACCCAATCTCCGGGTTCAAGCACAAGCCTTCTTCTCCCTTTGTTTACCCTTTTTGCAATCTCTTGGTTCTTCTTTTCAAGCTTGATCCGCACCGTCTCATGCATTTTCTTCATTGCCTCGGCTTTTTTATTTCCATCTAAGTTGGTCATGAGATCACTAGACAAAGGAGTGAGATCTAAAGGGGTAAGGGGATTCAGGCCGTAAACACATTCAAAAGGAGTCATTCCCGTGCTCGAATGTATTACCCGGTTGTATGCAAATTCCACCAAGGGTAGGTGATCTTCCCATGAAGTCAGTTTACCTTTAACCATAGAATGTAGCATAGACCCCAAGGTTCTATTTACTACCTCCATTTGGCCATCGGTTTGGGGGTGACAAGACGTGGAGAAAAGTAACTTCGTTCCAAGCCAACCCCACATGGACTTCCAAAAGAGACTTAGGAACTTGGAGTCCCTATCGCTCACAATAGTCCTCGGTACCCCGTGAAGCTTTACAACATGTGCAACAAATAATGAAGCTACACTACGAGCATCCTCGGTTTTAGCACATGGAATAAAATGAGCCATTTTAGAGAATCTATCAACAATAACAAAAATACTATCTCGGCCCTTTCTAGTCCTTGGCAGCCCCAAAACAAAATCCATCGAAATGTCCAACCAAGGCCTAAGGGGAGTAGGGAGTGGGGTGTATAATCCTTGAGGTAGGAGACGAGACTTCGCACTCTGGCAGGCCACGCATTGACTATAAATTTTAGTGACGTCTTTGCGCATTTTGGGCCAATAGAAGTTCTCCTCTAAGATTCCGAGGGTCTTGTCTACCCCAAAGTGACCCATGAGGCCTCCGTCATGGGCCTCCCTCACAAATAATTCCATCCAAGAACTAGAAGGAACACACAACCTCCTCCCCTTGAACAAATACCCATCGAACCGAGAGTAGGAGGAATGGTCATTCTCCTTAAGCCAACGGTCCCTTCCCCACTCTTCGCATTCCCTAAAAATAGGAGCAAAGGTAGGATCCTCGGGATACAACAACCGCAAGCTCTCAAAACCCATCAATTTCGAAGACAAGGTAGCAACAAGCACATGTTTCCTAGACAAGGCATCGGCAACAACATTTCCTTTCCCCTTTTGTAATGAATTACATAAGGAAAAGTCTCGATGAACTCAATCCACTTAGCATGACGCCTATTCAACTTGTCTTGGCTCTTAAGGTGTTTCAACGACTCATGATCCGTTCGTATCACAAACTCCTTAGGCCACAAATAATGTTGCCAATTTCCCAAGGCTCTAACAAGGGCGTACAACTCCAAATCATAAGTTGAGTAATTAAGAGTTGCCCCTATGAGATTTTCACTGAAATAAGCAACGGGCTTACCTTCTTGCATCAAAACAGCCCCGATGCCAACCTTACTAGCATCACACTCTACTTCAAACATCTTATCAAAATCGGGCAATTGCAATAAAGGCGCCGAGATGAGCGTAGCTTTCAAGGCCTCAAAAGCCCTAGCCTGCTCATCACCCCATTTAAAGGGTCCGTCCTTTCTAATTGCCTCGGTCAAGGGGGCTGCTATGGAACTAAATCCTTTGACAAACCTCCTATAAAATCTTGCCAACCCGTGGAAACTTTGGATTTCTCCAATAGTTTTAGGGGTCGGCCAACTTCGAATAGAGTCTATCTTGGAATCGTCCACTTCCATACCCCTTGAGCTCAAGACAAAACCCAAGAATATAACTTTATCAACAACAAAAGAACACTTCTCCATGTTGGCATACAGCTTCTCCTTTCGGAGCACATCAAACACACATATCAAATGCATTACGTGATCATCAATAGATTTACTATACACCAACACATCATCAAAGTAAACCACCACAAATTTTCCAATATAAGGCTTCATTACATGATTCATTAGCCTCATAAATGTGCTAGGAGCATTGGTAAGGCCGAAGGGAATGACCAGCCACTCATATAGACCGAATTTGGTCTTGAATGCGGTCTTCTACTCATCACCGGGTTGCATGCGAATTTGGTGATAGCCGCTCCTAAGGTCCACTTTAGAAAACAAACAAGATCCGTGGAGCTCATCTAACATATCATCTAGTCTAGGGATTGGATGACGATACCTTATCATGATTTTGTTGATGGCTCTACAATCGATGCACATGCGCCAAGTTCCATCCTTCTTTGGTACCAAAAGCACCGGAACAGCACACGGACTCATGCTTTCCTTGATGTATCCCTTGTTGAGAAGCTCCTCAACTTGTCTTTCAAGCTCCTTAGTGTCCATGGGATTGCTCCTATAGGCCGGTTTGTTTGGAAGTTGTGAACCCGGCACCAAATCAATTTGGTGCTCAATTCCCCGAAGTGGGGGCAATCCTTGCGGAAGTTCTTGAGGAAATACATCTTCATACTCCTGCAACACACAAGAAATAAAAGGGGAAATGGAAGAATTAGTGGGGTTAGTATTAAAACAATGGGCCAAAAGTAACATGGGCTTGTTTTCATCATGGTCCACGAAGAGTTCTTTCCTCCTAGCCAACATCACTACGTTTTCCATCTCCCTTGTCGTTGGGACAACCTCGGATGTCCCTACTTCCTCACCTACGGCATCCCTCCCCTTTTCTCCCTTTCTGGATTCCTTCCCCTTTCCCTTTAACTCTCTCATCTTTTGATGCCACTCATTTACTTGCGAGGGTGAAAGAGGGTAAAGTGTGACCTTTCGGCCATCCTTCTCAAGCGTATACCGGTTGGACCTCCCATCGTGTTTAGTAGACCTATCATATTGCCATGGTCTACCTAACAACAAGTGACATGCTTGCATTGGGATCACGTCACAAAGCACTTCATCGTGGTAGTTTCCCACCTTAAACCGAATCACATATTACCTTGTGACCTTTAATTCACCACAATCGTTCAACCATTGTAGCTTGTAAGGACTAGTGTGTAGTGTAGTTGGTAGCTTCAAGAAATTTACCATAGCATGGCTCGCAACATTTGTACAACTACCACTATCAATCACCAAGGTGCACACGCTCCCCTTTACAAGACACTTAGCATGGAATAGATTTTCCCTTTGACTCGGGTCATCCATCGCCTTACTAATCATGACACGTCTAACCACAAAGTTTGGAACCACACACTCCCCTTCTTGTGGATAGACATCTTCACAACCACCTAATTCATCATCATTCGGCCCATTTTCAGCTCCCTCTCCATCTTGAGGCTCGGCCTCATCCTCCCCCCTTTCGGAAACCACCTCCTCACCAAGGTAGTACACTCTCCCTTCTCGTAGGGTCACATTGCGCCGGTTTGGACATTCATTGGCCTTATGCTCCCAACCTTGGCACTTGAAGCATTGGAACCCCTTTGGGTTGGGATATTTGTGAGCCTCCGGTTTCGGAGGGAACTTAGGGACTGTTTTGGACTCGGGCAGCTTCGTAGGGGCGGGTTGGTCCTTGTTTTTGGGCCAACCCGAGGGGGTTTGTACCCTTGCCTTGAAGGCTGATCTGTCCTATAGCTCCCTTTCAATCTCTAGGGCCGCTTGGAATATACCGTCAATGGTTTCAAACCGGTGAAGGGTCAAATGAGTGGCGATCTCTTTGTTCAACCCACACTTGAACCGGATGATGTCGTGACTGATTTTCTCCCCACGATGATCAAGTTTCAACATGAGTTGTTGGAACTCGTCAAAATAGGCCATCACACTCTTGCCTCCTTGCCGCAATCCATATAATCTAGCGAGCAACTCATGACGATATCTCTCGGGAAGGTATCGTTATCTCATCAAATACCTCAACCGATACCAAGGTGGTGGCTGCCCATCCACTAATTCATTACCAAATCGTTTAACATACTCCCACTAAGTGTTAGCATAGCCCTCGAGGTGAGCTATAGCATAGCAACTCTTCTTTTCTTCCGAGATGTCATTAACTTGGAAAACTTTGTCACAAGCCGATTCCCAAGTTAAGTAGGTCTCGGGGTCACTTTCACACTTAAAGATGGGTAGGCTCAACTTGATGGTGTTGATGCCTACGTCTTTCTCTTGGTGTCGGTTTCCCCTATCTCCATACCCCTGGTATCTCCTAGGTTCTCCTCGACCCCCTCTTAACTCCTCCTCCCTCATATAAGCATCATCAAAGGCTCCATCTCCTTCATACTCCTATCTACCGTATCCTTCAAAGTGGGCTGGACGGCCTTGGCCGTTTTGATTTGGAGGATTTGGAATTTGCGGTCTTTGGGTTAATGGAGCTTGGAATGGAGGGTTCGGATTTAGTGGAGGTACTTGGCGTCCAAATCCCTCTTGTGGAATTGGAGGGGCTTGGAAATGTAGTGGTCTAGTGGAGTCTCGGTTTGGAGGAAAATAGGTAGTTTGGCTTGCGGTATTTAGTGGATCTTGGGGTGCATTTAGAATTTGGTGGACTGTTTCGGGGGTGATGGTTGCGGAGGAGGTCCTATCATGACCATTGGTAGATACATGTAGAGGAGTAGAAGGACGAGAGTTCCTTTGACTCTCCACTTGTTCTAATCTCCCACTAATAGTCGACACTTCCACCTTTATTGCTGCTAAGTCCCCTCTCACGGCCCCAAATTCCCAATTCAACCTTTCAAGTGTCCGGGTAACGGCCTCAAGAGTGACCCTCATAGAATCAAGGGCATTAGTATCCACATTATGAGACGTAGCTCCTTCCATTGTCAAGGTATTATCCGCTTTAGTTCACCACAAGTTCGTGTTCCACAAGTGTTGTATAATTGACTAGTAACCATGAGATTTTTAAGGTATGAGTAAGCTCTTATCCGGAATGGATTCTTGTTTGAAGACTCAAAGAATTCTTGCCGGACTAGAGTCAAAAATCAGCAATTCGTTCAAACGAATAAAAGCACTCAAATAATCGTTGACACGAACAAACGGTTCAAGGAACTAGTTGACAACCTAGTAGGAAGGTACTAGTTTGTTAATTAGTTCTAGGACCAAGTAAGGGAAACCAAGGATCAACAATTAGCAACCAAAGAATATCCTAAGTTGAGCTTATAGCGACGTGGCAGCATGCAATGGTCCCACACGTTCTTCTTCTCTCTTTTTTTTTTTTTGTTTTGTGTTAATATTCACACAACTTGTTATGGTTTGCAAAGTGTTTTGGTGGGAAAAATAAAAATCTTGTAGTATTTCACCCTTTTCAAACTCAAGAAAGTAGGGTTTGGTTGACTAATCCCACAAAACAAGGCTCCTTGAATTAGGGAAAAGTGATTGACAAGACTAAAAGGTGATGGGTGCAAGTCTTTCACAACAACTTTATAGCTTGTCTTACCACTTGAGCACACAACAAGATGAACAAGGTGAACAAGTTCAAAAGATGAACACCTCAACAAACTTCATCAACTTCTTTAGCACATAAGCACACAACCACCGATTTTTTTTTTTTGGTTATCAACAACATACAACTTTCGGCCACTTCAAGTCACTACACAATGTTCAAGTTTTCAAGCTCAACTTTTGGATCTAGACACTTTAGTGTTGGTGAGAAAGAAACCAACACTAGAAACTCACTAAACAAGCAAAATAACACCTAGATCTAAACATACAACATCATTCTTGGTATCAACTTTTAATGGACAGATTTTCAGAATTTCTTTTTGGTGTAGTTTGTTTAAGCCGTGAACTAGCCCAAGATGGGTTATGTTGGAACACAACCGGTCTTGCTTTGATACCAAATGATACAAAATCAAACCAACAACACCAAGAGCTTCAAGTAGGCTCGGATTTCAGTCCACCAACACAAGAACAACAAGTTTAAGTTTCGGTTTTTCAGCCCACAACACAAGAACAACAAGATAGATAACAATGCTAGTGAATCGAAAAGAGCCCCACACGGCTTCACTAGACTTTAAGATAACAAAATCAACAACAACAACAAGATAAAGAAAGATAGATAACTTGACATATAACATTCAAGAAACTAAGAACCCTAACATCAAGAGAGGACCCTAAGTCTAATGAATATAAACACCAAGTTCTTACGAGGACCAAGAGGCACTCAACGACCTCAAAACCCTTGTTTCTAGCCAAAGAGACAACACAAGTATCCCTCTACTTGTGAGATAATAGGGGCGGCTTCTATGAGTGGAAGAGAGAGGAATGGTTTAGTGTTTTAGGTTACAAAAATCAGCATTCAAAAAACTAAGGAACAACTCTCATGTTCTATTTATACTACAAACAAAAGGGGTAAAATGACCCATCCGCCCTTGCTTCTTGTGCCAACTTTGGAGAGTAGTTTATTACACATTAGGACCTCTCTTCACACATAAAAACGTTTAGGTCCTTGGTTGGTTCAATCACCAACTCACACACGGACATTTGCATGAACAAAGCTTGGAGCTTTTGTAATTCCCGAGCTTGGCTTCGTGTGAAAGGCCGTGTACCTGTGGAGGCTGCCCTAACCGTATCACTATCAAAGAATAAAAATCAAAGAAAGGAGATCAACATATACCTCTATCTAAAGTTTCAACAATAGTAAAACAAATGCGGGTACTTGGACTTCTTGTCCTCTTCTTCTTCCCAAGTAGCTTCCTCGGACTTTCGGTTCCTTCATAGAGAACCTTCACCGAAGCCACTTTATTCATTTGGACCCAGTGAACTAGCTAATCCAAGATCCTTACTGGGATTTTCTCATATGACAAAGAGTTTGAAATATCAACATCCCTCAAGGGAACAAACATTGAAGGATCACCCATACATTTTTGCAACACAGAGACATAGAAAACTTAGTGGATGCAGTTCATACTAGAAGGCAACTCCAACTCATAGGAAATATTGCCAACCTTATTCACAATCAAGTATGGACCAACTACTGGGGGCTAAGCTTCTATTTTTTACAAAACCGCATCACTCCCTTCATGGGAGACACTTTAAAGAACACCCAATCACCAACACTAAACTCTAAGTCCCTACGCCTCAAATTTGTATATGACTTTTGCCGACTTTGTGTAGTTTTCAACCTATTATGAATCACCTTCACCTTCTCTGTGGTTTGGTGAACTAGATCAGGGCCAAGAAATGTACCCTCACCAACCTAATGCCACCCAATAGGAGATTGACATCTCCTACCATATAATGCCTCAAAACAGCTTATGCTAATACTAAATGGTAACTATTATTATAGGCGGACTCAATCAAAGGCAAGTGGTCATACCAACTACTACGTGATCAATTACAAAAGCCCCTAACATGTCCTCCAATGTTTGGATGATCTTCTCTACTTGCCCATCTATTTGCAGGTGGAAAACGGGACTAAGGCACACTCCTGTACCCAAACCCATTTGGAACTACTTCCAAAAGTGGGATAAAAATGGAGGACTACAATACAAAATGATAGAAACCAAAGCACTGTGCAACTTCACGATCTCCGCAATATACAACTATGTATAATCCTCCACCAAGAAATTAGTCCTCACGAGAAAAAGTGAGAAAACTTGGTCATTCTATCAACCCCAAATGGAATCACACTGATTCTGGGATTTAGGAAGACTAGTAACAAAATTTATGTTAACTACCTCCCACTTCTATTCAGGTAATGGGATCTCTTGATACAAGCCCCTAGGACTCATATGCTCAAATTTTACTTGTTGACACACTATATACTTGGGTGACATAGATAGCCACATTAGTTTTCATATTACCCCACCAATAGAACTCTCTAAGATCATGGTACATCTTGGTGGAACTGAGATGTATAGCATACCGGGATTCATTTTCCTCGGTCATTACCCTTTCCCTTAATCAATTAATGTTGGGAACATATAGCCTACCTTGGTATCTCAATACACAATCACCCCCAATCACAAAGTCCACAACCATGTGTTGACCCATATTACTCTTGATCATTATCAAGTCGGGGTCCAATGCTTACTTTTCCTTTATCTCAACAATAATAAATGTCTGAGATAGCAGAAGTACAAATACACCCCCATCCTCGAAGTCTGCAAGGCAAACTCCAAGATTAACAAAACAACTTATCCTTATCGACATAGTCCAAACTTCCCATCGACAATCTACTATGAGCATCAGCGAGTATATTCTCCTTACTAGGATGGTAATAAAGACTTATATCATAGACTTTCAATAGCACAAGCTACCTGCTTTTCCAGAGATTTAGCTCCTTTTTGGTTAACACATATTGGAGGCTCTTATGATCGGAAAAGATATCAACATGAACTCCATATAAACAATTTCTCCAAATCCTTAAATCAAATACCACGGCTAACAACTCTAAGTCATGGGTAGGGAAGTTCTTCACATGTACTTTTAATTGTCTAGAAACATAGGCCACCACCCTACCATGTTGCACCAGCACAGAACCAAGACCAATACGAGATGTATCACAATAAAATAAAAAACCATCATTACACTAAAGTAGGGTTAAAACTAGAGCCAAAGTCAATTTATCTTTTAACTTCTCAAAACTACCCTCACATACATCAGACAACAAGAACTTGACCTTCTTTTGGGTTAATTTGGTCAACAGGGAAGCTATAGTAGAGAAACACTCCACAAATATTCCATAGTAACTAGCTAGATCCAAGAAGCTTCAAATATCAATTGGAGTCATAGGTCTCGGCAACTTCTTAACCACTGCAGCATTTTTGGGATTTACTATGAACCCTTCAACAGAGATGACATGACCAAGAAAAGCGACGACCTTCAACCAAAACTCATACTTGGAGAAATTTACATAGAAATGATGATCCTTCAAAGTTTTCAACATTGTACGAAGGTAATATACATGATCATCAAAGTTTGTAACATGGCACGAGGCTGATAGAATACACTAGGATATCATCAATGAAGAAAATGACAATCATGTTTAAGAACTGATAGAAGACCCTATTCATCAAGTTCATGCATGTCATCAGGTTATTGGACAACCCAAAATACATGACAAAAACTCATAGTGACCATACCAACTTCTAAAGGTCGTCTTAGGGATATCTATATCCCTAATCTTAAGCTGATGATAACCCAATCTAATATCAATCTTAGAGAAAAACTTTGCACCCTGAAGTTGATCAATCAAATCATCGATCCTAGGAAAAGGATATTTGTTCTTTACGGTCACTCCATTCAACTAACAATAATTAATGCATATACGAAGGGAAACAACCTTCTTATGCACGAACAACAAAGAAAAACCCCATGTCGACAAACTCTGGCACATAAAACCTTTTGTCTAAGAGGACTTTCAATTTCTCTTTATTCCTTTTTAGCTCTGTTGGAGCCATTCTATAAAGAGGGATAGAAATCGGATGAGCGCCCAGGACAAGATGAATCCCAAAATCAATTTCCCTATCGAGGAGAACATAAGGAAGATCACCGAGTAATACCTGAAGAAACTCCTTAACCAAGAGAAAAAAATTTAGGGAAGGCTTTTTCGAGTTAGAATATTTAACTCGGATCAAATAATACAAACACCCCTTTGAAATCATCTTTTGGGCCTTTAGATAAAAATAAACCTTCCATTACGAACTAGGTAACCACCTTCCCATAAGAAAGTATAGCAAGAGTAAAACCAATCCATCCCCATAATGAAATCAAAATCAATCAAGTCCAACTTTACCAACTCTACCAGAGTATCCCTACAACGAAGATATTCTTTGTCATTATTTAGAGGTTTTGTATGGGCAACTATAGACTTGGGTATAGAATGGATATGGTTTTGGTTATTCTTTGGTTTGTGTTATTTTGCTTGATTTGACATAGTTGGTTGGGTCTCGGTTATACACCTATCCTGAAGTCTTTACATTTTAAATCACTCTATCTTATTATATGTTCAAAATTCATCCATCTCAGAGTATATGTTTTTTGGATGGTTTGGGTATCGAGGGTGGTCTACGTCCTTGTTCAACTTGAGATGCCTATTATGACAAGGCCCTAGTTCGGGTCGTGTCAACTTGTCAGAAAAATTGCTTAATAATAATGGAATTTCAGTGGAAGAATATTAAATCTTGCCAAAAATAGAACTAATAATATTTGTGTGTCATATTTACTTTCCTTAATAGAGCATTAATAATTGTGATCGATTTGACAAGTCTGAACACTTTAATGTTTGACAATTGTGTTTAAATGATGCAAGTTGTGTGGGCTTCTTGTGTAGTATGCAAGAGTTTAGAGATCTGGTCAAATATTTTATAATTTCTGATGACTTTTATTTCTATGTAACTGTGGGTTCTAACAACATAACAATTTTTATATTTCATGTTTTTGTATAATTATTTTATGTAATTGTGATGGCTAAGATTTATTTTTATTATAAATTTAATTTTAATTAATGACCAGTTATTTTGACAAGAATTCTAATTATCCTTAAATTTGGAAAATGATAGATTATTGCTAAAAATGGAATACTAAGTTCAAATGTAGCAACAGATAATTATTTGTTACAATAGATGACTCATCTGTTGAAAATAATAAAATAGATACTGACATCTATTGAAATATATAACTAATGTATTGCAACAGATAACACATTTGTTGAATAATCAAACAGATATAGACATTTGTTGCAATATAATGGATGACTCATCTGCGAAAAAATCAAATAGTTGTAGATATATGCTGCAACAGATGCATTATCTTATATAATAGATAACTCGTGTGTAGGAAATAATCAAACAACTAAATACATTTATTGCAACATATGATTAACCTATTACAATAAATAACCAATCTTTTAAAAATTATCAAAATTATACAGACATCTATTGCAACAAATTGCTAACCTATTGCAACAAATGATACATTTGTTTGAAATTATCAAATAGATATATACATCTATTGGAATAGATGACTAACTTGCTTCAACAGATAGCTCATCTATTGAAAATTATCAAACAGACATAGACATTTGTTGCAATAGATGACTAACCTGCTACAACAAACGATCTACCCATTGAAAATTATCAAACAAATATAGACATCTATTGCAATAGGTTATACACTTAGTGTATCATGTAATTATAATGTAATTCATTGAGTTTGCAGTTGAACTTATAAACTAAAAGACGTATGTAGTTAAAATAATTTACTTATTACTAAACATGATTTAACATGAAGCATTTCACATCAAGTTGGTCACTTGATCACTCTATTTAGGGTTGTTGATCATGTAATTACAATTTTATTTCAATTGAACTTATAAATGAATGGTAATTAGAGTTAAATCAATTTATTTATTAATAATTATGATTTAATATAAAGCATTTCAAATCAAATTAGTTAATTGATCACTCTATTTAGCAGGAATACACTTAGTTGATCATGAAATTATAATGTAATTCATTGAGATTGCTATTGGCCTTATAAGTTGAAAGATAATTATAGTTCAAACAATTTTTTTATTACAATAATGATTTAATATGAAGCATTTCACATCAAATTAGTAAACAGATCACTCTATTTAGGGCGTATACACTTAGTTGATCATTTAATTACTAAGTAGATTATTGAGATTGCAATTGAACATATAAATTCAAAGGCAATTATAGTTAAATCAATTTGTTTAATACAAATCATGACTTAAATATGAAGCATTTCACACCATATTAGTCAATTGACCACTCTATTTAGGACAAATAAATTTAGTTGATCATATAATTACTATGTAATTCATTTAGATTGTAATTGAACTTATAAGTTGTAAGGTAATTATAGTTAAATAAATTTATTTATTACTAATAACGGTTTAATATAAAGATTTTACAATAAATTAGTTAGTCAATGGATCACTCCATTTAGGGGGAATATAGTTAGTTTATCATGTATTTATTATTTAATTCATTGAGATTGCAATTAGGCTTATAAATCAAAAGTTGTTATAACTAAATAATTTTTTATTACTAATAATGGTTCAATATGAGTCATTTCACATCAAATTAGGCCCCTGATCACTTATTAAGAGCGATTACACTTAGTTGATCATGTAATTACTATGTAATTCATTAAGATTGTAATTTAACTTATAAATTAAAGGTGATTATAGTTACATCAATTTTGTTAATACTAATCATGATTTAATATGAAGTATTTCACATTAAATTAGTCAAACTGATCGCTCTATTTAGGGCGAATACACTTAGTTGATCATTAATTACTATATAATTTATTGAGAATGAATTAAACTTATAAATTGAAGGGTGACTATATTTACAATTTGATTATTAATAATTATGCTTTATTATGTAGCATTTTAGAGCAAATAATCAACTGATCAATCTATTTAGGATGAATAAACTTCATTGGTTATGTAATTACTATGTCAATTTTTTTTATTACTAATCATAATTAATATGAAGCATTTCACATCAAATTAGCCAAATAGATATAAATATTTGTTGCATCAGATGACCTATCTATTTGAAATTATCAAACAGATATAGTCATTTATTGCAACAAATGACTAGCCTATTGCAATGGATGACTTATTTATTGAAAAATATCAAATAGATATAGACATTTGTTGCAATAGATGACTCAATTGTTTGAAATTATCAAACATATATAAACATCTATTGCAACTACTTATAGATATCTATTGCAACACCTTATATGTTTAGTTAATCATGTAATTTCTATGTAGTTCATAGAGATTTCAACTGAACTTATAAATTTAAAGGTAATTATAGTTAAATTTGTTCGTTTATTACTAATCAAGATTTAATATGAAGTATTTCAGATCAAATTAATCAATTGATCACTCTATTTAGGACAAATACTCTTAGTTAATCTTGTAGTTAGAACGTAAATCATTGTGATTGCAGTTGAACTTATAAATTAAATTGTAATTATAGTTAAATCAATTTATTGAATACTAATCATGATTTAATATGAAATATTTCACTTCAAATTAGTCAATTGATCACTCTATTTATGGCAAATGCACTTAGTTGATCATATAATTAATTAATAGTACATTTAAACTTATAAATTGAAAGGTAATTATTGTTAAATCAATTTTTTTATTATTTATTATTATTTAATATGAAGCATTTTACATCAGATTAGTCAACTGATCAATTTATTTAGGACGTATATACTAAGTTGATTGTAATTTATTGAGATTGGAATTGAACTTATAAGTTGAATATAATTGTAGTTATATCAATTTGTTTATTACTAATTATGGTTTAGTATGAAGCATTTCCCATCAAATTTGTCAATTGATCACTCTATTTAAGGCGAATACACTTAGTTGATCATGTAATTATTATGTAATTCGTTAAGATTGCAATTGAACTTATAAATTAAAAGGTAATTATAGTTAAATCATTTTGTTTATTACTAATCATGATTTAATATGAAACATTTCACATTATATTATTCAATTGATCACTCTATTTAGGGCGTATTCGCTTAATTGATCATGTAATTACTATCTGATTTATTATGATTGCAATTGAACTTATAAATTGAAAGGTAATTTTAGTTAAGTCATTTTATTTATTACTAATTGTGGTTTAATATGAATAATTTTACTTCAAATTAGTCAACTGATCACTCTATTTAGGACAAATACACTTAGTTAATCATGTAATTACCATGTAATTCATTAAGATTGCAATTAAACTTATAAATTAAAAGGTAATTATAATTAAATCAATTTGCTTATTAGTAATCAGAATCTAATATGAAAGGTTTCACATCAAATTACTCAAATAGGTATAGATATTTATTGCAACAGATAGATAACTTGTTACAATAGCTGACTTATTTGTTGTAAATTATCTAATAGATATCGACCTTTGTTGCAATAACTGGGTCATCTGATGGAAGAAGTCAAAACAAATCTTGTTGGTGGTTCGATTTATTTAAACAAATGACTTATTTTTTTCAATAGATAGGTCATCTTCTAGAAATACTTTTGTATTATGTTGTATTTGTTAAATTAATTACCTTTTTCAATGATACACAAGTAGGTTTTAAACTTTTTTGTTTTCCTCTTGTTCAATGGTTGTTGGGTCATAAAATTATATTTTATAAAACCTAAAAATCCAAGTCAATATTAGAACCATGCTTCAAGTTCATGCCAAATTAAACATCATATTTTGAGTTTGATAAGTTATTTAGACATATATTAAGGACTCAAATTACTCCAAGCTTATAGACAAGTCATATTATCCCTTACCGATCAAATTCTTAAGAAGAATACTATTATATTTTGATTCAAACAAACAAATCTTTTGGATTACTAAGAATTTATAATCTAAAGACCCAAAAAATATATATAATTGAATCATATTACCAACACCACCAATTTCTCCTTATTATGATTTCAGAGTTAAAGATTATGACCAATTTACTGAAGCACTATCTAAGCTACCACTGACTATGACTCAGGGTATGACTCACAGCTAAACCGTACGACTCATTAGGAGGAATTATCGCCAGAGAAATAGGGACAAAAATTATGGTTATTTGGTTATAACTCAAGCTACGACTCATAGCCAGACTCTAGAAGTCCTATTCTAAACCATTGGTACTGCTTCTAGGTATTCATTAAATGATTTTTAAGGGGTTCTTTTGTAATACCCATGGTTTTGTACCTTGAAAATTTCTCGTGTCTTGTACCTTTTGATCATCATATAACTCACCGTACGTGTTTTATGGTGTGGGTACGTGATAGGTGACCCAACTAGTAAGTTGTACTGTGTGTGGTGGTTAGGTTTTTATTGTGGTCACAACTTGGTGGGTATGGGTCGTATGGTTTGGTGAAAGTTTAATGTTTTGGTCCTTTACTTAATTTAAAACTTGGTAACTTAACTTATCTCTGAGTATAAGTGGCTCACTATGAGCTGTGAAGATAGGGTATGAGTGGTAAGGTGTAATTGTATGTTTTCCAGTGTCAATCCATTTAGATTCTTCCTAGGGTATGTGTAGACCATACCAGTCATATAGTCTGGTCCAAAATTGGGATCTTGGAGTCATATATTGGACAGAATGTGATGTCCAACTTTCTGGTCTGGTTACTAATAGAGGATACCACTCAGATGATGTGGGTTTGAGTGAGGGGTCCTGACCGTACCCACCTGTGGGAATTTTTATAATTTAATTTGGCAGTATTTTGGAAATTTCCCCCTAATAACTCCTTTTAACCCCATGACATAGAATATCTTTTGGGCCATTATGAACCTCCTATTCTAAATCAAACACTCTTAAACACTCTAAAAATCTCTCTCAATCTCTTAGTTCAAGAAAGACTAGGATTTCCTTTAAAACAAATAATTAAGGATCTTAAAGTTTTTTTCTCTTTGACTTTCTTAGTATCTAAGGCATGCAACTCCTCCCTTATTGTTAGTTTAACTAAAAGCATATTTAAATGAATACTTTTCATGGAATTATTGTGGTATTATTTTTTGTTTTTAATGATATGTTTGGGGTTTTGGTTGTTCTTGGTTGAATAGTGTTTTCCCATGTTTTGCTTATTATTTTTATGTTATAATTGTGATTTGAACATGTGTTTGCATGGGAATGGTTAATTGATACTTAGTTTTGGCCTTGGAAACTATATGCCCTCAACATGTTTGTTAAAATGCCAACAAGAATGCTTCCATTACATAGTTTGACTATAATTGAAATCCTTGCATTGCATAAAACGGTAATGCAACCTAAACTTGTTTAAATGCTTTTGAATGGATTGGAAAAGATTTATGGCCATGGTAATGGTTTGATTTGAAAGTTTGCAATCAAATTAGTTTAATGACTTTGGTATGGCATAGATTGATAGACTTACAAGCTCTATTTTTGGTATGATGATACCAATGGTTAATGCCTCATAAATAAGACTCCTTAGTAAAAGATTGGTTATGTGTAAATGGTTTTAATATGGGCTTAAAGAGAGTTATGTTAGAAAAGCTATGAAAGGTAGAGGTTTTAGGGTGAAAAAAACTAGAAACTCACATTTACCGATGTGAGGTTTGTCTTTGTGACTGTGTGCATAATGTCACACATATATATTGGGAGATGTACTAGCTATCTGAGTTTTTTCTCCAGCTGGTGCAGCTAACATGCGCCGGGGCTCTTTCTGTAGGGGGAGCTGAATCTATATAGTCCATGGGTAGATTCAAGATGGCAAACCTACACAGTACCAGGTTACAGGCTTTAAATGTATGCTAAACCAGGTTCCCTTTCTCGGCATGGAAGATATAAGTCTACGTATGTGATTGCATATGGTTATTTATTTTGGTTTTGAATGATGGGATTATTTTTCCCTTATTCCTTAGTATATGCTAACGTTTACCTGCTAACCTATCTTCGGGTGCTTTATCCCCAGGTAATGCAGGAATTGGCCATAGTACTCCCCTTCCTAGTGATTTTGGATTCAAGAACAAATTTGTGTTGAACTAAAAAGGTAAGCTTCCATACTCAGGTAGATTCCATTTTATGCAATGGACTTATTTTCATACTTTTATTTCTTTCTTGGACTTTGGTTTTGACTATGGTTGGGGGCAAGTCCCGATTGGATGTTCTTTGTTTTCAATTAGAGGCTTTGTGTGACTACTATGGAAATGGTCGGCGCCAGTATTGGTTTCAGCCATGGCGTTAGTATTTGTATCGGGCTGACACCGATTGGGTGCTTGGTTTGATGTTTGGATAGTTATGGTTATGAACTTTATTAAATGCCTTTCAATTACAATTGTTCTATTATGTTAAATATTTGGAATTCATTAAACATAGGGAACAAGGTGGTTAAGGTTGTGTATTGTTGGTGGTCTCTAGTCTGGGTCGGAATTGAGATTCCCAACATGACTAGGCCTGGGTTTGGGTTATGTCAAATTGGTATTAGAGCCATAGGTTCATGAATAATTAGGAGTGCACAAAGTCATGTTGAGTGCAGTCTCTTTTAAGGGTGTTTGGTGCACCACACTCATACGGGAGAGACTACAAGGAATTTAGTAATGTTTCTCTTTCTTGTGTTATATTTTTGAGGTATAGAGTCTAAGGTCCTAAATTCTTGTAATACCCTGCAAAGTTCCCTTGTAGTTTGAGCCTTGAGCGTGTCAAGTGAAGTGCAATTTCGGCCCTAAAAGATTGAGAATAGACTTTTCAAGTGCTTAGTGTTTTAATATTGTTGAATTTTCCTGAAAATTAATTCCTATAGTGTAGATAATTTAAATAGCTTTCCAATGATACCAATTTCATCCAAATCCAGCATCAGGGTGGGAAGTTATGGATGTTTTATCGAGAGTTATCGGAATCGCCCAAGTGCGATGGACAAGTTGACGGACCATCAAGTGTGTGATGGACCATGGCCCAAACCATCGCAAACAAGGATGGAACTCCCTTTTCTTTCCCAAGTGCGATGGTTAGGACGACAGATCGTTAAGACTGTGACAGACTGTCGCTGAGACCATTGTCGTTGAGGTAGCGTGGCCACATCCTGGCCAACATTCGACGAACGATCCGATAGACCGTCGAGTTTTTGATGGACCATCACTGACACTGTCACATCAAGATAGTGTGTTCTTTTTTTGAATGATGTGTGACGGACGATCCGACGGACTATCACTTCGACCATCGCAACCCCTGTTCAATATTTTAAGTCATTTTTAAAAGGGACTTTTCTATCTTTTCCACTCTTTTATCAACCAGATATGTTCCAAACTAAGCAAATGACTTCATTCATCATCCATAACACAAGAGAGCTAGGGTTTCTCCCTCTAGATCAAATCTAAAACCCTCCTTTAAGAAATCCAAAAACTCACCATAGATTCTACAAATTGAGTTGAGATTTAAGTTCTCCAAGTTCAAGGGTTGTACGAATCCTCTCTCAAGAGTAATAAGAAGTGTTTGAAGCAAGCTTGTTCATCTAATTTCATAATCTAAGGTATGTGGGGTTTTGAATAAGGGTAATTCTTTCACCCTTGTGCCCAAAGGCTTTTTAAAACTATAATTATCTCCAATCTATGAGATTTTACATGATATTGAATTAGGGTTTTTCACCCATTATTATTGATTTCAATATCTTGATGTTTCCTATGAATTGAAAGTCAAATAGCATGATTTTTCATGTTTTCTTAAGAAATTGAAGCTGAGTTTATACGCAATGTTGTTACTCCTTGAAAATTTAAGAGTTTCAATGTTTTAGACATTGAAGTGTATGAGTTTGATGACATTTTGAGACAAACTATTGTAACTTCTAGATTTCTACATGAATTATGAATCTATATGCTATCTATTATGCATTATGATGAGTTTTAACTTGAGATTGAATTATGGGTCATTAAGCCCTACTTAAGACTTGCAATTTTATGAACTATTGTGCTATAAGCACCCATGATTTGAGTATTTTGAGATTATTGAGAAATGTTTTAACCTAATGGTCATAGAGTTTTGAAATCCACTCTACCACATGAGATTTAGATTTAATTATTGGGTTCTTATGAACCGTGAGATTATTTTGAAAGTAGATTTCCATGAGATGAGCGAGATAAACTAAAGGGAATAGTATTTAGCACCGAGTTGGGTAAGTTACCATGATTTCTTACCCCAGAACTAGGTGCCACCGTAGGTTTGAGATTTTCGGCCAGAGACAAAGATTATTGGGCCCGAGGCCGAGATAAGTGATACTGAGTTGAGGTTATACTCCTTTGCAAGAGTATGATGCCTCTCACCAACATAAGGTTTCTTTCTTAGGAGGATAAGATGTTAGACTCCATGTAGCTCGCATGGTTTATGTCGTTTTAGATAACCTCCCTAAACTAAAGTATTTTCCATTGAGATAGAATATTTTCCCTAAATTATTTAGATGAGATATTTTCTAAAGTGAATGAATTGCTTCTGAGTATTTTCTAAAGAAGGAAGTAGTTTTCTCTACCAATAAGAGTTGATCATCAATTTTTTAAAAAAAGTCATACGATTTTGAGTTCCAAGTGTTTATGTTCAAAACAGTTATAAGTTCTCAAGCAATAAAAAAGTTTTAATCTCCATGAGATATATTCATGAGTTGAAAGTATTGTTTAAAGATTCCTTCATCCTATGAGTAATAAAAATAAGAGGAGAGCATAGATTTTAAATCCAAAGTATAATGACTTATGAGATTTATGTTTCGTGCTTCATTCTACATGATTTATGAGATTTACATTTTAGACTTATTCAAGCCATGTGAGTCATTCCTATTTGCATGCATGATTTGATTAAACAGTATTGACATTGTTTTATGTAAATGTGTACACCCCCATATACTCAGTACATGCGCAAGTTCTGATCCACATATATATCTATGTGCTACATTGTCTTATAATGTTGGTTCAAGTGCTCAGTCCCAGCCTCGTTAGTGATTCTCAAGTACCTTCATCTACATTTCTCGAGTACCAATCACTTGGGATGTCTCTTTTTAATATTTTAGGGCCAGAGTTACACTTAACACGCTCTAAGGCCCGGACTACAAGGGAGATTTGTGGGGTATTATATACATTTTTTTATGTTTATGTGTTTTTGGACCTTGGGTCAAGTGTTTCCTATATGTCCCCACTTGTGGCTGCGAATTTTAAAAAGAGTCCCTAAAAGATTCCTGAACCTTTCCTAGTGTCCACACTAGTAGGGGAGTTAGTTGTTACTAAACAAGTGTATAGAGATTGTCCTATTACTGTTTTTCATAGAGTCATACTTGCTGATTTGATAGAGTTAGACATAGTAGATTTTGACCTTATTCTGGGTATGGATTGGATTTATTCTTGTTATTCATCTATAGACTATCGTACCCATGTGGTCAAGTTTCAGTTCCCTGATGAGCCAGTTTTTAAGTGGTCTTGGAGTTCGGTATCTACCAAGATTTATTTTATCTCCTATCTCAAATCCAAAGAGCTAATATCCAAGGGTTACATCTATCAACTAGTTATAATAAAAGATACTAAGTTTGAGGCTTCAACTATTCAATCAGCCGATATTGTTAATGATTTTCCAGATGTTTTTTTAAAAGATCTCCCTATGGGTATCTCTCGATAGAGAGATATAATTTGGGATTGACTTTCTTCTCGACACTCATCCCATTTCTATTCCACTATACCGTATGGTACCTGCTGAGCTTAAGGAGTTGAAAGAGCAACTCAAAGATCTCTTAGACAAAGGTTTCATAAGGCCTAGTATTTCTCCTTAGGGTTCACCAATTTTATTCATACAGAAAAAAGATGGTTCCTTGCATATGTGCATTGACTATCGTTAGCTTAACAACGTCCCAATAAAAAATAAGTATCCTCTTCAAAGAATTAATAACTAGTTTGATCAGTTGTAAGGTGAAAGTTATTTCTCAAAGATAGACCTTATATCCAACTATCATCAACATAAAGTGAGGGAATATGATATTGCAAAGACAGCCTTCTGAACCCGCTATGGTCAATTTGGGTTTCTAGTCATGTCTTTTGGGCTAACCAATACCCAACTGCTTCTATGGACCTCATGAATCGAGTGTTCAAGAAATATGCTGATATGTTTCTCATAGTGTTCATAGATGATATCCTTGTGTACTCCTGTACTAAGAATGACCATGAAGATCAGCTTAGAATTGTCTTTCAACCTCTTACAGGTCACCAGTTGTTCGCTAAATTTAGTAAGTGTGAATTTTGGCTAAGGTCTGTAGACTTTCTGGGTCATATTGTTTCAGTTAAAGGTTTGAGTTGATCCCCAAAAGACAGAAGTTGTAAGAAATTGACCTAGACTTATCTCTCCATCTGACATTAGAAGTTTCTTTGGTCTAGTGGTCTACTACCACTATTTTGTTAAAGGTTTCTCTTCTATTACATCTCCCATGACCTGGTTGACCCAAAAGAAAGTTATGTTCCATTGGTCAAATTTTTGTGAGAAGAGTTTTCAGGAGTTAAAGACTTGACTTACACCTGCACCTATGTTGACTTTACCTGATTGTACAGATGGTTTTGTGGTGTATTATGATTCCTCTAGAACTGGTTTGGGTTGTGTGTTGATGTAAAAAGGTAAGGTTATATCCAATGCCTCATGATAGTTAAAGTCGTATGAAAAGAATTACATAACCCATGATCTTGAGTTAGCTGATGTGGTCTTTGCTTTGAAAATCTGGAGACACTATCTTTATAGTACTCATGTTGATGTGTTTAGTGATCATAAGAGCCTAAAGTATTTCTTTACTCAGAGGGAGTTGAATCTTAGGCAGGAAAGGTAGTTAGAGTTGTTAAAAGACTATGATATGAGTATGTTGTATCACCTGGGCAAGGCCAATGTAGTGGTGGATGCCCTTAGAAGATTGTCTATGGGAAGTGTTGCTCATGTAGAGGAAGGTAAGAAAGAGTTAGCTCGTGATGTGCATTATCTGGCTAGATTGGGTGTTATGTTGCTTGATTCAGCTGAGGGAAGTTGTAACGCCCCAATTTTCTGAATTGAAATGCTACACGGTGCTTATGACCCCGAAGGACCACAAGCTAACCCATGAGTGATATCTGTACCTGTATACTATATAATATAACATAAATGATGCGGAAACATGCACTGAAAGGCCATAAGGTTCAACTTAATAAGCATCTAATAAGAATAATGTCTGAAAATGGTATAACAATACCAAAACAAATTTGAAATAACTGTCTGACATTCTATAGTCTAGAAAGCCTCTAAACTGTCTGAATATGGAGTTGATGGGATATATCCCCAACTTACTCTAACTGCAGAAATAAACTAAAAACTAAAGTAGTAATGAAATCATCGTGTCCTTGAAATATGAGGACTTACTTCTAACTCTGACTGCCGATACTGGAATCTATTACTGATCTAGAGCTCATTTCTCTGAACTTATGGTGTAACATAAGAGATAACACAATAGAACAAATGCATTAGTACGACTAAATGTACTTAGTATACGATAAGGTAGGCTAAATAAAAAGGGTTATATGCATGAACAATACTGACTGATATGAATGTGAGAATACATATATGCATACATAACTATAACTAAACTTGTGGAGATACAAACTACTGAGTCTAAATATTGACAACATGAGTGTACTGATACTGAGATACTAAATAGATGAACGACTATTTCTGACAGTTCGAATTATGAACTGGTCTGGTTGACTATGTCTGACAGTTCTTAAGATGAATGCTGATATCATGAATTCTAATAACTGATGTGACTGATAACATAGGTTCTGAGAACTGATATAAGTGATAGCATAACTGACCATATCTGACAGTCCTTAAATCTGAAGAAAATATCTGAGTTTCATTTTATTTCTGAGTTGATTGTATTAGATAGTCTAGAAATCAAAAGAACTATCTGAGTTCTTTTACTAAGACTGGGACTAAAACTGAGACTATGGGAAGTAGTTGGTTAACCGATATGCCCTATATGTGCCATTATGGCTATGCTGGGGTCCAATATCTACCCTGGTTGGAGGGGTGTCAATACCGCGCCACTAGTAATGATAGTTGTGAGTGACCCTTAGCTGGTAGGTACTAGAAAAATGAGCGGTGGAACCCTAAACTAATAGGTTAAGCCACCTCATCAACCCTAATTTGACAGGTTAAGATGTCTCAACCTATGTCGGCTACATAGTTCTGGAATGCATGGATGACTTCTAAGAATCACACCCTAAAATGGTAGGTGAGTTCCCATCCTTGGGTTTACTCGGTGCTAACTTTTACTCCTCTCTGAAGAGGCTAAACATGAATAACTAAACTGAACTGATTCTGAGTTTACTGATTTCCATATCTGATGGAATATACTGAAGTATGAGGATTTATTGAAAGTACTATAGTTACTGATATTTTACTTGGAATACTGTGGAATTCTACTTTTTATCTGAATAAGGATGACTTTACTAGCTAATGAGGTTACTGAGGTTCTGAACTGAATACAACTGAGACAAGATAACTAGCTGAGAATACTGATCTTTCTGAGCACTGAGTTCATGAGATATCTACGAGTAGTGAATTACAGAGATTACTGAAGTTACTAAGAGCACTAGAATTTCTGAAACTTCCGATATCACTAAATACTGAGATTAACTAAGCTTTACTGAGATTAACTGGGTAACTAAACTTTTCTTAGTCACATGACTGACTGAGTTCTATTGAACATGGCATGACTGAGAGTATCGTGAAACATGACATGGCTCTAGGCACACAACTATAGTTTTCGGTTATGAATACCCCCAGGACTCGATGGAAGAAAACTAACACAACATGACTGACATGTTCATAAGATTGGAGAACACAATTCAAATTATGATAAATATGGGATATTATGCATCATGTAGTTCCTCAACATATTAAGCATGGTATGGAGAGCATAGATATAGTTCATGTACATATTGTATATCTCCATTATCATTCATGCCTCATACCACAGCAATGGCAACACATGAAAAGCATGGAATTCATATTGATGTATATAGCTAACATAGACTTGCCATTTAGACATCATGGAACCATATAAACAAGAATTCCTAGCGTCCTAAGCATTTTATCAAACCCCTTACCTGCATTCTTTAAGCCATAGGTGGGTTTCATACCTGCACCATGAAAAACAACCTAAAGTTCATGGTTTTCAACCAACAAACATATATATTCCATGAAAACACCTTTAGAAATCATATTGAAACTTAAAAAATAATCATCAACATCTACATGCTCATATCACCACAAAAAGTTCACAAAATAGTATTTAAAACATGGTCCTTGGGCTCTATGAATGAATTGGATCCATAGATGAACACTACGCATACCTTAGATTAATAATCAGTGAAGATTGTAGTGAAACTGGCTTGGAATTTGAAACCCCCAATTAAACCGTAAACTTGTTCTTAGTTGCTGTTGAGAGAAAATCAATGAAAGCACTATATTTTGGTGAAGAATGGCATTAATCCCGTGTTTAGAAGATTATATATGGGTGGAAATATGACCCAAATACCCATATAGATGCATCACTTAATTTCTGTGAAAATTACCTGATTTAGACCCCCGACGTGATGCAAAGACATTACATTTCCACCTGTTTGTGACCTAGAAACTCACCGCGACATACAGGAATCATGGATAGACACTGGAAATTAACGAATGTCATTTTGGCTTATGGCGCAATGCACCACTGATTGAAATGACACTGCTGAAACTTTAAATCTCCATAACTTCTTCACCGGGTGTCCGTTTTAGGTGAATTTGGTATCAACGGAAAGCTTATTCAATTATATACTATTTGGATGGTATAAATATGCCAAAATACAACCTATATACCAAGTTATACTCATTAAAAGATGACCTATATGAAATCACATAAGAAAATATGGTGGATTCAAAAGTTCTTAGCTTGGCTTCCTATAAGTGACTCTTATAAACATGATTAACACATAATACTCTATTATCACTAGGATACTAATCCTAATTCATGTACTCAAATGTGAATCACAGGATAGGAACAATATTTCATTTTCTAGCTTAGAAATATACAGGGTATTACAGAAGTACTTTGGTGCAAAGTAGTTCCAAATCCTCTTTAGTTTTGGAAGTAAAGGAGAAACAAGATATATATCCTAGTTTGGTCTAATTGAAGGAGGTAGTTAAGGAATAAAAGGTACAGGTTTTTTTCCAAAGGGGAGATGGCATGTTGAGATTGCTGGGTAGATTATGCATTTGTGTGTTGATGATCTGAGGTAGAGAATTATGGATGATGCCCATGGTGTGCGGTATTCTATTAATCCCCACACTACCAAGAAGTATCGTGACTTGTGGAAAATCTATTGGTGGAATGGTATGAAGAAGGATATAGCTGAGTTTGTAGCAAAGTGGTCAACTTGACAACAGGTTAATATAGAGTACCAAAGACCTAGTGGTGTGACACAAGTGTTTGGTATACCCACTTGGAAGTTGGAGGTGATGAATATGGACTTCGTGACCTAGTTACCTCTTTCGCGTCATCATCGTGATTCTTTTTGGGTTGTTGTAGCGAGGCTGACTAAGTCCGCATACTTCTTCCATGTGCATACATCTTATACAACTGAGGATTATGCTAGATTGTATATCTGGAAGTTAGTCAGGGTGCACAGAGTTCCCTCATCTATCATTTCTGATAGGGATACTCAATTTACTTCTTAGTCTTGGAGGGTGTTTCAGCAGGGTCTTTGTACCCAAGTTTTTTTGAGTTCTAGTTTTCATCCGCAGATAGATGATCAGGATGAGAGAACTATTCTGACCCTAGAAGATATGTTGAGGGCGTGTGCTTTTGATTTTAAAAGTAGTTGGGACGAGCATTTACCATTGATAGAGTTTGCATATAACAATAGTTACCATGCTAACATTGAGATAGAACCATTTGAGGCCTTATATGGTAGAAGATATAGATTACCCATAGGTTGGTTTAAAGAGGGTGAAGCTATTATAATTTTGCCTAATATAGTGTTTAAAGCTATGGAGAAAGTTAAGTTGATTATAAAGAGGTTAAAGACAACTTAGAGTTATCAAAAGTGACATGTCGATGTGAGGAAAAGAGATCTTGAGTTTGAAATAGGTGAATTAGTGTACTTAAAGATTTCACCCATGAAAGGGGTAAAGAGGTTTGGTTAAAATGGAAATCTTAGTCCCTGTTATGTTGTCCCGTATAGAGTCTTGAGCTGTATTGGTAAAGTAGCCTATGAGGTTGAGTTGCCCGCAGAGTTGTCGGTCGTTCATCCTGTGTTAAATATCTCCATGCTTAAAAATCATATTGGTGATTTCGTTGTAGTAGACCCTTGAAAGAGTGTTGATATTTATAATAATTTTTCCTTTGATGCGATTCCTGTTGAGATCCTAGATTTTCAGATCCGTAGACTGAGAAACAAAGTGGTTCCCTAGGTCAAAGTGTTATGGCAGAACCAGTCAGTTGAGGGTACTACTTGGGAGGCAGAAGCTAATATACGAGCCAATTGCCCACACTTATTTTCCTTAAGTTCAAATCGATCCAAAGGTATTATTCTTCCTTAATTAAGCCCTTCTAATCTGAAGTTCAACTATATATATCTATTCTTGCATGAGTTCTTGCAATTTCAGAGGTATTCAAGAGTTTAAAAAGATTTTGAGCCCATTTAGATGTGTGTACTATGTTTTCATATGTTGCTAGTCTAACTAGAGACATTCGAGGATTAATGTTTCCAAGGGGGAGAAATTGTAAGACCCCGCAAAGTTCCCTTGTAGTTTGAGCCTTGAGCATGTCAAGTGAAGTGTAATTTCGGCCCTAAAAGATTGAGAAGAGACTTTCCAAGTGATTATTGTTTTAATATTTATGAATTTTCTAGAAAATGACTTCCTATATTGTAGAGAATTGAATTATCTTTCCAACGAGACCAATTTCATCCAAATCCGAAATCGAGGTGGAAATTTATTACCATATTACCGAGTTATCGGAACTGCCCAGATGCAACGGATAGGTTGACGGACCGTCCAGTGTGCGACGGACTTCCTGATGATATTTTGAGACAAATTGTTGTAACTTCCTGATTTCTACATGAATTAAGAATCTTTAAGCTATATATTATGCATTATGATGAGTTTTAACTTCAGATTGAATTATGGGTCATTAAGCCCTCCCTGAGACTTGCAATTTTATGAACTATTGTGCTATAAGCACCCATGATTTGAGTATTTTGAGATTATTAAGAATTGTTTTGACCTAATGATCATAGATTTTTGAAATCCACTCTACCATATGAGATTACAAATTTGATTGTTGGGTTCTTATGAATCGTGAAATTATTTTGAAAGTTGATTTCCATAAGAGGAGCAAAATAAAATAAAGGGAGTAGTATTTAGCACCAATTTGGATAAGTTACCATGGTTTCACATCCCAGAACTACGTACCATCGTCTGTTTGAGATTTTGGGACTAAGGCCGAGATGATTGGGCCCGATACCGAGATAAGTGATTACTGAGTTGAGGTTATACTTCTTAGCAATAATGTGACACCACTCCCCAATGAGATGTTTATTCCTTAGGAGGACAAGACGTTGGACTCCAAGTAGCTCTCATGGTTTATGTGGATTAAAAGAACCTACCAAAACTAAAATATTTTCCATTGAGATAGAATATTTTCCCTAAAGCTTTGAGATGAGATATTTTCTAAAGTGAATGAATTGCTTTTGAGTATTTTCCAAAGAAGGAAGTATTTTTCTCTACTAATAAGAGTTGATCATTAGTTTTAAAACAAAGTCATATGATTTTGCGTTTTGAGTATTTGAGTTCAAAAAAGTTATAAGTACTTGAGCAATAAAGAAGTTTTACTCTCCATGAGATATATGAATGAGTTGAAAATATTGTTTAAAGCTTCCTTCATCCAATGAGTAATGAGAATAATAGGAGAGCACAGATTTTAAAGACAAAGTATAATGACTCACGAGATTTGTGTTACATGCTTCATTCTACGTGATTTATGAGCTGTACATTTTACACTTATTCAAGCCATGTGAGTCATTCCTATTTGCATGCATGATTTGATTAAAGAGTATTGATATTTTTTTATATGAATGCATACACCCCCATATACTCAGTACATTCATAAGTATTAATCCACATATATGTCTATGTGCTACATTGTCTTATAATGTAGGTTCAGGTGCTCAGTTACAGCCTCGTCAGTGATTCTCGAGTACCTTTGTCTATATTTCTAAAGTGGCGAGTCCTTATGGTTCGAGGACCTATCTTCAGATATTTCAATATTTGAGTGTTTATGTTACTACTTTCAGTTTAGTTTGAGTCAGTTAGGGACCTGTCCCAACGGCTCTCAAGTTCATAGAGTAGTAGAGGCTTTGTCAGACTAGTTATCAGGTTGTGGTTGTGTTGAGATTTCTATTATTGTGGTCATTTAGACTTAGTATTACCTTCGTATTTCATTTTATTTGATATGAAAGTGCTAGTGGTTTGTATATTTCTTATTGAATGAGTTATTATGAGAAGTGATAGGATCAAAGGGTTAGCTTAGGGCTACTTGTTGCCCTAAGTACTGTGTGACATACTGGGAGGTAATTTTGGGTCGTTACAATTCTCCCCTTATTCTTAGATATTCTCTTTTGATATCATGCCTCCTCGATGATTTGATGTTGATGGAAACTCTTCTATCCAACTTAACGACAACATTGATGGGACCCACCCTACATATATGGTCGAGACCTGATCTAGGGTTTCGATTCTTGATTTCCCTCCTAGAGTACCATTGATTCCCTCCAGCCCTTCTCTAGCTCTGCAGGCTGGCGTAATGAATAATGAATTTTGTTAGTTTATTCATACATTAGTGTAGTTGGTAGCTTCTTAGTCTGAGTGTGGTACTTCTGTTACTCCATATTCTAATGACACAAGGTTTGGCTAGTTCATAAGTTTGAACCCTTCGACCTTTATTGGTGTTAAGGTAATCGAGGATCCATAAGGTTTCCTGGAAGAAATTGAAATGACCTTTCATTGTATGCATGCCATGAATATGGAGGGCATAGATTTTATCCCCTACCAGCTGAAAGATATGGCATACTAGTGGAAAGAGGAATAGGATTATTCAAGTGGTGATGGTGATGACTCAACTCTACGGGAAGATTTCTCTAATGCTTTTTTGAATTAATTTTTTCCTCAAGAGTTAAGGGAAGCAAATCTAGAAGAGTTTGTTATTCTAAAGTAAGGAAAGATATCAGTCAAGGAGTATGTCTTGAAGTTTCACTAGTTATGTCGGTATACTCTAGTGATGGTTTCTAGCATGAGAGCTAGAATGAGGAAGTTCACTTTTGGGTTGTCCAAAATTTGATCTTAGAGAGTAAGGGTGCCTTATTGATCAAGGACATAGATATCTCCTGTTTGGTTGTGTACATGCAACAGGTAAAGAAAGAGAAGATGAAGCAGGCTGAGATAGGGGAAGGCAGGGAAAAAAAATTATATTTTTTTAGTAGGGTAGTTGCCAACAATAGAGTGTTAGGGATGGTGGAAAATGGCCAAAGAAGAAGTGGGGAAATTCTTGGTCTTACACAGTAGCAAGTGCTCCCTACCCAAAGCCATCGGGTGATAGGCGATTACAAGGTGAAAGCAACATCAGGGCATAGAGTGTCCGATCTCAGGTTAGTAGGGCCCAGTTAGCTCCATCATATCCTCCCTGTAGGTTCTATGGTAGATTGTATCTGGGTTATTATGAAGAAAGAAAGGATAAGTGATTCAGCTGTGGCCAGCCAGGGCATATGATTTAGAACTGTCCAGTGGCCATGGTTGCTTCGAGGGAGAACAATGTTCTAGTACCCTTATCATTAGTTCCAGTACCAAGGGGTGAACCTTTAAGTTCCATCACTAGTCGAAATTGTTTATATGCTATCATTATACGACAAGAGTGTAAGGCATCGCCTGATGTCGTGACTGGTATGTTGAAACTCTTTTCCTATGATGTATACAATTTACTTGATCTAGGGTCCACTCTCTCTTATGTGACCCTATTTATGGTTGTGCATTTTGGTTTTGGTCTAGAGTGTCTTTCAGACCTTTTTTATGTTTCTACCCCGGTAGAGACTTTATGATTACTAGAAGAGTCTATAGGGGGTGTGAGGTTTCTATTTTTAGTAAATACACTATGGTGGACCTATTTGAATTAGATATGGTGGATTTTGATATCTTATTGGGGATGGATTGGTTGTACTCGTGCTATGCTTCTCTAAATAGGCAGACCCATAAGGTTATCTTTAAATTCCCTAATAACTTAATTATTGAGTGGGAGGGTGGTTCCTTAGCTCCTAAGGAAAGTTTATGTCTTATCTTTGAGTTCAAACATTAATCTTTATGGGGTTTCTCTATCATCTTGTCCAGGTTAAAGATCCTAACTGTAATGGTCTTTTATTGCATTTTGTCCCGGTAGTGAATGAATTACCTAAGGTCTTCCCTGATGACATTCCAGGTGTTTCGCTTGATAGGGAGATTGAGTATGGGATTGATCATGTTCCAGAAACTCATCTAATTTCTATTCCTCCACATAAAATCTCTCCAACTGACTTAAAAAAGCATAAGAAGCAATGCAAAGATCTTTTAGATAAGGGTTTCATCCATCCCAGTGTGTCAATTAGGGTACACCGATGTTATTCGAGTGTAAGAAGGATAGTTCCCTTTGTTTGTGCATTGATATTTGATATTTGAATATGGCAACGATAAAGAATAAGAATCCTCTTTCAAGGATAGATGATTTGTTTAGTCAATTTCTAAGTGCTAAGTTTTTCTCCAAGATTGATCTTTGCTTCATGTAACATTAGGTAAAGATTAGGGAGGTGGACATCCCTAAGACTACCTTTTGTACTCGGTATGGGCACTTTGAGTTTCTGGTTTTGTCTTTCCAGTTGACCAATTCCCCTACAGAATCATAGATTTGAAGCATAGGGTCTTCTATAAATTTCTGACCTTGTTTGTCATTTTTTCTATAGGTGACATTTTTGTGTTCTCTCTGATCACCTCTGCACTGTGATGTAGACCTTGAAAGAGTAGCAGTTGTATGTCAAATTTTTGAATTATGAGTTTTTGTTGAACATTATTACTTTTCTGGATCATATTATTTCTAATTATGAGAGCATGTTAGATCTACAGAAGGTTGAAATGGGTAAGAAGTGGCATAGACCCATGACTCCAATCAATATTTAGATCTTCTTTGGTTTAGCTGTCTACTATAGGAGATTTGTAGAGATTTCTTTTACTATACTACCCTATTTATTAAGTTGACTCTGAAGAATGTAAAGTTCTTGTGGTCAGATATTTGTAAGGATAGTTTTGAGAAGCTAAATGATAAGCTAACTTCAGCTCCAGTATTTAGTTTACCTGAAGTGGAGCAGTGTCTGTTGGTGTTCAAATTAATGTGAAGTATATGTTAGATCATGTTTTGATGAGGATCAAGGGTGATGTAGGTAAGGAAAATTTGATGGCCTTCAAGATTTGTGGCGATAGTATCTTGTGGTACCAAGAGAGGTTATGTGGTCCTGATGTATATGGCTTGCGAGAAAGGATTTTGGCTGAGGCAGATGAGTCACGCTATGTTGTTCATCCTGGTTCGATGAAAATGTTTCATGACCTCAAGGAGATGTATTGGTGGAACAATATGAACAAGGATTTGGCTAAGTTTGTGGCCATGTGCATGGTGTTCCAACAAGTAAAAGTTGAGCTCATGAGGCCTGGAGTATCATGTCAAGACTTTGAACTTCCTGAATGGCAGTGGGAAGTGATCAACATGTATTTACTTAGCAGTGTTTCTTTGTCTTAGAAACAATTTTATTCTGTTTGGGTCATTGTGGACAGGATGACAACGTTGGCTCACTTTTTTCCACAGAGGACTAACTTCTCAGCTGAGAACTACGTAAGATTGTACTTCCAAAAATTTTGAAGTTGCATGGGGTACCTATTTCTATCATCTCTGATCTAAAATGCAATTTTCATCTCACTTTTGGAGGTTATTTCAGAATGGTTTGGGGACCGTGGTGAGTCCTAGTACTACTTTTCATCCACGGTTGGATAGTCAAGCAGAAAGGACTATTCAGACATTAGAAGATATGCTTCGTGCTTGTGTGATTTACTATGATGGTAGTTGGAATGAGCATTTGCCTCTAGAAGAGTTTGCATACAATAATAGCTACCACTCTAGCATTTGGATGTCTCCATTTGAAGCATTGAATGGTAGGAGTTCTAGGTCTCCTATTGGGTGGTTCGAGCTTGGCGAGGCAGATATGTTAGGCACAAACTTGGTTCACCAAGATATAGAGAAGTTAAAGGTGATTACGAATTAGCTTAAGGCTAGCCAAAGTCTCCAAAAGTCCTATACATACATGAGGTAAAGGGACTTGGAGTTTGAGGTTTAAGATAGGTTGTTCCTTAAGGTATCTCCTATGAAGGGAGTGATGCAGTTTGGAAGGAAGGGAAAGCTCAGTCCCCGGTATGTGGGTCCTTGTGTGATTTTTAATTGTGTTTGAAAAGTCACATATGAGTTGCAGTTGCCTTCTAGCTTGATGTCCATTCACCCGATATTCTATATCTCTATGTTTAGGAAGTGTATTGGTGATTCGTCAAAGGTTGTGCCTATCAAGGGTATTGGTATTTTGGATTCACCATCTTATAAAGAGATCCCAGTTGAGATTTTGGATCGTCAGGCTCGTCGGCTGCGGACCAAGGATATTGCCTCGATAAAGGTTCAACGGAGGAACCACAAGGTCAAAGAGGCTAATTAGAAAGCTAAAGAGGACATGAAGTCCAAGTATCTGTTCCTATTTTCTGTTCAAAAAATTCATATGGAAGGTATGTTTTTTTTACAACGTCTTTGGTTTCAAACTTTGTTAAAGGAAAGATTGATTCCTTGGTATATCTATTTTTTATCTTAAATGTAAGTGTAGGGGTGTTTGGGGGTTTAATCGTTCTAGTACTGGCTTGTTTCATCATTCGAGGATAAAAGATCCAAGTGAGGGAGACTTGAAACACCTTAGGTTTTGGCCCTTGAAAATTTCTTGAGTCTTGAACCTTCTGATCGTCATACGACTTACCATACGTGTTGTATGATGTTGGTATGGGTCGGGTGGCCCAACTCGTAAGTTGTCTAGGATGTGATGGTTGAGTTTTTGTTATGGTTACGACTTGGTGGGTGTGGGTCAAATGGTTTGGTGACAGTTTATTGGTTTAGTCTGAGTAAGAATGGCTCACTAAGAGACGTTATGATAGGGAATGAGTGGTAAGGTGTAATCATATAATGTCTAGATCCTTTTGGACTATTCCTAGGGTATGACTGAACCATTCTAGTTATATGGTATGGTCACGAGTTGGGGCCTTGGAGTTTTATGTAGGACAAAATGTGATGTCCAACTTTTCGGTTAGATTACAAGTAAAAAGTACCACTCATATGATGTGGGTACGAATGAGGGGGCCAAACCCTACCCAGCTGCGGGAATTTTTACTTTTTAAGTTGGGGGTATTCTGGACATTTCCCCCTAATAACTTCTTTTGACCCCATGACATAAAATATTTGTTGGGGATTCATTTACCTCCTATTCTCAATCAAACAATCTGACACACTATTAAAATCTCTCTCAAAATCTTGGTTCAAGAAAGGCTAGGGCTTTCATCAAAGCAATTAATTACGGCTCTTATAGGTGGTTTCTCGCCATATTCCTTGGTGTCTAAGGCATGTTACTCATTCCTCATTGTTAGTTCAGTTAAAAACATGTTTTAATGAATGATTTTCATGTAATTTATTTTGGTATTTTTTTGTGTTTTAAAAGATATGTTGGGGTTTTTGTTGTTCTTGGTTGAATAGTGTTTTTCTATGTTTTACTTATGGTTGTTATGTTATAATTATTATTTGAGCATGTTGTTGCATGGGAATGGTCAATTGATACTTGGTTTTGTCTTTGGAAACTATATTCCCTTAACATGCTTGTTAAAAAGCCAACGAGAGTGCTTTTATCACATTGTTTGACTATTATTGAAATCCTTGCATTGCATAAAAGGGTAATGGAACCTAAATTCGTTTAAATGGTTTTAAATGGTATGGAAAGACCTTGATGGCCATGGAAATGGTTTGATTTGAAACTTTGGAGTCAAATTGGTTTATTGGCTTCGGTATGGCATACCAAAACTTGCATGGTCTAGTTTTTGTATCATAATACCAATGGTTAATTCCTCATAAATAAGACTCCTTGGTAAACGGTTAGTTATGCATGAATAGTTTTACTATGGGATTAAAGAGGGATGTGTTAGTAAAGCCATAGAAAGTGGCGGTCCTTGGGGGACCAATGTTCAAAGCTCATATTTGCCGATGTAAGATTGGTCTTAGTGACCGTGTGCATCTTGTAACACTTATATTTTGGGAGATGTACTAGTCATTGATGAGTGGTGATGCACTCAATATTAGTGCATATTACTATGCTTTGAATTATTAAAAGAGACATAATGTACATGGAATACACTAATATCTATATTTTGCAGTTAAATAATTAATGAGATCGAAAGATGTCGATCAGTGATAAAAGTTGTTCAAAAGGAAGCAAGAAAGTCTGACTTGTGACTCAAAGGAAGCACGAAAGTCTGACCTGCGACTCGGAGTAGACATGGCCTCAGTTATCGCAATCGCGGCCTAAGGACCACGGTCGTAGTCCATTAAGTAGAGAACAGTTACAACTTTAGGTAATGCGATCATGGTCATAGGAATCTGATTGCGGTCCATTAAGAAGAACATTACGATGCAATCACACTTCTGTAGCCATAGCCACGTTAGGTGTGATCATAGTCAAAGCTTCACGACCACAACCAAACGGGATTAACAAGCAAGGGAATTTCGATCAATTGGGATAGCTGATCCAAAATTTCTATAAAAGGCCCAAATTCTTTTCCCTAGGGCATTATCCAATAGATTAGAGCAAGGCTGGGAGAGACAAGAAAAACCCTAGAATTTGGGGTGGGGGATCTATTTTGTACATATCACTACAAAAAGAAGTTGGTGAAATTAAAGGGTGGAAGTGAAGATTATTTTTACCTTCTATTATTATGTATGACATGGAAGAATTGTGCTGTATAAGTCTTCTTCCTTACACTATGAGTAGCTAATTTCTTTAATCTTTGCATTATGTTGAACTAGAGTAAGTTTCTATTGGAGGATTGATATGCTTGCATGAATTTTAATTATTAAGTATCGATTCCACCATTGCTTGAGCTTAATAGTTGAAATTTGTGGGCAAAAACCCCAAATCTCAAAATAGGCATGATGGGTGAGAACCTCAAACTCTAGAAACCCTTTCATCATCCTTGCAATAGGGATGAAGGTGAATTTATGGGAACCCATAGCATCCATGAAAGAGGGCTATCGGGTGATAAGGCAATGGTTCCTATGGTTTATTACCTTTTTGAAATCATAGAATAAGTGTAATTGGAATTTAAATCATGTCAAGGGCATCATCCTAGAATTAGGGATGCCCGATTGAGGTTTTGGGTGACTACGAATAGCACAGTTGTTAGGTGCTTCAAAGAACCAATGGGTGAAATCCTTATGGATTTTTAAAGACTAATTTCAAAGACTATCGACCAAGCCTATCCCTCACTTAACAACCATGTTTCATGTTAAACTATCAACAACTTACACACTCTTTATCTTTAGGTAGACATAATCCCAAGATTCTCTCTAACCTTGCATTTAAATAAAACATGATATAATAGTGTGTTGTTTGACCAAAGATTGTTGCAAACAAAATCCAAATTAAAACCCCAAAAAAGAAGAAAATCCAATTCTAATACCTTGAAGAGCCTTGGGCAAGTGTAAACTTAATGCATTATGCCATATTCCACAAGCTTAGATTTGGGAAGCCAAAACCTACCGAAATGAAGTTGCTTATGGCCGATCAATCCATGTAAAAACCAATGGGTGTTCACCATGATGTACTAGTAAAATTAGACTGGTTAATCTTTCAGGTCGACTTTGTTATTTTAGATTATGTAATGGATTTTAAAGTCACTATTATCCTTGGAAGATAATTTTTAGCTATCAGAAAAGTTTTGGTAGATGTGAAATTTGAGGAGATGGAATTTTGGTTGAATGATGAGGAGGTATCCTTCAATGTATGCTCCATGAAGCAACCGATGGACTTGTAAATCATCTCGATGATTGATATTATTGATTGCGAAGTAACCAACCACCTTCATGTGAGCTCATTGGCTTTTCCTTTGGTAGGAGTGATATGGAATTATGAAAGGGATAAAGTACAAGAGTATGATGAGGTGTTTGGATCTTTAATGGGACTTGGATTTCACACCAAGAATCCGGTAAAGTTGGACCTTGATCTAAAAAATTGTTAGATCCCACCCACAAAATCATCTATCCTTGAGCCTCCAAAGCTTGAATTAAATCCCTTACCACCTCATCTCCAATACGTGTTGTTGGGGAGGGTGATACATTACCAATCATCGTTGCAAGTAACCTTGAATCCTCTAAAGTAAAAGCATTGAAGTTGGTGGTAAAAAAATCCATTTGGGCCATTGGGTGGACAATAGCAGATATCATTGGAATATCTCCACGAATTGTTTCTCATAAAATTAAACTTGAGCAAGATCATATACCAATTCTGGAACATCAAAGTACGTTGAATCAATCTATTCAAGAGGTGGTAAAGAAAGAAATCATCAAGTGGCTTGAAATGGGAGTGCTATATCCTATATCCAATAGAACTTGGGTGAGCCAGGTATAATGTGTCCAAAAAAAGGGTGGCATCATGGCAATTGAAAAAAGAATGATCTCATCCCTATTTGATCAGTTACCAGATGGCATGTGTGCTTGGACTATCGAAAAGTAAACTCATGGACTGAGAAAGACCATTTTTTGATTCCTTTCACGGATCAAATGTATTATAGGCTCTCAGGAATAGGATGGTATTGTTTCTTGGATGGTTACTCACGGTACAGTCAAATTTTTATTGACTTGGAGGACCAAGAAAAGACAACTTTTACTTGCACATATGGGACATTTGGTGTAATGCCCTATATTTCGCGTGTAGTAGTTCTACTTATGTGGCACTTGATATGGACTTATGGGGTAGGTAATGGGCTCGGATATCCTATGTGATTGGTGATGGTAAGATAGGTTTGGAGGAGTTCCCACATGTACTAGAACGTGGTATGATTAAGTTACCTTCGATGAGAGCATATAAACTTGGGACCTTAAGTAGGTATTTTAATCTAAAGGATGAAGTGACCAAGTTTTAAGTTTAACAATAAGCATTTGATCTTAAAATGGAACAAAATATTGAAGTGCTTGCTTGATTTATTTTAATCTAGTAGGTGAATCACCTACTTTTACCTTTTGAGCAACTTAAAAACTAAGTAAGTGCATCACCTATTAAGGATCCCTTGACCAGCTTATTGGGCCAAATACACTACCACCTACTTAAGTTAATTTTGGCCTAAGTTAAATAAGAGAAAAGAAGGAGAATGGCCAGCCAAGGACCAATAGTTTTTAATCCAAAAAGGCCCAATATAATGGGCAAGTAGGTGCATCACCTACTGAATAAATTATGGCCCAAAACTGACCAAGAAAGTCGGCCAAGAGAAGCTTTATTTAAAGGGATTAAAACCAGCCATTATAGCTCATTTTAACTAGCCAAAAAAAATAGCTTTCAAGATTTTCTCTCTTGTTCTTTCTTAGCTATGCTGCAGCCCTAAAATTCCACTAGAGTTCTTTGGAAACCTTCCTTCCAATTTAAAGGTAAGTGAACAAATCATGAGCACATCTTAAGAATACTATAAGTATTATGTTCTCCATGATTAAACTATAAGATATCCCTTTTTAAGTTTGGCAGTCCCTTTGTCCTTGATTATTATGATTTTTCTCTTCACTTTAGGTTTCTCAGTAAAGGGATCAAAATATTGAAGAGATACACATTAAGGGAATAAACTACCATCGAAATTAAGATTAGTAATATAAAAGGAAATATGTTAAGTGAAAGCGTGATCAGTTGTGCAACAAGGTATGTATGGTTCATCGATCCTATTCTTTGGCATGAATCTAACTCCTTTGATACAAAGTAAGCTTCCTAAGGGTTCCTCCTTTCAAGTTATACATAACTACAGCGTACAACCGCAAAGTGGTTAACAAACTTATTCTAACTTGTCAAGTTGTTAAAGTACCTAAAGATGTGTTTGTTACTAAATTTGTCCATTTCCTTTCTAAATACTAGTATGATATGGGTGCTTTCAGAAATAAGCCTTACTAGTTGTTATCTTAGTTAGCATAACCCATGATGTTAGCTAAGCTCCTATGTGTTATATTTCTATTATTGTTGTATTCGATCTCATTGCTATTTCATCTAGTGCATATTTTCACACATTTTGCTACTAGTCCAAAGTTCCAAATCTAATACATGACCACCAAAACAACAACTTTAAAGATGAAAAGAGTGATTTAAAGTGAGTCTATATATTTTGGGTGGTATCCCAGGGGTGGAAGAAACACCTAGCATGGGTCGATCCCAATATTACGGGTGGTATCCCAGGGGCAAAAGGAAAGCCTAGCATGGGTTGATTCCGATTTGTGTACTTATAAGGAACGTATCCCAGGGGTTACAATGTGTAGCATGTGTTATCCTCTTTTACCATTGATCAGATGGTCATTTGTATTATGCCTTATAATATTATAAACTAAAGAAGAATAAAGCAAAGTAAAGGATGTAATGTACATGATCCCATAAGCATAAGCAAAGTTGGTATTCTATCCTTATCTTTATAGTTATGCATTGATAACTGATTTTATTGAGATCTTGTCTCATTTATAGTCACCTTATATCGTACATACTCAGTACACTCTCTGTATTGACACCCTTCGTGGGGGATACTATGTTTCATGGCACCGGTATAGGTACTCTAGCTAGTAGATCACCCTAGTAGGAGTACAGGACATCCAGCTGCTATTTGTGAGCTCTAAGTTGATTTCGAGCTTATAGAGTCTGTTACATATTTTTGTATTATGTAATAGTTATGAGCAAGTCGGGGGTTTTTTCGGACCTTAACTATGTGTCCATGTGTCTTTTAGAGTCTTTGTAGACTATGTGAAGCTATGTGTGGTAGTATTGTGTTCTTTTAATGTTGTGGCCCCAAGGGTAAAGTCTTGTATATGTAGGTTTGGACTTGCTTACATTGTTTGTTTTATCAATGCATCATATCCATACTAGTAGAATCTTTGAATGCCATAATTATATGCATATAATGTACGTGGTTAATAGTTGGTTCTCCCAAAATGGGTGCCTGTCTGCCCGAACGGAATTTGAGGTGTGACAAAATTTGTACTAGAGTAGGTCACCCTAGGGAGTTGTTTGAAAAGTTGTGTCTATGTAGAGTCTTGCTTATGGGTGTGTTGTGCACCACATCTCTAAGTAGGAGGCTACGAGGCATTTAGGAATTGTTTTTTTTCTTCATTTCTTAGATCGTGCGATAGAGCCAACAATATAGGTTGACTCATATTTAACTTTAAATATGTTTTTTTCAATATAGTAATGATGTCGATTACAAGAAAGAGTAATAGTAAGAATAGTAAGCAAGTAGATATGGTTGTCGGAGAAGGGACAAGTAAATCACCACCTAGATAAGCTAGCCAAAGTGAGGCCCAAGATGAGTTTGCATCACGGACTTCTTCTACTTTTCTATCTCCAGAAGAGCTAAGGAGGAGGAGAGTACCCCCAGAGTCACCTATTAATGCTACTGAGCAAGATTTAAGGAATGCAGTGCAATTATTAATACTTATAGTTGCTGGACAAGGTCAAGGACAAGCTGGTCCAACTATGGGTTCAAGTGGTGTGGATAGGTCAACCATTCTATGGACCTAAGATTTCCTTAAATTGGACCCTTCTCAATTTACTGGGTCAGATCCTAATGAAGATTCACAAGACTTTATTGATTAGATTCAAAGGACTTTAGATGTTATGCATGTATCTAGTAAAGAGACAATGGAGTTAGCAGTATATCGATTAAAGACATGTGGAGGATAGAGTTGATCGACATGTGGCTAGATTAGACCCATATTTGGTTAGAGATTGTACTATTGCTGCGTTAAATAAAGACATGGTAATAGCAAAAATACAAGCATTTGCTCAAAAAATGGAGGATAAAAGGCAAAGAAGGACACAAGTGCTGAAAAGAAGGCAATCCAAGAGGGCTAGATCTATGAGAAAATTTTCTCCATCTCAGAGTGAATTCAGGCCTCGATTTTTTAATAGACCCCCTATACCATCACCTTCCTACTCCACATCAGGTGCTCCTCCTCGATTCTAGGGGTTTAAAGGAAATCAATTCGGGCAAAAAAGTGAGAGTCAAGGTTCACAAGTAGTGGGGTATCTAGAGCAAGGAGGTACAAGACAATCAAGACCTCCTAGATAGCTTTGTAAGAATTGTGGAAGAAATCATCTAGGTGCATGTCGGTTCGGGATAAATTCTTGTTATTTGTGTGGCACACTGAGACACATAATGAGAGATTGCCCAAAAAAGGGGAATGGCAGATATGGCACAACCTACTGGATCTACTGTTGCATCATCATCCTCAGTTCCTTCTTTTGGTAGGGCTCAGCAAATACCTACTGGTCGTGGTATGGGTATTAAGGGAGCTAGTTCTAGTGGTGTTCAGAATCATCCATGTGCTCTAGCAGGTCAACAAATTTTGGAGGCTTCTCCTGACGTGGTTGCAGGTACATTGTCCATATTTTTACATAAGTTATATGAATTAATTGATCCAGGCTCTACATTATCATATGTCACTCTATTAATTGCTGGAAAGTTCAAAAGAACACCAAAATTGCTAGCTAAGCCATTTAAAGTGTCTACATCAATTGGTGAATCTATTATAGCTAAAAGAGTTTACCGTAATTGCATTGTAACTGTTTGTAATTGTTATACATTGGTTGACCTTTTGGATTTTGAAATGGTGGATTTTGATGTTATAATGGGTATGGATTGGCTGTCTTTTTGTTATGCCATAATGGATTGCCGAGCAAAGAGGGTGCATTTCCATTTTCTAAAGGAAGTAGTCCTTGAGTGGAGGGGTAATATTAGGGCACCAAGGGGTAAGTTTATTTCTTATATTAAGGCAAGGAAGATGATGTATAAAGGATGCATATTCCATCTAGTAAGGGTGAAAGATATAGAGACGACGTCACCAACTCTTCAATCTATCTAAGTAGTAAATGAATTTTTCAACGTATTTCTTGAAGAGCTTCCGGGTTTACCTTCGGAAAGAGAAGTACAGTTTGGAATTGATGTGATCCCTGGTACTCAACCGATTTCTATTTCTCACTACAGAATGGCCCCTACAGAATTACATGAATTAAAGGAACAATTGAAAGATTTATTGGAAAAAGGTTTCATAAGGCCTAGTATATCTCCTTGGGGCGCACCCATGTTATTTGTACATAAGAAAGATGGCACGTTGAGAATGTTTATTGATCATCGACAATTGAATAAGGTGACCATTAAGAACAAATATCCCCTTCCTAGAATTAATGATTTGTTTGATCAGTTATAAGGTGCTAAGTTTTTCTCAAAGATTGACTTAAGGTCAAGTTATCACCAACTGAGAGTAAAGGAGAAATACATACCTAAAATAGCTTTTCGAACGCGATATGGTCATTTTGAGTTTTTAGTTATGTCATTTGGGCTAACTAATGCACCAACATCTTTCATGGATTTGATGAATAGAGTGTTTAAGCCATTCTTGGATGTATTTTCTATCGTATTTATAGATGATATTCTGGTGTATTCAAGATCAGAAGAAGACCATTCTAATCATTTGCGACAGGTGTTACAAATCCTTCGAGATCGTAAGTTGTATGCAAAGTTCTCCAAATGCGAGTTTTGTTTAAAATTGGTAGCATTCTTGGGTCATATTCTATCCGATGTAGTAATAAGAGTTGATTCTCAAAAGATAGATGCAGTGAAGAACTGGCCAAGACCCATGACGCCTACGGAGGTTCGTAGTTTCCTACGCTTGGCAGGTTATTATAGAAAGTTCATTGAGGGGTTTTCTTCTATTTTTGTACCTTTAACAAAGTTAACGCATAAAGAAGCTAAGTGTCAATGGGATGAAATGTGTGAAAGAAGTTTTTAAGATTTGAAGAATAAGTTGACTTCTACAACCATATTGGTACTTCCAGATGGAACGGAAGGCTATGCGGTATATTTTGATGCTTCACGAGTTAGCTTAGGATTAACCAACACATGATCTTGAGCTAGCAACAATTATATTTGCTTTTAAAATATGGTGCCACTATTTGTATGGGGTATATGTTGATATATATAACAACCATAAGAGTTTGCAGTAACTATTTAACCAGAGGGACCAAAACTTAAGGCAGCGAAGATAGCTTGAGTTGTTAAAAGACTATGATGTTGATATCATATATAATTCGGGCAAAGCAAATGATGTAGCCGATGCACTAAGTCGTAAGGCGATGGCAAGTAATTATAGGTAGCCCATGGAAAGGGAAGGGATAGCTAGGGATCCTCACCAATTAGCTAGCTTAGGGGTTTGCCTTATTGAATCTTCAGATAAAGGCGTTATTGTGCAAAATGCAGCAGAATCCTCATTAGTAGCCGAAGTTAAAGTGAAACAATACATAGATCCTATTCTTTCACAGCTTAAGTAAAATGTACAATAAGGTGTAACAAAGGTATTTGAGCTTACAGAAAAGGGAATACTTCGATGCCAAAACAGATTATGTGTACCTAATGTAGATGGGCTGAGAAATATGAATATAAAGGAGACACATCATTTAAGATATTCTATCCATCTTGGTTCAAGTAAAATGTATCATGACTTGAAAGAGGTGTATTGGTGGGGAGACATGAAGAACATTGTAGAATTTGTAGCTGAATGTCCAAATTGTCAACAAGTCAAAGTGGAGAACTAAAAGCCAGGAGGTTTTATGCAGCTTATGGAGCTCCCAACTTGTAAGTGGGATATGATCAACATGGATTTCAGCACTGGTCTACCTCGCTCGTCTCAAAAGTTTGATTCTATATGGGTAATAGTTGATAGACTCACCAAATCAGCACACTTTCTACCGATTAAGACTACGTACATAGCTGAAGAGTATACAAAATTATATATTAAAGATATAGTTCGGCTACTTGGAGTCCCAATCTCTATTATATCTGATAGGGAATCTCAATTTATGCACATTTTTGGAGGTCATTCCAAAAGAGTTTGGGAATGCAAGTTAGTTTAAGCACAACTTTTCACCCTTAAATGGATGGCCAGGCTGAACGTACAATCCAAACATTAGAGGCTATGTTCTGTGTTTGTGTATTGGACCTCAAAGGTAGTTGGGATGATCATTTGCCACTAATTGTGTTTTCATACAACAATAGTTATCACTCGAGTATCAAAATGGCGCCTTATGAAAGTATATTCAGCAAAAAGTATAGATCACCAATTGGGTGGTTTGAAGTGGGTGAAACTACCTTATTTGGGCCAGATCTTGTTCATCAAGCTATAGAAAAAGTTAAGGTGATACAACAACGATTAGAAATAGCTCAAAGCCGATATAAATCAGATGCGGATCCTAGAAGAAGAGGGTTAGAGTTTGCTATAGGAGATTAGGTGTTGTTAAAGGTATCTCCAATAAAAGGGGTAATGAGGTTTGTAAAAAGGGAAAACTAAGTCCCTGCTACATAGGTCTATATAAAATTATTCAAAGATTTGTCCAAGTGGCATATGAGTTAGAACTACCCCAAGAGCTTTCAATGGTGCATCCGTTGATTCATGTCTCAATGCTCCGTAAATGCATAGGAGATCCATCTCATATTACTCCTACTAAAGATGTGCAGGTTATGGAAGAACTCATGTATGAAAAAGTGCCTACCGCTATACTAGATCGGCAAGTTAAGAAGCTAAGAAACAATGAAGTAGCTTCAGTAAAAGTGCTTTGGAGGAGCCCGCAAGTAGAAGAAATCAGATGGGAAGCCAAAGAAGGAATAAAGTCAAAGTACCCTTATTTATTTGAATCTAAATACTTGGTCCAAGGATGCTGATTTGGGGCATAAAGAAATGAGTATAAATACACAAGTGTTAAATGGATAACAATGAGTTTAAACTTAGTCTTATATTCGTTTAGGCTAGCTAGTTATGCTAGTATTCGAGGACGAATTTTTCTAAGGGTGTAGGATGTAACACCCTATATTCAGCGTGTATTAGTTCTACTTATGTGGTACTTGATACAGAGTTATGGGGTAGGTAATGGAATCGGATATCCTATATGATTGGTGATGGTGAGATAGGTTTGGAGGAGTTCCCACATGTACAGAAATGTGGTATGATTAAGTTACCTTCGATGAGAGAATAGAAACTTGGACCCTTAAGTAGGTATTTGAATATAAAGGATGAAGTGACCAAGTTTTATGTTTAACTATAAGCATTTTGATCTTAAAATGGACCAAAATATTGGGGTGCTGGCTTGACATATATTAAGCTAGTAGGTGAATCACCAACTTTTACCTTTTGACCAATTCAAAAACTAAGTAGGTGCATCAGCTATTAAGGATCCCTTGACCAGATTATTGGACCAAATACACTACCACCTACTTTAGTTAATTTTGGCCCAAATTAAATAAGAGAAAAGAAGGAGAATGGGCAGCCAAGGCCTTATATTTTTTAATCCACAAAGTACCAATATAATGCGCAAGTAGTTGCATAACCTACTTGATAAATTATGACCCAAAAATTACCAAGAAAGTCGGCCAAGAGAAGCTCTTTTTAAATGGATTAAAACCAGCCCTTATAGCTCATTTTAACTAGCCAAAAAAAAAACAGTTTTCAAGATTTTCTCTCTTGTTATCTCTTAGCTATGCAGCAGACCTAAAATTCCACTTGGGTTCTTTTGAAACCATCCTTCAAAGTTAAAGGTAAGTGAAAAAATCATGAGCACATCTTAAGAATACTATGAGGATTATGTTCTCCATGATTAAACTATAAGATATCCCTTTTTAAATTTGGCAGTCCCTTTATCCTTGATTATTAAGAGATTTTTCTCTTCACTTTTGGTTTGTGAGTAAAGGGATCAAGCTATTGAAGAGATATACATTAAGGGAATAAACTACCACTAAAATTAAGATTAGTAATCTAAAAAGAAAGATGTTAAGTGAAAGTGTGATCAGTTGTGCAACAAGGTAAGTATGGTTCATCAATCCTACTCTTTTGCATGATTCTAACTCCTTTGTTACAAAGTAAGCTTCCTAAGTGTTCTTCCATTCAAGTTATACATAACTACAGCGTACAACCCCCAAGGTTGTTAACCACCTTATTCTAACTTGTCAAGTTGTTAAAGTACCTAAAGATGTGTTTGCTACTATGATACGGTTAGGGCAGCCTCCACAGGTACACGGCCTTTCACACGAAGCCAAGCTCGGGAATTACAAAAGCTCCAAGCTTTGTTCATGCAAATGGCCGTGTGTGAGTTGGTGATTGAACAAACCAAGGACCTAAACGTTTTTATGTGTGAACAGAGGTCCTAATGTGTAATAAACTACTCTCCAAGGTTGGCACAAGAAGCAAGGGCGGATGGGTCATTTTACCCCTTTTGTTTGTAGTATAAATAGAACATGTTAGAGAGTTGTTCCTTAGTTTTTAAATGCTGATTTTGTAACCTAAAAACACTAAACATTTCCTCTCTCTTCCACTCATTGAAGCCGCCCCTATTATCTCACAAGTAGAGGGATGCTTGTGTTGTCTCTTTGGCTAGAAACAAGGGTTTTGAGGTTGTTGAGTGCCTCTTGGTCCTCGTAAGAACTTGGTGTTTATATTCATTAGACTTAGGGTCCTCTCTTGATGTTAGGGTTCTTAGTTTCTTGAATGTTATATGTCAAGTTATCTATCTTTCTTTATCTTGTTGTTGTTGTTGATTTTGTTATCTTAAAGTCTAGTGAAGCCGTGTGGGGCTTTTTTTGATTCACTAGCATTGTTATCTATCTTGTTGTTCTTGTGTTGTGGGCTGAAAAAAACTGAAACTTAAACTTGTTGTTCTTGTGTTGTTGGACTGAAATCCGAGCCTACTTGAAGCTCTTGGTGTTGTTGGTTTGATTTTGTATCATACTAGATTTGTCCATTTCCTCTATAAATACTAGTATGATATGGGTGCTTTCAGACATAAGCCTTACGAGTTCTTATCTTAGTTAACATGACCCATGATGTTATCTAAGCTCCTATGTGTTATATTTCTATTATTGTTGTATTCGACCTCATCACTACTGCATCTAGTGCAATGTTGTACACCTTTTCCTACTAGTCTAAAGTTCCAAATCTAATACATGACCACCAAAACAACAACTTGAAAGATGGAAATAATGATTTGAAGTAAGTCTATATATTTTGGGTGGTATCCCAAGGGTGGAAGAAACACCTAGCATGGGTCGATCCCATTATTACGAGTGGTATCCCAGTGGTAAATGGAAAGCCTAGCACAGGTCAATCCCGATTTGTGTACTTATGAGGAACGTATCCCAGGGGTTAAAACGTGTAGCATGGGTCATCTTCTTTTACCACTGATCAGCTGGTCAATTGTATTATGCCTTATAATCTTATAAATTAAAGAGGAATAAAGCAAAGTAAAGGATGTAATGTACATGATCATATAAGCATAAGCAAAGTTTGTATTCTATCCTTATCTTTATAGTTATTTATTGATAACTAATTTTGGTGAGATCTTCTCTTATTTAGAGTCCCTTCATGTCGTTCATACTCAGTACACTGTTTGTATTGACACCCTTCATGGGGAAAAATATGTTTCATGTCGTAGGTATAGATACTCTAGCTAGTAGACCACCCCAGTAGGAACCCAAGACATCAAGATGCTATTGGTGAACTCTAAGTTGATTCAGAGCTTTCCGAGTCTGTTATATATTTTTGTATTGTGTAGTAGTTATGAGCAAGGCGAGGACTTGTCCTGACCTTAACCAAGTGTCCGTGTATCTTTTAGAGGATTTGCAGACTATGTAAAGTTAAGTGGTGGTATTGTGTTCTTTTAACATTGTGTCCCTAACGACAAAGTCTTGTATATGTAGGTTTGGACTTACTTGCGTTGTTTGTTTTATCAATGCATCATATCCACACTAGACGAAGCTTTGAATGCCATCATTACATGCATGAAAAGTACATGGTTAAGAGTTGGTTCTCCCAAAATGGGTGCGTGTCCGCCCCAACGGAATTTGAGGAGTGACATTTGCATTCGAGCGAATGCTATTTTGGATGTGCAATGCCCTGGCAACCTTCCAACATTACATGTTGTAAATATTCATGGATATGGTTGAAACTCTATAGAATGGTTTATGGATGTCTTCTCGAAAGTGGGGAACTCTTTTGAGTCATGCCTCGAACATTTGAGCAAGGTGCTTGAGAGATGCGTGGAAACAAACCTTGGTTTGAATTGGGAAACGTACCATTTTATGGTCAAAGAAGGCATCATCCTAAGACACAAAATATCGGGAAAGGGAATTAAAGTCGATCAAGCCAAGGTTGAGGTAATTGCAGAGCTTTCATATCTTTTTTTCTTAAAGGGTGTTCAGAGTTTTCTTTGTCATGTCGGGTTCTACCAATTTTTCACAAGGATTTTTCAATGATAGCTCTTTAGATGTGTAAACTTATTGAGAAATAATCTACTTTCAACTTTGATGAGGCATATTTTAAATCTTTTGACCATCTTAAGGAATTGCTAATTCAGGGCCCCATTATTGTGGTCACGAATTGGTCATCCCTATTCTAGGTAATGCCCAATGCAACTGGTATTAAATTGAGTGAGGTGCTAGGGCAATGGAAGGACAAACTCTTCTATCCTATGTCCTATGAGAGTAAAACCTTTAATGACGTCCAACGTAACTACACTATCATCAAGCAAGAATTATTCGCGGTTGTCTATGCCTTTCAAAAGTTTTGTACCTATTTGTTAGGCACGAGAGTAGTGGTGCACATTGATAACGCCTCCCTTATGTACCTTATGGCCAACAAAGAAGCAAAGCCATGCAAAATTTGGTGGATTTTCTACTTGCAAGAGTTCAACTTTGATGTAATGACCGAAAAGGGTGTGATATCAAGTGGCCAATCATTTTTTGTGCCTTGAAGGAAACAATTAAAAACATGAGGAGATAGAAATTGATGATGCTTTCCCCGATAAATTAGTCATGACCATCATGGGAAATAATACACCATGGTATGCTGACTTTTCTAATTTTTTAACAAGTGGTGTACTCTTCAAGGGACTGAGCTACTATCAAAAGAAATGGTTTTTGTTTGACGCAAAGCTATATTTTTGGGATGACCCATTTTTTTGGGGAATGTGCAGATGGTGTCATTAGGCGGTGCATCATGGATATTGAAATAAATGATATCTTGAAAGATTATCATTTTTCTTCTTATGGCGGTCACCATGAGAGAATCCACCCTACCACCAAAATACTCAAATGTGGATTTTATTGGCCATCCATGCATAGAGGAGCCATCAAATGGGTAAGTTCAAGCCAAACCTTAAAGTAGAGCACTTTAATGTATAGGGAGTTGATTTTAAGGGTTTTTTTGTAAGCTCCTTTAAGAGTAAGTACAAATTGGTGGCAGTTGATTGTATCTCCAAATAGGTGGAAGCCATTACACTCTCTACTAATGAGAGAAAATATGGTACCTCATTTGTGAAAAAGCATATTTTCATAAGGTTCAAAATACCTCGTGCCATCATTAATGCTGGCGGCTCATATATTTGTAACCGGGTGTTTAGTGATCCCCATGACAAGAATAGGGTTAAGCACAAAGTCGCCACTCCGTATCTCCCCCCAAATGGAGGTCTTAAATTGATGATACGGTTAGGGCAACCTCCACAGGTACACGGCCTTTCACACGAAGCCAAGCTCGGGAATTACAAGCACTCCAAGCTTTGTTCATACAAATGGCCGTGTGTGAGTTGGTGATCGAACCAACCAAGGACCTAAACGTTTTTATGTGTGAAGAGAGGTCCTAAAGTGTAATAAAATACTCTCCAAGGTTGGCACAAGAAAGCAAGGGCGGATGGGTCATTTTGCTCCTTTTATTGTAGTATAAATAGAACATGATAGTGAGATATCCCTTAGTTTTTGAAATCTGAAAGTTGTAACCTAAAAACACATAAATATCTCCTCTCTTCTCTCTCATTGAAGCCGCCATTACTATCTCACAAGTAGAGGGATACTTGTGTTGTCTCTTTGGCTAGAAACAAGGGTTTTGAGGTTGTTGAGTGCCTCTTGGTCCTTGTAAGAACTTGGTGTTTATATTCATTAGACTTAGGGTCCTCTCTTGATGTTAGGGTTCTTAGTTTCTTGAATGTTATATGTCAAGTTATCTATCTTTCTTTATCTTGTTGTTGTTGTGTTGCTTTTGTTTATCTTGAAAGTCTAGTGAAGCCGTGTGGGGCTCGTTTCGATTCACTAGCATTGTTGTATCTCTTGTTGTTCTCGAATTGTGGATTGAAAACCGAAACTAGTTCTTGTTGTAATCTGAAAAACCAAAACTTAAAACTTGTTGTTCTTGTGTTGTTGGACTAAAATCCGAAGCTCTTGGTGTTGTTGGTTTGATCTTGTATCATTTGGTATCAAAGCAAGACCGGTTGTGTTCCAACATAACCATCTTGGGCTAGTTCACGGATTAAACAAACTACAAAAAAAAAAAATTCTGAAATCTGTCCACTAAAAGTTGAAAACCGAGAATGATGTGGTATGCTTAGATCTAGGTGTTATTTTGCTTGTTTAGTGAGTTTCTAGTGTTGGTTTCTTTCTCACCAACACCAAGGTGTCTATATCCGAAAGTTGAGCTTAAAAATTTGGACATTGTGTGGTGACTTGAAGTGGCCAAAGGTTGCATGTTGTTAAGAGCCAAAAGAAAAAAAAATCGGTGGTTGTGTTTATGTGCTAAAGAAATTGTTGAAGTTTGTTGAAATGTTCATCTTTTGAACTTGTCATCTTGTTCATCTTGTTGAAGTGTTCATCTTGTTGTGTGCTCAAGTGGTAAAGTTATAAAGTTGTTGTGAAAGACTTGCACCCATCCCTTTGTAGTCTTGTCAATCACTTCCCCCAAATCAAGGAGCCTTGTTTTGTGGAATTTGTCAACCAAACCCACTTTCTTGAGTTTGAAAAAAGAGTGAAGACTTCAAGATTTTAGTTTTTCCCACCAAAACACTTTTCAAATTTTTACAAGTTGTGTGAACCTTAACACAAAACCGAACAAAAAAAAAAAAGAGAGAAAGAAAAGAAAAAAAATCCGAGAGAAGAAGAACGTGTGGAACCTTTGCATGCTACCACGTCACTATAAGCTCAACTTAGGATATTCTTTGGTTGCTAATTGTTGATTCTTGGTTTCCCTTACTTGGCCTTAGAACTAATTAACAAACTAGTATTTTCCCACTAAGTTGTCAACTAGTTCCTTGAGCCGTTTATTCGTGTCAACGATTATTTGTGTGCTTTTATTCGTTTGAACGAATTGCTGAATTTTGACTCTAGTCCGGCAAGAATTCTTTGAGTCTTCAAACAAGAATCCATTCCGGACAAGAGCTCACTCATACCTTGAACATCTCACGGTTACTAGCCAATTATACAACACTTGTGGAACACGAACTTGTGGTGAACTAAAGCGGCTAATACCTTGACAATGGAAGGAACAACGTCTCATAATGCGGTTACTAATGCCCTTGACTCAATGAGGGCCACTCTTGAGGCCGTTACTCGGACACTTGAAAGGATGAATTCGGAATTTGGGGCCGTGAGAGGGGACTTGGCAGCAATAAGGGGGGAAGTATCGACTATTAGCGGGAGATTGGATCAAGTCGAGAGTCAAAGGAACTCTCGTCCATCTACTCCTCTACACGTATCTACCAATGGTCATGATAGGACCTCCTCCGCAACCATCACCCCCGAAATGATCCACCAAATGCTAAATGCACCCCAAGCTCCACTAAATACCGCAAACCAATCTACCAATTTTCCTCCAAACCGAGACTCCAATAGACCACTACATTTCCAAGATCCTCCAATTCCGCAAGAGGGATTTGGGCGCCAAGTACCTCCACTAAATCCGAACCCTCCATTCCAAGCTCCATTAAACCAAAGACCGCAAATTCCAAATCCTTCGAATCAAAATGGCCAAGGCCGACCATCCCACTTTGAAGGGTACGGTAGAGAGGAGTATGATGGAGAGGGAGCCTTTGAGGATGCTTATATGAGGGAGAAGGAGTTAAGAGGGGGTCGGGGAGAACCTAGGAGATACCGGGGGTATGGAGATAGGGGAAACCGACACCAAGAGAGAGACGTAGGCATCAACACCATCAAGTTGAGCCTACCTATCTTTAAGGGTGAAAGTGACCCCGAGGCCTACTTAACTTGGGAATCGGCTTGTGACAAAGTTTTCCAAGTTAATGACATCTCGGAAGAAAAGAAGAGTTGCTATGCTATAGCTCACCTCGAGGGCTATGCTAACACTTGGTGGGAGTATGTTAAACGATTTGGTAATGAATTGGTAGATGGGCAGCCACCACCTTGGTATCAGTTGAGGTATTTGATGAGACAACGATACCTTCCCGAGAGATACCGACATGAATTGCTTGCTAGACTATATGGCTTGCGGCAAGGAGGCAAGAGTGTGATGGCCTATTTTGATGAGTTCCAACAACTCATGTTGAAACTTGATCACCGTGGGGATCAAATCAGCCACGACATCATCCGGTTCAAGTGTGGATTGAACAAAGAAATCTCCACCCACTTGACCCTTCATCGGTTCGAAACTATTGACGGTATATTCCAAGCGGCCCTAGAGATTTAAAGGGAACTTAAGGAGAGATCAACCTTCAAGGCAAGGTTCCAAACCCCCGCGGGTTGGACCAAAAACAAGGACCAAACCGGTCCTACGAAGCTGCCCGAATCCAAAACAGTCCCTAAGTTTCCTCCGAAGCCGGAGGCTCACAAATACCCCAACCCAAAGGGGTTCCAATGTTTCAAGTGCCAAGGTTGGGGGCATAAGGCCAATGAATGTCCGAACCGGCGTAATGTGATCCTACGGGAAGGGAAAGTATACTACCTTGGTGAGGAGGTGGTTTCCGAAAAGGGGGAAGTTGAGGCCGAGCCTCAAGGTGGAGAGGAAGCCGAAAATGAACCAAATGAGGAAGGAGTAGATGATAGTGAAGATGTCTATCCACAAGAAGGGGAGTGTGTGGTTCCAAACTTTGTGGTTAGACGTGTCATGATTAGTAAGGCGGTAGATGACCCGAGCCAAAGGAAAAATCTATTCCATACTAAGTGCCTTGTAAAGGGGAGTGTGTGCACCTTGGTAATTGATAGTGGTAGTTGTACCAATGTTGCGAGCTATGCTATGGTAAACTTCTTGAAGCTACCGACTACGCCACACACTATTCCTTACAAGCTACAATGGTTGAACGATTGTGGTGAATTGAAGGTCACACGGCAATGTGTGATTCGGTTTAAGGTGGGCAACAACCACGATGAGGTGCTTTGTGACGTGATTCCAATGCAAGCATGTCACTTGTTGTTAGGTAGACCATGGCAATATGATAGGTCTACTAAACACGATGGGAGGTCCAACCGGTATACACTTGAGAGGGATGGCTGAAAGGTCACACTTCACCCTCTATCACCCTCACAAGTAAATGAGTGGCATCAAAAGATGAGGAAGTTAAAGGGAAGAGGGAAGGAAGCCGAAAAGGGAGAAAAAGGGGGGGATGCCGTAGGTGAGGAAGTAGGAACCTCCGAGGTTGCTCCGACGCCAAGGGAGGGGGAAAACGTAGTGATGTTGGCTAGGAGGAAAGAACTCTTCATGGACCATGATGAACAGAAGCCGATGCTACTATTGGTCCATTGTTTTAATACTAACCCCACTAATTCTTCCATTTCTCCTTTGATTTCTTGTGTGTTGCAGGAGTATGACGATGTATTCCCTCAAGACCTTCCGCAAGGACTGCCCCCACTTCGGGGAATTGAACACCAAATTGATTTGGTGCCGGGATCACAACTTCCAAACAAACCGGCCTATAGGAGCAATCCGATGGACACTAAGGAGCTTGAAAGACAAGTTGAGGAGCTTCTCAACAAGGGATATATCAAGGAAAGATTGAATCCGTGTGCTGTCCCGGTGCTTTTGGTGCCAAAGAAGGACGGAACTTGGCGCATGTGCGTCGATTGTAGAGCCATCAACAAAATCACTATAAGGTATCGTCATCTGATCCCTAGGCTAGATGATATGCTAGATGAGCTCCACGGATCTTGTGTGTTTTCTAAAGTGGACCTTAGGAGCGGCTATCACCAAATTCGCATGCAACCCGGTGATGAGTGAAAGACCGCATTCAAGACCAAATTCGGTCTATATGAGTGGCTGGTCATGCCATTCGGCCTTACCAATGCTCCTAGCACATTTATGAGGCTAATGAATCATGTAATGAAGCCTCATATTGGAAAGTTTGTGGTGGTTTACTTTGATGATGTGTTGGTTTATAGTAAGTCTATTGATGATCATGTGATGCATTTGAGATGTGTGTTTGATGTACTCCGAAAGGAAAAACTGTATGCCAACATGGAGAAGTGTTCTTTTGGTGTTGATAAAGTAGTATTCTTGGGTTTTGTCGTGAGCTCAAGGGGTGTGGAAGTGGACGACTCCAAGATAGACTCTATACGAAGTTGGCCGACCCCTAAAACTATTAGAGAAATCCGAAGTTTCCACGGGTTGGCAAGCTTTTATAGGAGGTTTGTCAAAGGATTTAGCTCCATAGCAGCCCCCTTGACCGAGGTAATTCGAAAGGACGGACCCTTTAAGTGGGGTGAAGAGCAAGCTAGGGCTTTTGAGGCCTTGAAAGCTACGCTCATCTCGGTGCCTTTATTGCAATTGCCCGATTTTGATAAGATGTTTGAAATAGAGTGTGATGCTAGTAAGGTTGGCATCGGGGCTGTTTTGATGCAAGAAGGTAAGCCCGTTTCTTATTTCAGTGAAAAGCTCAAAGGGGCAACTCTTAATTACTCGACTTATGATTTGGAGTTGTACGCCCTTGTTAGAGCCTTGGGAAATTGGCAACATTATTTGTGGCCTAAGGAGTTTGTGATACGAATGGATCATGAGTCGTTGAAACACCTTAAGAGTCAAGACAAGCTGAATAGGCGTCATGCTAAGTGGATTGAGTTCATCGAGACTTTCCCTTATGTAATTCATTACAAAAGGGGGAAGGAAAATGTTGTTGCCGATGCCTTGTCTCGGAAGCATGTGCTTGTTGCTACCTTGTCTTCGAAGTTGATGGGTTTTGAGAGCTTGCGGATGTTGTATCCCGAGGATCCTACCTTTGCTCCTATTTTTAGGGAATGCAAAGAGTGGGGAAGGGACCGTTGGCTTAAGGAGAATAACCATTCCTCCTACTCTCGGTTCGATGGGTTTTTGTTCAAAGGGAGGAGGTTGTGTGTTCCTTCTAGTTCTTGGAGGGAATTATTTGTGAGGGAGGCCCATGACGGAGGCCTCATGGGTCACTTTGGGGTAGACAAGACCCTCGGCATCCTAGAGGAGAACTTCTATTGGCCCAAAATGCGCAAAGACGTCACTAGAATTTGTAGTCAATGCGTGGCCTGCCGGAGTGCAAAATCCCGTCTCCAACCTCAAGGGTTATACACCCCACTCCCTACTCCCCTTAGACCTTGGCTGGACATCTCGATGGATTTCGTTTTGGGGCTGCCAAGGACTAGAAAGGGCCGAGATAGCATTTTTGTTGTTGTTGATAGATTCTCTAAAATGGCTCATTTTATTCCATGTACTAAAACCGAGGACGCTCCTAGTGTAGCTTCATTATTTGTTGAACATGTTGTAAAGCTTCACGGGGTACCAAGGACCATTGTGAGTGATAGGGACTCCAAGTTCCTAAGTCTCTTTTGGAAGTCCATGTGGGGTAGGCTTGGCACGAAGTTACTTTTCTCCACGTCTTGCCACCCACAAACCGATGGCCAAACGGAGGTAGTAAATAGAACCTTAGGGTCTATGCTACGTTCTATGGTTAAAGGTAAACTGACTTCATGTGAAGAACACCTACCCTTGGTGGAATTTGCATACAATCGAGTAATACATTCGAGCACGGGAATGACTCCCTTCGAATGTGTTTACGGCCTAAATCCCCTTACCCCTTTAGATCTCACTCCTTTGTCTAGTGATCTCATGACAAGCTTAGATGGAAATAAAAGAGCCGAGACCATGAAGAAAATGCATGAGACGGTGCGGATCAAGCTTGAAAAGAAGAACCAAGAGATTGCAAAAAGGGTAAACAAAGGGAGAAGGAGGCTTGTGCTTGAACCCGGAGATTGGGTGTGGGTGCATCTTCGGAAGGAGCGGTTTCTAGCTCAAAGGAAGTCCAAATTGCTGCCGAGGGGTGATGGTCCTTTCCAAGTACTTGAGAGGATCAATGACAACGCCTACAAGATTGACATTCCACCGGAATATCAAGTGCACAACACTTTCAACGTTGGTGATCTCTCCCTCGTGGATGCGGTTGAAGATGGACAAATGTCGAATTTGAGGTCAAATTCCTCTACAGATGGAGAGGATGATACGGTTAGGGCAACCTCCACAGGTACACGGCCTTTCACACGAAGCCAAGCTCGGGAATTACAAGCACTCCAAGCTTTGTTCATGCAAATGGTCGTGTGTGAGTTGGTGATCGAACCAACCAAGGACCTAAACGTTTTTATGTGTGAAGAGAGGTCCTAAAGTGTAATAAAATACTCTCCAAGGTTGGCACAAGAAATCAAGGGCGGATGGGTCATTTTGCTCCTTTTGTTGTAGTATAAATAGAACATGATAGTGAGATATCCCTTAGTTTTTGAAATCTGAAAGTTGTAACCTAAAAACACCAAAATATCTCCTCTCTTCTCTCTCATTGAAGCCGCCATTACTATCTCACAAGTAGAGGGATACTTGTGTTGTCTCTTTGGCTAGAAACAATGGTTTTGAGGTTGTTGAGTGCCTCTTGGTCCTTGTAAGAACTTGGTGTTTATATTCATTAGACTTAGGGTCCTCTCTTGATGTTAGGGTTCTTAGTTTCTTGAATATTATATGTCAAGTTATCTATCTTTCTTTATCTTGTTGTTGTTGTGTTGCTTTTGTTTATCTTGAAAGTCTAGTGAAGCCGTGTGGGGCTCGTTTCAATTCACTAGCATTGTTGTATCTCTTGTTGTTCTCGGATTGTGGATTGAAAACCGAAACTAGTTCTTGTTGTAAGCTGAAAAACCAAAACTTAAAACTTGTTGTTCTTGTGTTGTTGGACTAAAATCCGAAGCTCTTGGTGTTGTTGGTTTGATCTTGTATCAATTGAGAAATCAAGGCTATACTCAAAAAGACGGTGAATGTAGGCCTCCATACAAATTTGGCAAGGCAACTTGGTGAAGTGCTTTTTGCTTATAGAACTACCTACAAAACCCAAATTGGAATGTCTCCCTACCAATTATTGTTTTGAAAAGCATGCCATCTACCTATCGAGCTTGAGCATAAGACCTTGTAGGATTTGTAGAAGATGAACATGAATTGGGGAGAAGCCTCCAAGCCGTGGGTCACAAAGCTCCATATGATGGAGGATTTTTTACTAATGGCTTATAAGAGTTCTGCTATGTACAAGGTCAAAGTGAAGAAATGGAATGATGCTTCAATATTAAGAAAAGAATTCTATGTTAGAGAGAATGTGCTCCTCTATAATTCCCGCTTGAAACACTTCCTGGGTATGCTCTTATTGAAAGGATCAGGCCTATTTTTGATTTCTATTATCTATCCAAGTGGTGCCATTGAATTGGAAGATCAAGATGGAAAGAAATTTGTAGTAAATGGTCAAAAGGTGAAACACCACAATAAAAAATTCTCATGGTGGCCAAGGGGGGTTTTTCATTTCAAGGATGCCATGTGGTGGAAAAAATAGAGAGTCATGCCATGACGTTAAATTAGGCTCATGGTGGGAGGCAAACTATCTTTGACTTATTTAGTGTTTATTTTATTGTTTTGAAATTCTTTTAACATAAGTGGTGTGCCAAGAAAAATAGGGAAAAACTGAGATGGAAAATCAAAAGTGGTACAGGAAATTAAAAATAGAGAAAAAATAGAGGAATTCAGTTTCAGTTGCCCCCATCGTGAAAATCAGAATGTGATCATAGTTGTGCTATTGCAGCCCTATTGGCGCAATCACAACATCAGACACACAGACTGCCTCCTATTTATGGGAGCCTTTCTCAACCCTTATACCAATTAAATTTGCTTCAGTGAGGACACTTGGTGTAGTGAAGCTACTCGGGTTTTCTTAAGTTATGTATGAACTTTTCCCTATGATAAATTGAGTGATGATATTCTTAAGGTAAAATGTCATGTTTGGGTCTGAACTAGAGATGCAGAGGAAGTTTGAGTACCCGTAGCATCATGGTCAATGAAAGGGATGTCTGAGTACCTGTGGCATTGATAATTTGAGATAGCATTCATACCCATTGGCGAAGTATAGTAGCCATATAGGTTGTTAGCCCTTATTAGAGCCACAATATGAGACAATATCATGGGTTGTTGCAATGATTATCAAAATTATGCATGGTGCTGATGCAAAAAATACCCACCTCCATCAAAATTGTTTTTGCAAATTTCGAGGGCATGGATGTAAGCAACCTTTTAACAAAGCTTTTTCTCTTTCTATGACTCCAAAAAGTGACTTCAAAAAATAGTTGGTTCTCTATTTTTTCTTGAGCGGGTGGAACAATTGAATCCTCTTGATGAGCTTTGCATGCCTTGTGTGAGCTTATTTTACTATATCTCATATGTACTTGTACCATTAAGAACTTTCCCCATTAGTCTTTCAAGGCTAAATATTGATTATGCTTGATTGTTAAAATGATCATAGGCCATCTTGTGAAATTGGAAGCCTACTATACCCAAAAAATCAAACTAATACATAAGAGTTACCTCTATTCACTCTCTTTGAGCCTTTGGACTTTTCTTTAGCCAACACATTACAAGCCATTCCCCTTTAATTTTTCATCTTTTGAACCCTACTTCCTTGAACTTAAGAATACAAATTGAGGCTAAAATCCTAAGTTAGGGGTAGTGGAAATTGAAAAGGTATAGTTGGTCCATAAAATCATAAAAAAGCACCTACAAGCTTACTCTAATAAACAAAAATGATTAGAAGAAAGAAAATATCCAACAAAGGAAAGAAAAACATGATTTATGAACTAAAAATGAGGGAGGAAAGTGGGAAAACCAAGAAAAGGCAAAGTAGGCACAATAGTGAAGGAAAGAAGTGGCCCAAAAGTAAAAAGTGAAAAAAAGTATGGTGTAGAAGTTCAAGGAGGGTTTAGCCTTATCGTCCCAAGTTGATATTCCGCTACCCTAAACCTACATTACAAGATTAAAAAAGTCCTTTCTGATTCCCAACCAATTGTGGTCATTATATTGGCGATTGAAATAGGGGAAAGCATATGACATAATACTTGTTAACAATGAGATTTTCTTAAGAGAGAGAATGTTTTCACTTAAATTCCTTGTTGAATGACTAATGACTTGGTGAGTGAAAACTTTCTTTTTTGTGATGAGGCATACGAACACGTTGAGGTGGGTATTTTTTAATCTTCCAAAAAAAATTGAGACAAATGGAGTGTAATATGGTTGAGGTAGAAAAGTGATTCATCTCTAAAGTGAGTAGTAGTTGTTGCATAGTTTCTCCTCAAAGTCTATTACGTCCTAAGTTATTCAACTTTATGTGAGAGGCATTGTTAAAATCATTTTTCTTATGTATTAAGAGCTTTTTGTGGTAATAAGAAAGTTGGAGTCATCATGATCATTGAATAATAAAATGAGGGCATAGGTGTGAATTTGTCTCATAGTAAAGGGTGATGTTGCTTGAGGATAAGCAATATTTTAAGTTGGGTTCTTGATGAATGGTGATTTTACCACTCATTTTTACTCAAAATTAGTGCACATTGCTATGCTTTGAATGAGTAAATGAGACATAATTCCCATGGAATGCACTAATATCCATATTTTTCTGGTAAAGAATCTATAACATTGAAAGATATGGATCGGAGCTAAAAGTTAATCAAAAAGAAGAAAGAAAGTGTGACTTGCGACTCAGTGAAGAGATGTCCTCATTTAGCGCATCGCAACCAAAGGATCGGGATTGCAGTCAGTTAAGTAAAGAACATATACAACTTTAGGAAATGCGATAGCATTCATAGGAACTTAATTATGGTCCATCAAGAAGGTCATTATGCCGTGATCGCAGTTCTCCAATGCGGCCATGATAGGTGCGACCATGTCCTAGCGAGATTAACAAGTAAGGGAATTCTTGTAAATTGCGACAACAGATCCAAAATTTTTATAGAAGACCCAAATTCTTATCCCTAAGGAATTATGCAATTTATTAGAGACAGGTTGGAGAGACAAGCAAAACCCTTGAATTTAGGGGGAAATAACCTTTTTGCCTATTGTTACAAGAAAAAGTTGGTGAAATTGATGTGTGGAAGTGAAGATTATTTTTACCTTCTATTATTAGAGATGCCATGGAAGAATTGTTTGGTATAATTCTTCCTTCTTACTCCATGAGTAGCTAATTTCTTTAATATTGGGATTATGTTCAACTAAAGTATATTTGTGTGTGGGGATTGATTTGTATGCATGAATTTAAGTTGTTAAGTATGGATTCCACCATTGCTTGAGCTTAATAATTGGAATTTGGGGGTGAAAATCCCAAATCTCCATTTGGGTATGATGGGTAAAAACCCCAAACTCTAGAAACCCTTCATCATCTTTGAAAGAGGGATGAAAATAAAGTTATGGAAACCTATCGCATCCTTAAAAGAGGGCTATAAGGTGACAAGGAAATGGTAGACAATCATGCTTATATCAGGGGAATCATACTAGAAATAGGGATGCCCATTTGAGGTTTTGGGTGGCTACGAATAGCACACTTTTTAGGTGCTTGGAAGAACCATTGGGTAAAATACTTGTGGTTTGGTTGAAATACTAACTGCAAAGTCTATCGACCTAGCTTATCCCTCGCTTAACAACAAAGTTTCATGTTAAACTATTAAAAACCTACACACTCTTTACCTTTTAGGTAGACATAATCCCACAATACTCTCTAACCTTGCATTTAAATCATAGGTAATATAATAGTGTGTTCTTTGACCAAAGATTGTTGCAAACAAAAACCAAATTTAAACCCCATACTTTATCTTATATGTTGTATTGGTCTACACCTCGAGTAATCTTTTAATAATTAGAACACCCATAGGATTTGAAATTTATAATTCGCACCGTGTGGATTCGATCCCGATGCGATCTGGATTGTTGACAATGACTGCCTCACCTCTCAAATATAGGAGTGAGTTGAGCGTTATCAGTTATATTACGTTTTTCTCTAGCTCATGTGGGTAACATGCATTAGGGCCCTTTTAATAGGGGGAGCTGAACACATATAGCCCGTGGGTGGATTCAGGATGGTAGGGCTATGCAATTCCAGGTTAAAGGTTTTAAATACATGCCAAACCCGATTCTTTTTATAGATGTACATGTGATTGCATATGGTTATTTACTTTGGTTTTGAATGATGAAATTAGTTTATCATTATTCCTAAGTATATGCTAGATTTCATATGCTAACCCATTTTCGGGTATTGTATACCCATGCGGTATAAGAACCGGCCATACTACTCCTCTTACCTACTCATCGTGGATTTAGAAACAACTTTGTGTTGGACTGAAGTGGTGAGTTTCCATGTTAAGACTCTATTTCATGCTATAGACTTCTTTTTATACTTTTATATCTTTCTTGGACTTTGGTTTAAACTATGGTTGGGGGCTTGTCCCGACCGGATGTTCTTTGTGTTCAGTTATAGTCTTTGTGTGAATACTATGGCCATGGGTGGCTTAGGTATTGGTGTCAGCCTTAGCATTGGTGGTATTAGGGATGACGCTGGTTGGGTGCTTAGTTGGATGTTTGGATAGTTATGGTTATGAACTTTATTAAATGTCTTTCGATTACAATTTTTCTATCTTGTTATATATTCAGAATTAATTTGAATAGGGTATAGGGTGGTTAAGATTTAGTATTGGGGCAATCTTCAATTTGAGTTAGACTTGAAATGGACGACACAACTAGGCCCTAGTTTGGGTCATGTCATTTTTGGTATTTTCTCACCATTTTAACACCAAAAATATGTCCTTTAAGCTTTCCAATGGATGAATCATTATACAAAAACACCTGTAAGTCCTATATTTCTCAAAATTCATTCAACACTTAGAAATTTTAGAGAGACGATTAGGTTATTTTCTTCTCTAAGAAAGAAATAGGGCTTTTCAACTTCCGGCTTCAAATCCAAAGATTTCATCAATTTTTCAAACCTCAGTTTTGTGGGATTTCATGATTGGGTTTCCTTCCATCCTTCCAGTCCTAAAAATAACTCAATTTCTAAATATTAATTCTCCCATGAAGCTCACAGGGTTTCCATGGGAAGCATGAATTTCTTAAGTATTCAGTTTATTCCATTAAGTAAACCATGAATATATGTTTTCCCATAAATTTATGTATCTTTCCATACTCAAAATTGTAAAATCTCATTATATTGATTAATTCTTGACTTTTTGGGCTTGAGTTATGAAATTTCTTTTCATGTTTAGATTTTAATATTGTCATATTTGTTGTATTCTATAGAGATGGTGGGTTATGAACACCCAATGACCTAGGATTTTATGTATACACTTATGAATATTATATTCTACGTCTTACATGTTATTGCATACTTTCATATTATGCATTCATTATGGGTTATTAGAATATTATTATTAAGCCTTTTCATTTATCAATGACATTCAGTTGGCAGTAGTACTTAGCACCGAGTGAACACAGGGATACATGCTCACCTATAAGTATCCACCCATAAATTAGGTTGAGACCTTTAGTAAAAGTCTTTAAGTTCCAGAAATATCGCACCACCGTAGATTCTCAGGGGTCACCCATCAGACCAGGATTGGCACCTTATTCCTTTTGGACATCAATTTATTGGATCTATATCAGTTAGTATTTCTGCCATTGAAAAGGTATTGAACACCTATCCATCTAAGGTTATAAGTTATACCTGAGTTAGCTAAGATTAGAATATGTCATTTAATGGTAGCTCCCATAGTCTGTAATTCATAGTTCAAATTCAGATACATGCATGTCCATGTATTCAGCCATTTATTTTATCATACAGTACATGTTTATTACTTGGTCTTGTATAACTTAACCATGTTACATGCATATGCATCATGTTCGACCTGTTTCACTTATTTCCAATCTCATATACTATGTACATTCAAAGTACCGATAACATACTTTCTATGCATTATTTTGACTTGTAATTAGGTTCTGGCGCTCAAAATCTAGACCACACTTAGTACGATTCTACACCATATCTGAAGTAGTGTTTGGTGAGTCCTCATCTATCGAGGACTAATTATAAGCATTTTTTTCAGTATTAATTTTTTCTTTCAGATTGTTTGAGTTAGTCGGGGGCTTGTCCCAACAACTCATATGATTGAGAGTCTTTCAGACATATAGTTGTGTTTTCAGCACGTTGATTATATCAGACAGTCTTAGTTATGATATCTAGTACAAATTTTGATTTTATTATATTTAAATCATTTAAAATTGTTTTCCCTTTAGTGTCTCATTAGTTTCATAAGTATTCTTAGTGTTTTGCCAGGCTATGGGTTAGCTTAGGGTCTCTTATCATTCTAAGTACCATGTTACAACTAAGGACATTCTCGGGTCATGACAAACTTTTTATCTAAGCAAGATTTAAAGTGTTGTAGGAAGTCTAAAAGACACATTAAGTAAAGTCTTATTCTAGGGTGTGAAACGTTCCACAATTATGAGTGAGAAGCTATAAAATATCTTAGGAAAAGTTTCCTTTATTTCATGATTCATATCATGTGATAGAGTGTGAAATCTATTAAAATTTTCTTCTAACTCAACCTCTACATAGTTATAGAAAATTCCTCCGAAGAGAACTAATAGATAAAGGAATGAGAATCAATAAGCATCACCGCCAGCTCCAGCAAACCATCTAAATGAACAAGTCTCCCATTTGAATTTTCGGGTTCCTTTCATTGCATCAGATTAGTCCATGACCACCCAAAATAACCAACAGGTTGTTGCACCAACTGGCCCAACTGTGAAAATTAAAGCAACTAGAGTTTGAAACTTTTCTTAAATAAATCCTTTAATATTTTTTGGTCTAAGACTTAAGAGGATCCACAAGAGTTTTTGGATTGTATTCAAGAAGTGACTAAAATCATGGGGTGAATTCAACTAAAATTACTAATTTATTTTCTTATCAATTGCAAGGAGTGACTAAATCATGGCTAAAGCAATAGAAGGATGATAGCGGTGCATATGTAGGATCAACATAGTGGAATGAGTTTGTTGCTACATTTTTGGATAGGTTATTCCAACTTGAGTTGAGGAAAGCAAAGGTACAAGAATTCATAAACCTAAATTGGGGAATATGTGTGTGAAAGAGTATTCGCTTAATTTTACTCAGTTGGCAAGGTATGCCCCAGCTATAGTTGTGACTATTGGGATCGAATGAGTAAATATGTGTCAGATTTTTCTGAGTACATAGTCAAAAAGTATAGAATGTCTATGTTTGTTAAGGATATGGACATCACCAGATTGATGGTTTATGCTCAACAGATTGAAGAAGAAAAATCAAGGAGAAGGAATGGAAGAGTAAGAACGCCAAAATTGGTAGTGTTAATTTCTCTTATTAGAGGTCATATGGTGGTTATAGTTCTCAGTTATACCAGAAATCTTTAGCTCTATCCCTATATTCTTTTAGTGCGCTAGTACCTTAGTTTTGTCAGGATACTTAAGATAAAGTGCAAGGCTCCAAGTCATAGAGTAGTGCTAATAGTGTTCGTACTAACCTAATTTTCAGGAAATATGGTAGGAACCACAAGGGTAAGTGTATGGTAATTAGTGATGCTTATTTTGGGTGTGGCAAGTGATGCCACATATTAAGGGAATACCCAGTATCTTAACAGAAAGGTAAGTATGCTCATCAATAAAGTTAATCTAACACTTCAACAACTCTAGTAGGTCACCCGACTTAGTAGGGTGCCACATCTAGTGCAATAATAGATTCTATTCCTCTCAGACATGATAGGATCATAAGGGTTCTCCTGATATGGTCACTAGTACATTACAAGTTTTTTATATTAATGTTAATGCATTGTTAGACCTCCGAGCCATACTTTTATTTGCAACTCCCCCGTATAGAAGAATATTTTTAGTGCCAACTTAAAATCCTCGCATAACCCTTGTCAATTTCTACTCTAATCGATAGTTCAGTCATACCTAGATAGGTATACAGAAATTGCCCAATCACAGTTTCCCAGAAAGTTACCTCAATCAATATTGTAGAGTTAGATATGACCCGTTTTGATGTTATGCTTAGTATGGATTGAAATACCCTAGTTTTTGGACCTTAGAAAATTCCCTAGAATTTTGATCTTTGGACCCAATATGACTTATGGGTATGAGCCGTATGTTGGGGTACAGATGGTATAGTCTAGTTCTATATTAACCAGTGTATGTTTGTGGGATGGATTTTGGTTACTGGACTGGATATAACTTAGGGGTACGAGTTGTATTGGTGGTTATGGATCATTTGGTTTCCTAACTTAATCCTAGACTTAGTTACTTAGGTTGGATCTAAGTACGAGTGGCTCACCTGGAGCTATAAGCCAGGGTACGAATCTTACCAGGGACTCATATGGTAGGCAGTGTTCAATCCTCCTGGTATTTTATTTTACTAGGGATACAGGGCATGGATACAGAGAGTATTCTATGGTTACGACTTGGTTGGATGAGTCGCATATTGGATAATATTTGGTTCAAGGCTGGAGGTTCAGGATACAAGTGGTGGATACTAATTACGTCGGAGGGTATGACTCATGTGGGTCAGTTGTATCCCTATGATGGGATTTTGGTAAAGCTTAAGTAGGGGTATGTTTCACATTTCCCTACTTATACTAATAGGGTCCCACAATTTCAAACCTAATTAGGAAGTTATTTACCATATTATTTTATTCATTAACACTTAGAAACTCATCTTAAATACTCTATAATTCCCTTAAAAGATTTTGGGTAGGGTGATCTAGGGTTTCAATTAAAGGATCAATTTAGGGCTTGTCTTTGTTATTTCCTACAATCATTATCTTGGTTTAAGGCATGTTGTCTTCCCTCATTGTTAGTTCTAACTAAAGGCACTATTTTTATGAATGTTTTCATGATTTTATTGATGGTATGATTTTTGTTATTAAATATGATTTGGGGTTTTTTATGTTAAATGGCTGGTTATGGTTTTGATTATGCTTTAAGAAGCATTAATGGTGGTGTTGGATAATTGGATTGGAAAGAATGTTTTAGTGGTAATTCCAATTGGGTTTGGTCATATTATGTAACCAATGTGTTTGACAAAATGCTTATGAAGATATGTTCATTGCATTGGCTTCTTTTAATAGAGCGCTTGCATGTTTTATAACATATTGAAGGAATTATGCATGGTTTAAATGGTTTTGAATGGTAAATGGATAATTATTTATCCTTGTGGGGAACATGAAAATCTTCCAAGTGGCTCAATACGATAAATGGAATGGCACTTGAAAGTCCCCTTAAACCTTTAAATTGTTGGCTATGCATGATACTTGCAAGTAAATGTTGGTATGACAATGCCAATATCAATGGCCTTGGCTAATAAATGGATAATGATTTGTTTATTTGGAAATTAATTTTATATGGGCAATAATTATGGGATATACAACAAAGCCTTGGAAGGTGGTGGTCCCGGGGTGACCAAAACTGGAAACTCATATTTATCGATATGAGGTTGGTCTTAGTTATCGCCTGCATGACGTCACACTTTATTTTGGGGATGTACTAGTCATCCCATGGGATACTTCCCTGGTCTTGCATCTACTAGTATTAGGGGCCTTTCAGCGGTGAGAGATGAACCCATATTGACCATGGCTACTTTAGGACTCCAAACCTACACAACCCAGGTAATGGTTTTAAAGGTATGCTAACCCCGGTCCCCTTTCTCGGCATGGTTATATATATATATATATATGTATAGTTGTGATGATATGGATATTTTTACTTTGTCTTATAAATGGCATTATTTTATTCTTACCTTGAGATCATGCTAGCAGTCATGTGCTAACCCCGTCTACTAACAGTTGTATATCCATGCTATACAAGAACTAGGTATTATACTTCTCCTACATAGTCATTGACTCGAGATCATCATTTGCGTAGAAGTGGTGATCTTATATCATTTTGCAAGGCTCAATTTCATGTTATGAATATTTATATACATTTTTAGTTTATTTTGGATATTGGCTTTTGCTGTGGTTGGGGGCATGTCCCAAGCGGATTTCATTACTCTTTTGGTTAGAGGCTTTGTTGTACTTATATCGGCTGGAATGGGTGGGATCGGTATAGGTGCCAGCCTTAGCATTGGAATAGGATAGGTTGTGTGAATCATCAAACTTATTGTCTCACTTTTTCATCATATTACATTTTGGGATTGATTATAGTATGTTGTGGAACGTCCTTGGTTATGGCTTAGTTTATGTCCCTTATTTAGTATATTTGGATTATGGGTATGGTATGGTTGGACTCGATTGGGTTGTTCATAATTGTGATCTTATCCCAGAGTCTTTATGTGAGTTGTTACACTATCTTGTTACATACTCAAAATTCAGCCAACTCTGAGTAGGCAGTTAGAGGTTGGGTTGGGTAATGGGGGTAATCTCTGGTTCTAGAAGAATTTGGGACTCCTATTATAACAATGGCCAAGGGTAGGTTATTTCAAGATTGTATAAGAGCCTAGTTTCATGGTCAATTGGAAGTCGATAAAGCCGTGTCAAGTAGAGACTCTTTTAGGGGGGTGTAGCTGTAATACCCAAAAAATCCAAACCAATATTATCACCATGATTCAAGATCATGCATAGTAGATCATGGTTCTTCTATAGTTTTATGAGCAAGTTAGATGTAAATTAAGTCTTCAAATAATTCCCAGCTATCAGATGAATCAAAACATTCTTTACCGATTGAATTCTTGGGAAGGAAATTGATATAGTCAACTTTAAATGGGAAGTTCTCTCATTGTACTATGAATTATTTATCTCATGACCTACCAACAGATATATAATTGAATTATCATTCCAACGATACCAATTTTACCCAAATCCAATGTCGAAGCAAAAAGTTTTACCCATTTTACTCCGGCATGTCCGCCTGGCGAACGAGTGATGACATGAGCTGACGACTTATCACAAGTCCGACAGCTTATCAGCCCATTTTGTTAGGCTTAGATAGAAACCCAAAAATTTCAACTCCCTGGTGACGACCTGGGATGAGGATCTATCAAAGATATGAGCGCTTATCATTCTTGGTCGTAAGCTAATAATATCAGCAACTGGGAGGTGATTTCATGGGGGTATTTTGGGCTTTTCCCCTCACTCTAAATATGGTTATTAAAGACCTGAGATGTATATTATCCTATTATTTTCTCATTATCCTCAAGAACAAGAACATTCTCTTCCAAAAGGGTTACACCCTAGTCAAGAAAAATCAAGAACAAGCCTAAGGATTTCTTCAATAACCTTAATAAAACATTAGATCTCTTTCAAGATTCAAGCCGATTTCACCGCTATTTTTCACGGATCTTCAATCTAAGGTATGCGTAGTGTTCATCCATGGAGTCCAAGAATCAAGTTTTAAATAATAAATTGGAATTATCTTATTGTGGTATGAGTATGTCCATGTTGATGGTTGTTATTTTGGTTTCAATGTAGTATCTTAATGTATTTTCATGAAGTATGTGAGCATGTTAGATGAAATCCATAACTTTGGGTGACTTAGCTTGTTAAATTAATAAGTATACCTATTCCCAGATTTGTGCATGTAAGGTGTTCGATAAAATGTCTAGAATGATAAAAACCATGTTTTCATGACTCAATGCTGCTTACATGACAAGTCCATGCTATATCACTTATGATTCAACATGAATTCCATGCTATTGTTGTGTATTGTTTGTTGTGATGTGGAATGCCCATAACCTTGAAGTTATGCAAGTATTTAGATGTTGTACGCATTCCCTTCCATGTACAAGATGTTTAGGACCATATGTAGTATGAAATCCCCTAATTTTGGTATTATGAATTATGGATTTTATTTCTATGATAAAGAAGTGTCATGTCTATCAATTTCCTTCTATCGAGTCCTGGGGGTACTTGTTCTCAACAATTTAGCTATGTGCCTAGAGCCATGTCATGTTTTATGATACTCTCAGTTAGGCCATGATCCATAAAACTCATTCAACCATGTGACTAAGGAAATTTCAAAAATCGCATAAGTTCAGTAATCTCAGTGATTTCAGTATTCCTAATAAAATATCAGTAACTATAGTACTCTCAGTCAGTCCTCAGACATCAGTACCTTCCGTCAGTTAACGGAATTTAGTAAACTCAGTGTCACGCCCCAAATCCTATTAAGGCGGACTGGCACCCGTTGCCGGTAAGGCTCGGGAGAACCAACCTGTAGCAATACATGACCTATGAACATTATAAGTTACTTTTATACTAAACATGCCCTCAAAAGATAAATGGAACTAGCAAGCCAAAAGATGTTGTATGACTAGGCCGTTGGAGCCACACTGTCTGTGATACGATACATGACCATACTATACTTTACATAGTCTACAAAGCCTCTAGACAAGAAACATTATCTTATAAGGGTCGGGACAGGCCCCGCCTCATGATAAGATACTATACAATGCAAAAAGATATGATAAGACTCAAAGCCCCGAAGCAACCTGGAGCTCAGTGACTGCAGTTGATATCCTGTACTCTTACTGGGGAGGTTTATTAGCTTCTGCACCTGCAGCATGGAATGCAGGTTCCCCAACAGGGACGTCAGTACGAAATAATGTACTGAATATGTAAGGCAACATGTACCATATATGAGATAAAAGCTCAAATGAAACCATACACTGCTGTAAGGTAAAAGACCACCTTTATGAATATTGTGGAGTCATGCATCTTATAACAATTATGTTACTTTACTCTTATCACTTGTATAATCTGTGCACATCATGTAATACAAATGACCAGCTGATCAGTGGTAAATCTATATCAGGATCGACCCATGCTAGGCTTTCCTTTCACCCCTGGGATACCCCCTGTAATACTGGGATTGACCCATGCTAGGTGATTCTTTCACCCCTGGGATACCACCCAACAGAAGCAACTGTATACATATATCTTCTTATTACTTTTGATATGAATCTTTGGTGGTCGTAAAATTTGAGCTATAAGACTATAAGCATGACAAGTGACAAGTATGTGACCATATAACATCATATCACAATGAAAAGAGTGGGTTATACAATTAGTGAAACATGTAGGACATAAACAACGTATGAACTTTATTTTGCTAAAAAGAAGACTCATATGTCATGGTGTCCAATGTATGTATGCAGCAGTGACAAGGCTCGAATCTGGACACACAAATACATGTGAAAGAGTGGAGTGGTTATATCGAAGTTTGTAAAGATCTCTATGTGCCAATAAAGACTTTGGATTCCATGCCAAATAATAAGAGATCGAATAGCCTTACATACCTCGACATATCAACTTGTTTTTACCTCGAAATGACTTCTTTTCTTCCAACTATTTATCTACAATATCATGTTTTAAAGCTAGTATTAGCAGCTAATCAATGCATCTGGACAGCCCAATCTCACAAAACACAACACTTTGGCAACAAACGTATAACCATCGACTCAATGGTGTTATTCCGACTTTCTCAATTCTAACTGTCTTCAACCAGTACACATTATCCTATACATGATGTACACAGCCTATATCAGCTCTACAACATGCTGGCAACAGTCCATAACTACAACACAGAACCATTTTACAAAATGCTCAACTAAGAAGCACAACATCTCGTCGTCTCCCTACATTTCGTCGTTAACAATTCATACTTGTCCCAACTTTGAACCAGATGCTCCCAACATATATATACATCAAATAAACCTTAACACAGTCACAAAATAGCTCAAAACACAGGGGGGGAAACGTGAAACATCAGCCCCCTCATCAAAACAGTCCAATACCATTTTGGAAGCACATAAGATCATATAAGGATACTTGTTTCCAAAGAACTAGCAAAACAGTCCAGCAACCTTGGCAACCATATACACACTATAACATATTAATAACCTCAACTTTATATCATATCAAAGTCAAAAATCAGGGTAAGAATCGTTCCAAAGCCAAGAAAATCAAACAACAACTTTCAGGACACAAGCTGTCCAGAAATTCCTGCACAGTACACCAGCCAACTTATCTTGTTTTCCATGGAAAATTCATATCAAGTATATGGTTATTTTTACATACCTTAACTCCCAAGGTGTAAGTATAATTCAAGAACTCAAAAAGTAGCCTTTGGTTGCCTTCCAAGGTGAAGAAATGCCAAGAGAAACTTAGAGAGAAAAGCTGAAATTGTTTTGGTCTCCTACTAGTTAACCTAAGGAGCTCGGTTTTGGTCCCTTTTTAAAGGGGCCTTAGACCGACTTTCTCCTAATATTTGCAACTGATTAACTCAAGTTGGTCAATGACCAATTTTCCCCTTTCACTTGGGCCTTTTGGATCTCTAAATCAATGGGCTTTAGTGACCCATTTTCCTTAATCTTGCTTGCACTTTGTTTGGGCCCAATTTTCTTAGTAGTGAATGAATGTAGTTGGGCCTATTATATAAAAATCTTGGGTTGAACATCTTGGCCAAATATAATGCTAAACCATTGGCTTTAATAGCCTCCCTAACTTGGGCTTCGCTTGTCGCAAGACTTGGAAAGTTTCGGCGTTAAGCCTTGTCTTCGTTCCCCTTTCTTTTTACTAACGTCTAGACTTCAAGTGGGTTCACTTATGAATGAATTATTCTCCCTCATGTATATATATATATATTTTTAAGCCAACCACACAGGTGACTCACCTGCTAGCTTCCTAAGTTCCATAAGCACGTCAATGATTTTCTCCGTTTAAGGCCACAGTCTCTAAATAGACTTCCATATAGTGCCCCAATCTAACACTTGAACACTTGAAAAAAAAAGTTTTGGTAGTAATTAAATCAAGTCGTATGTCATTTTATGTGAACATTACTAGTACATGCAAAATGTGGGGTGTTACATCCTCCCCCCCTTAGGAACATTCGTCCCGAATGTTAACATAACTGTATAGTCTAGGCAGGTTTGAATTTCTGGTCACACAACTGTTAATAACATAACTAGTATTCAAACACATACCTATTAATGTTCCTCCTCTGTATCTTTTAGTCCCTCCTTGTCTTCAAATAGATGAGGGTATTTGGATATCATTACTTCCTCCGGTTCCCACGTTATTTCTTCTACTTGGTTGTTTCTCCAGAGTACCTTTACTGATGCAATTTCTTTGTTCCTTAACTTTTTAATTTGGCGATCTAGAATAGCAACCGGTACCTCTTCATAAGTAAGATCCTCTGTGACCTGTACATCTTCTATAGGAGTGATACGAGAGGGGTCACCTATGCATTTTCGAAGCATTGACACATGAAACACTGGATGAACCATTGAAAGTTCCTGGGGTAGCTCTAATTCATATGCAACTTGTCCGACCCTCTTAGTAATCTTATATGGCCCTATGTAACGTGGGCTTAGTTTCCCTTTCTTACCAAATCTCATAACTCCTTTCATTGGTGATACCTTTAAAAATACCCAATCTCCAATAGAGAATTCCAGCCCTCTTCTCCGCATATCTGCATATGATTTATGACGACTTTGGGCTGTTTTTAGCCGTTGTTGTATCACCTTAACTTTTTCCATGGCTTGTTGGACTAAATCTGGCCCGAGCAAGGTGGTTTCACCCACTTCGAACCAACCAATTGGTGACCTACATTTCCTCCCATACAAAGCTTCGTAAGGCGCCATTTTGATGCTCGAATGGTAGCTGTTATTATAGGCAAATTCAATAAGGGGCAAGTGTTCTACCCAGCTACCTTTAAAATCTAATGCACAGGTTCGCAACATATCCTCAAGTGTTTGAATAGTACGCTCTGCCTGGCCGTCTGTTTGGGGATGGAAGGCTGTACTCAAATTCACTTGCGTCCCTAAACTCCTTTGAAAGGACTTCCAAAATTTTGCCGTGAATTGAGCTCCTCGATCAGATATAATAGAGAGTGGGACCCCATGTAGCCTAACTATCTCTTTGAGGTATAATTTGGCATATTCTTCAGCTGTATAATCACTTCTAACTGGCAGGAAGTGCGCTGACTTCGTGAGTCTATCAACTATCACCCATATGGAGTCAAACTTATTAACTGAACGAGGCAAACCAGTTACAAAATCCATATTAGTCATATCCCACTTCCAAGTTGGAATCTCTATACATTGCATGTAACCACCTGGCTTTTGGTGCTCTACTTTGACTTGTTGACAAGTAGGACATTGAGCCACAAACTCTGCAAGGTCCTTTTTCATGCCTCCCCACCAAAACACTCCCTTTAGGTCATGATACATCTTAGTAGATCCTGGGTGGATGGAATATCTTGAATGATGGGCTTCTTCCATTATTCTCTTTCTGAGTCTGTTAACATCAGGAACACACAATCTATTTTGGCAATAAAGTACTCCATCTTGTGTAAGCCTAAACTCCTTCATTATACCTTGACTTACTTTCTCCTTAAGGCATTGTAGAATAGGATCATAATACTGTTTTTCTTTCACTTCCCTTATCAATGAAGAATCGGCAGCATTATGTACAATAATGTCCTTTCTTGGAGTTTCGAGTAGACGAACACCCAGATTGGCTAGTTGACGCAGATCCTTAGCCATGCCTTGCTTTACCCCTTTCTGATCACTGGTACCCATGAGTGTCTTACGACTTAGAGCATCAGCCACCACATTTGCTTTCCCTGGATGGTATAATATATCAATATCATAATCCTTTATTAACTCTAGCCACCTCCGCTGCCTCAAATTTAGATCTTTCTGCTTGAAAATATACTGTAAACTCTTATGATCTGTATATATGTCCACGTGCACCCCATACAAATAGTGGCGCCATATCTTTAAAGCAAATACAACCGCTGCTAGCTCAAGATCATGTGTTGGGTAGTTTTTCTCGTGTGGTCTCAATTGTCTCGAGGCATAAGCAATCACCTTACCATGTTGTGTTAGTACACACCCCAAACCAACTCCGGAAGCATCACAATACACTGCATATCCCTCTGAGCCTTCTGGAAGCACTAGCACAGGTGCTGAGGTTAGCCTGCTTTTCAACTCTTGAAAGCTCCTTTCACATGCATCATTCCATTGGAATTTGGTTTCCTTGTGAGTTAGCTTAGTAAGAGGTGCAGACATAGAAGAAAAACCTTCAACAAACCTTCTGTAATAACCTGCCAATCCAAGGAAGCTTCGAACTTCTGTAGGTGTCGTTGGCCTTGGCCAATCTTTCACAGCCTCTATCTTTTGTGAATCCACCCTTATTCCTTCATCCGATACAATATGGCCCAAAAATGCCACTGATTTTAACCAAAATTCACATTTGGAAAAACTTAGCATACAACCGGCGATCACGGAGAACTTGTAGTACTAGTCGTAAATGATTTGCGTGGTCCTTTTCTGACCTTGAATACACCAGAATATCATCTATAAATACTATCACAAACACATCCAGGAAAGGCTTGAATACCCTATTCATCAAATCCATAAACACTGCTGGTGCATTCGTTAGCCCAAACGACATAACAAGAAATTCAAAGTGACCATATCTGGTTCGGAAAGCTGTCTTAGGTATATCTTTTTCCTGCACTCTCACCTGATGATAACCTGATCTCAAATCGATCTTTGAAAAGTATTTAGCACCCTGTAACTGATCAAACAAGTCATCAATTCTGGGGAGGGGATATTTATTCTTAATTGTCACCCTATTCAGTTGTCGGTAGTCAATACACATCCTCAATGTGCCATCCTTTTTACGCACAAATAAAACCGGTGCACCCCAAGGGGACACACTAGGTCTTATAAAACCCTTTTCTAACAAGTCTTTCAGTTGCTCCTTTAATTCACGTAATTCTGCCGGGGCCATTCTATATGGAGGAATAGAGATAGGCTCGGTGCCTGGTAATAAGTCAATACCAAAATCTATTTCTCGTTCTGGAGGCAAACCAGGGAGTTCCTCAGGAAAGACATCAATAAATTCATTCACTATTGGAACAGACTGGATAGTTGGTGATTCTGCCTCCATGTCTCTCACTCTAACGAGATGACATATATATCCCTTTGATATCATTTTTCTGGCTTTAAAATAAGAGATAAACCTCCCTTTTGGTGCCCCAATATTGCCTTCCCATTCAAGGACTGCTTCATTTGGAAAGTGAAAGTACATCCTCTTGGTTCGGCAGTCAACGGTGGCATAGCAAGAAGCCAACCAATCCATACCCATTATAACATCAAATTCTACCATTTCTAACTCGATAAGATCAGCTAATGTATCTCGGTCGCAGACAGTCACTATGCAATCACAATAGACTCTTCTAACTATAATTGACTCCCCAGTTGGTGTAGACACCGCAAGTGGTTTATTCAATAATTTAGGTGTTCTACCAAGCTTCCCAGCAACTAACGGAGTAATATATGACAATGTAGAACCAGGGTCAATTAATGCATACACTTTATGTGAGAAGATGGACAATGTACCTATAACCACATCGGGTGAAGCTTCCAGGTTCTGTCGAGTCCCTAGAGCATATGTGCGATTTTGGGCCACGCTGGAACTAGCTGCCCCTCTAATACCTCTGCCGCGACCTATGGGAAATTGCTCACCTCTACCTGATGGAGGCACTGATGATGATGATACAACAGCTGATCTAGTAGGTTGTGCCATATCACCCCTGCGTCTTCTTGGGCAATCTTTTATTACATGCCCTGGCATACCACACCAATAACAAACATCTGTTCCCCTGCGACACGCACCTATATGATATCTCCCACATTGTCTGCAAGGCTGCCTAGGAGGCATTTGCTGGCTTCCCGAATATCCTGTTGTCCGTGTACCTTGGCCCTCACTTCTCTGCCCAAATTGATCATTTCTAGACCCTTGAAGTGGTGGTGGAGCACTAGCTGTAGAGTAAGAGGATGATGGCCTGGGTGGCCTATGAGAAAATCGTGGCCTAAACTCACCCTGGGGTGGTGTAAACTGTCCTGTAGATCTGGCCCTCTTGAATTGCCCCCTTTCTATTTCTTGTGCCCTCCTTCTTTGTCTCTGATCCTCCAGTTTCTGTGCAAAAGCTTGCATCCTCGCTATATCCATGTCTTTATTTAAAGAGGCAATGGTACAATCTCTAACCAAATATGAATCCAACCTATCGACATACCGATGGACTCTATCTGCCATAGTAGGAACAACATTAGGAGCGTACCTGGCCAGAGAATTAAATTTAAGACTATATTCCCTCACGCTCATATTCCCCTGATGGAGGTTCAGGAACTGATCTGCACGGGCCTCTCGGATCTCTAATGGCAAGTAATGATCAAGAAAGGCCATTTTGAACTCCTCCCAAGTAGTTGGAGATGTATCTATGCCTTTGGAATGCTTCCAGGCTTCGTACCACAGTATAGCCACACCCTTCAATCTATATATTGCCAACTCAGCAGCTTCCGAACCACTTACATGCATAACATCTAAGGTGCGTTGGATCTGATCAATAAAATCTTGTGGATCTTCATTTGGATCTGTCCCAGTGAATGATGGGGGGTCTAAGTTGAGGAAATCACGTATTCTCGTACTGGCTGCCCTACCTGCACCAACTGCACCTGCAACTGGGCCTTCTTGTCTTTGACCTTGGCCAGCAACTATACAAGTCAACAGTTGAACTGCATTTCTCAAATCCTGCACAGAAGCATCAACAGGTGGTCCTCGGGGGTTTTCACTACTTCCTGGTGCATCAACAGATGGAGGGGTTGGAGATGTCTGTGATAGAGACTCATCTAGAGCCTCACTCTGTCGTCTCGCCCGATTGGGTATACCAACTACCACTTCTACTTCCTTTCCTTTACCTTTACTCTTCCTTGTCTCTGGCATACTTACTGTACAAAATAATTCGGGGATTAGACATGGTACACTTATAATATTTGGCTCTATGGCACGATCTAAAGAATGAAAAGAAGTGATAACTCCTAAATGCCACGTAGCCTCTTGTTTATAAATGTGGTGCACAACACATCGATAAACATGATTCTACATAGACACGGCTTTGTAGACTCCCTAGGACAAACCGCTCTGATACCACTTCTGTCACGCCCCAAATCCTATTAAGGCGGACTGGCACCCGTTGCCGGTAAGGCTCGGGAGAACCAACCTGTAGCAATACATGACCTATGAACATTATAAGTTACTTTTATACTAAACATGCCCTCAAAAGATAAATGGAACTAGCAAGCCAAAAGATGTTGTATGACTAGGCCGTTGGAGCCACACTGTCTGTGATACGATACATGACCATACTATACTTTACATAGTCTACAAAGCCTCTAGACAAGAAACATTATCTTATAAGGGTCGGGACAGGCCCCGCCTCATGATAAGATACTATACAATGCAAAAAGATATGATAAGACTCAAAGCCCCGAAGCAACCTGGAGCTCAGTGACTGCAGTTGATATCCTGTACTCTTACTGGGGAGGTTTATTAGCTTCTGCACCTGCAGCATGGAATGCAGGTCCCCCAACAGGGACGTCAGTACGAAATAATGTACTGAATATGTAAGGCAACATGTACCATATATGAGATAAAAGCTCAAATGAAACCATACACTGCTGTAAGGTAAAAGACCACCTTTATGAATATTGTGGAGTCATGCATCTTATAACAATTATGTTACTTTACTCTTATCACTTGTATAATCTGTGCACATCATGTAATACAAATGACCAGCTGATCAGTGGTAAATCTATATCAGGATCGACCCATGCTAGGCTTTCCTTTCACCCCTGGGATACCCCCTGTAATACTGGGATTGACCCATGCTAGGTGATTCTTTCACCCCTGGGATACCACCCAACAGAAGCAACTGTATACATATATCTTCTTATTACTTTTGATATGAATCTTTGGTGGTCGTAAAATTTGAGCTATAAGACTATAAGCATGACAAGTGACAAGTATGTGACCATATAACATCATATCACAATGAAAAGAGTGGGTTATACAATTAGTGAAACATGTAGGACATAAACAACGTATGAACTTTATTTTGCTAAAAAGAAGACTCATATGTCATGGTGTCCAATGTATGTATGCAGCAGTGACAAGGCTCGAATCTGGACACACAAATACATGTGAAAGAGTGGAGTGGTTATATCGAAGTTTGTAAAGATCTCTATGTGCCAATAAAGACTTTGGATTCCATGCCAAATAATAAGAGATCGAATAGCCTTACATACCTCGACATATCAACTTGTTTTTACCTCGAAATGACTTCTTTTCTTCCAACTATTTATCTACAATATCATGTTTTAAAGCTAGTATTAGCAGCTAATCAATGCATCTGGACAGCCCAATCTCACAAAACACAACACTTTGGCAACAAACGTATAACCATCGACTCAATGGTGTTATTCCGACTTTCTCAATTCTAACTGTCTTCAACCAGTACACATTATCCTATACATGATGTACACAGCCTATATCAGCTCTACAACATGCTGGCAACAGTCCATAACTACAACACAGAACCATTTTACAAAATGCTCAACTAAGAAGCACAACATCTCGTCGTCTCCCTACATTTCGTCGTTAACAATTCATACTTGTCCCAACTTTGAACCAGATGCTCCCAACATATATATACATCAAATAAACCTTAAAACAGTCACAAAATAGCTCAAAACACAGGGGGGGAAACGTGAAACATCAGCCCCCTCATCAAAACAGTCCAATACCATTTTGGAAGCACATAAGATCATATAAGGATACTTGTTTCCAAAGAACTAGCAAAACAGTCCAGCAACCTTGGCAACCATATACACACTATAACATATTAATAACCTCAACTTTATATCATATCAAAGTCAAAAATCAGGGTAAGAATCGTTCCAAAGCCAAGAAAATCAAACAACAACTTTCAGGACACAAGCTGTCCAGAAATTCCTGCACAGTACACCAGCCAACTTATCTTGTTTTCCATGGAAAATTCATATCAAGTATATGGTTATTTTTACATACCTTAACTCCCAAGGTGTAAGTATAATTCAAGAACTCAAAAAGTAGCCTTTGGTTGCCTTCCAAGGTGAAGAAATGCCAAGAGAAACTTAGAGAGAAAAGCTGAAATTGTTTTGGTCTCCTACTAGTTAACCTAAGGAGCTCGGTTTTGGTCCCTTTTTAAAGGGGCCTTAGACCGACTTTCTCCTAATATTTGCAACTGATTAACTCAAGTTGGTCAATGACCAATTTTCCCCTTTCACTTGGGCCTTTTGGATCTCTAAATCAATGGGCTTTAGTGACCCATTTTCCTTAATCTTGCTTGCACTTTGTTTGGGCCCAATTTTCTTAGTAGTGAATGAATGTAGTTGGGCCTATTATATAAAAATCTTGGGTTGAACATCTTGGCCAAATATAATGCTAAACCATTGGCTTTAATAGCCTCCCTAACTTGGGCTTCGCTTGTCGCAAGACTTGGAAAGTTTCGGCGTTAAGCCTTGTCTTCGTTCCCCTTTCTTTTTACTAACGTCTAGACTTCAAGTGGGTTCACTTATGAATGAATTATTCTCCCTCATGTATATATATATATATTTTTAAGCCAACCACACAGGTGACTCACCTGCTAGCTTCCTAAGTTCCATAAGCACGTCAATGATTTTCTCCGTTTAAGGCCACAGTCTCTAAATAGACTTCCATATAGTGCCCCAATCTAACACTTGAACACTTGAAAAAAAAAGTTTTGGTAGTAATTAAATCAAGTCGTATGTCATTTTATGTGAACATTACTAGTACATGCAAAATGTGGGGTGTTACACTCAGTTTATTTCTACTAAACAATAACCACTAGTATCAGTTCAGCTAATCAGTTCAGTTAATCAGTTCAGCTCAATTAATCAGTTCAGTGTCTTTTAGATGGGAGTAGGATTCAACACCAAGTGAGCCTAGGGATGGGGACTTACCTGCTAGATAGGAATGAGATCTCTACAAGCAATCCTTAAGTTCCAGAAGTACGTAGCCAGCATAGGTACAAGATTTAACCCGTTAGATAGGACTGACATACTCAGGGATTACCCGTTAGCACATTTAAATGTATAGGACTGATCCCAAGATTCACCCGCTAGATTAGGACTGACTCCACAGTAGTTGTATTTACCAGTGGTGCAGTACTGACACCCACCAATCGGGGTTACAGGTTAGACCCCAGACTATCTAGAAAGGGGCATGTCGGTTAGATTAGTACATCTCACAGTTTCAGTTGCAAAATAAGGATTGTCAGATACAGTTAATTTAGCTCAGTAGTATAGATTTAGAACTGTTCGATATAGTCAATCCTTATCATTATAAATAGACTTTGGTATCACGTATTAGATAAGACTGATCTCAACTTTGATTAAACAGTATCAGCATAATCAGATTCAGAGATCACCCTCTATGTAGGACTGATCTTAGACTAAGTCAAATCATTTTTATTATCAGTATCATAAGATTCAGAGATCGCCGGCTAGATAGCACTGATCTCAGATTTAGTTACTTAGACATAATAAAGAACTCATCTAGTTCCATCACATTTAGGATTGTCAGATACTATCACTCTTGTTATCAATTATGATAATTATCAGAACTCATGTTATTAGTATTCAGCTTCAGGACTGTTAGATACGGTCAACCAGACTAGTTCTTCATAATTAGAACTATTAGACACAGTTATCATATATCATTAGCATAATATCAGTCCCTCAGAATTCAGTTATATAGTATCAGTCATCCTCACTCATCAGTAACTTAGAAGTCAATATCAGTATACTCAGTAGTCAGAACTCGATATTAGTCATATCACGATGCCATTTATAGTTACGTATGCCTTGATGTATTCTTACATTCACATTAGTCAGTCAATTAGTATTGCTCATGCATATGAACCTATTGCATTCAGCCTACCTTACTTTCATACAGTACATTCAAAGTACTGACGCATTTGCACTATGGTGTATTATACTATAGGTTTAGAAGCACGAGTTTCAGAGCATTTGTAGCATCCCAGTTCAGCAGTCACAGTCAGCTGTGTGTCCTCATCCTTCGAGGATATAATGCTTACATTACTATTTTAGCTTTTAGTCTATTTCAGTAGTTGGAGTTAGTTAGGGATATGTCCCATCGACTCGTTATTCAGACAACTTTGAAGGCTTTCAGACAGTTATCTCAATTGTTTTAGTATTGTTATACCCTATTTTCAGTTATGTATTGGTATTGAACCATATGGCCTTTCGGTTCATAATTCCATATTATACAGTATTTTATGCAGTATACAGGTACAAATATCAGTCATGGGTTAGCTTGTGGTCCTTTAGGGTCGTGAGCACCGTGTAGCATTCCGATTCAAAAAATCAAGGCACTACAAACTTTGTATCAGAGCCAGGTTCAATAGCATCCTAAGAAGTCAAAAAATCCGTATCTAAAAGAGTCTTATACATGCATGTGTTGTGCGCCACACTTATGTATAAGAGGCTATGAGATTTTTTAGGAACAATTTCCCTTCTTTCATGTTTCAGATTGTGCTATATAAAGGTTTCCTAAGAAACTCATGTAGATTCTTATCATGATTCACTCATGGCAACTCAACCTTAATTTTAAGGTATCAGAAATAGTGAAGCTCAAGTCCTACAAATAGGGCTTTCTCATACAGTCCCTACAGACAGTTATGGGATTTTCCACATGCTAAGATATTATCCCTCAGTTCCATTATGTTCCAAAGTTGTATGGATATCATTCATAATCATGAGAACTCATTCTCGAACCTAGATTTAGATATTCCACCAGATACCTTCTTAGAATCCTATGATAGCATATGACTAGAATTAGAAGCATAAACCCAGTTGTTTAGCAGTAATGGAATTAGTATAATGTTATCCAGATTGACCAAATTATATATTCATTGGGAGAAGTGTGCCAGAAAGAATCAGTACGCTTGAACAGTGTGAGTTAGAAATTTAAGTTTATTAACTTGAAATTAAGCATTGGGGTGTGAATGTATTTAGTAAGGCAAGCATGTGTCAATCAGAGTGTAAGTATGCTATGATGATTGCAGTTCAGTTCAGAGATTAGTTTAGTGTTCATAGACTTATGATGATGGCTTAAACCCAAGGGGGAGATGGTAGATCAAGTACCCAAGTCAGGATCTCATATTTCAGTAGTAGTGCCAGTATGTACAAAAAAGCAGTTAGGGAAGATAATTCCCAACCTATCCTTATCTCAGTGTAAAGTTTCGAACTCCAGATAGCATGATGCCTATGCATGCTTCATGTCTCAGTTCCATGAACACAACTTATATTCACGTTTTCCATAGAATCATGTAAGATTCCATTTCCCAGCATAAGGGGTTTAGTTCTATTCCCCCCAGTAATACAAATCATGTCCCACGAATGCAGAAAGCTCACAGCTCAGGTTGTGCAGCTCATGACTCATGTACATATGTCACGTTTTACATATTTTTCAGCTCACATGACTTATGTTATACTCTTATTGATAAGTTATTTTTTGGATATGTCATGTATATCCTCAGTTCAAACCTTTTGGGTACATCCATATTATTGATATCCTATTCCTCAGGACTCAGTCATATGTCAAGCTCATCTAGTTCCATTCATGTTTCAAGTCCTATTGATTTAACCTCTTCAGTGAGCTCTCTTTGTGATAACAGTATAGTGATGAGCAATTTCTTAGATAAGTGAGAGAGTAACTGATACATGTTAAGAGAAGAGTGTTGTATGCATATTTTACATGAGGGTGTAGTTATGAAGATAGTCTTGAATATCACGGTACTATGCAAATAAATGACTAGCAAGAGATTGTACTTAGAAATTAGGAAAATTTTAGAGTGTGAGTGTACATTCAGATCCTTGACTTATAAGAGCCTTCATTATGTAACTATCATTACTCTGTTGCCATCTCAGTTACAGTCTTAGTTATAATGTATAATTCAATTCAGTAATCAACTCAGTACATATGTCATACCTCGATTTTAGATCTCATATAATCAGTCGTGATTCAGTTCCCAGGTGCCTTGTGCATCACCTCAGCTTTCCTCAATAGCTTAGCCATTTCAGTATTCTGTAAGGGACCTAGTGTCCCTAGGGGAAGATACATTATGATTCCCTAAATTTTTATAACATAAGCATTCAATTCTCTCTTTGGGTAATGAATCCAGTATGGAGTAGGGGATACTCATAAGTTTACCCTTAAGCTCCAACCTCAGTTGCACGCCATGTATTACAGACTCAGTTCTGTTCATGTATCACATTCCAGACTCAGTTATGTTCTCATATTTCCACTCATGCATATTGAGTAATTAGTCTTAGACTCATCATTATTTTTAGTTGAAGTTAACAGTCTTCCTTGAAGTTACTCATTCTCATGTTTAGATTTCAGTAACAAATTTTGTATTCAGTTCTATGCTCAATTTTTAGTTCAAACTTTGTATCTTTAGTATTACATGTTCAGTCGCATGTTCATGAGTCAGTTTAGTTATGTATTCACGCATCATGCATTCAGATAGGCATTCATGAATCAGTTGACTCAGTCATGGATGTATGAATTAGTTACTCATGCATCAGATATGCATGTTTAGTATGATGTATTTAACTTATCAGTTATGTCAATCCCAAAACAATGTTTTAGTAGTGTATGTGTTGTATCTACTTCAGTTGATCATTTCTTCCATCTCGGTCATTCTCATTCGAGGACGAATGTTCCCAAGGGGAGATATTGTAATACCCCAAAAAATCAAAATCAATATTAGTTCCATGTTTCAAGCTCATGCATAGTACATCAAGGTTCTTTTATAGTTTTATGAGCAAGTTATATGTATATTAAATATTCAAATAACTCCCAGCTATTAGACGAATCAAAACATTCCTTACCAATTGAATTCTTGGGAAGGATACTGCTATAGTCAAATTCAAATGAGAATATCTATTGTTATACTATGAATTATTGATCTCATCACCTATCAACAGATGGATAGTTAAATTATCTTTCCAACGATACCTATTTCACCCAAATCCAATGTCGGAGCAAAAAGTTATACCCATTTTACTCTGGCATGTCCGCCTAGCAAATGAGTGACGACATGAGCTAATGACTTATCACAAGTCTGATAGCTTATTAGACCATGTCGTCAAGCTTAGATATAAAACGAAAAATTCTAGCTCCTAGGTGTCGACCTGGGCTGATGAGCTATCACAGATCTGACGGCCTATTATCCTTGGTCATCAGCTGATAATTTCAGCAACAGGGAGGTGATTTTGTGAGGGTATTTTGGTCTTTTTCCCTCACTCTAAACACGATATTAAATCCCTGAGAAGGCTATTATCCCATTATTTTCTCATTCTTCTCAAGAACAATATCACTCTCTCCCAAAGGGGTTAAACCCTAGTCAAGAAAAATCAAGAACATGACTACGCATATCTTCAAGAACATTAAAGAAGCACTAGATCTCTTTCAAGATTCAAGCCGATTTCACCGCTAGTTTTCATGAATCTTCAATCTAAGGTATGCGTAGTGGTCATCCTTGGATCCCTTTCAACCGTGGAGTCCAAGAATTAAGTTTTAAATAAAAAATTATTATTATCTTGTTGTGGTATAATTATGTCCATGTTAATGGTTGTTATTTGGGTTTCAAGGTAATATCTTAATGTATTTTCACGAAGCATCTGAGCATGTTAGATGAAATCCATATCTTTGGGTGACTTATATTATTAAATTGATAAGTATACCTATGCCTAGAGTTATGCATGTAAGGTGTTCGATAAATGTCTAGAATGATAAAATCCATGTTTTCATGACTCAATAGTGCTTACTTTTTAAGTCCATTCTATATCCCTTATGATTCAACATGAATTTCATGCTATTGTTGCGTATTGATTGTTGTGATGTGGAATGCCCATGACCTTAAAGATATGCAAGTATTTATATGTTATATGCATTTTCTTCCATGTATAAGATGTTAAGGATCATGTGTAGTATGAAATCCCCTATTTATGGTATTATGAATTGTGGATTTTATTCCTATGATCAAAAAGTCTCATATGTGTCAGTTTCCTTCTATCGAGTCCTGGGGGTATTTATACCTAATAATTTAGTTGTGTTCCTAGAGCCATGTCATATTTCACAATACTCTCAGTCAAGCCATGATCCATAGAACTCCGCAAACCATGTGATTAAGAAAATATCAGAAATCATAGTAGTTTAGTAATCTTAGTGATTTTAGTATTCCAATTAAAATCTCTGTAACTACAGTACTCTCAGTCAGTTCACAGAACTCAGTACCTTCCGTTAGTCAACGGAACTCAGTAAAATCAGTTTAGCTCTACTAAATAATACCACTAGTATCAGTTCAAACTAATCAATTTAGTTCAGCTAATCAGTTAAGTTTAATTAATTAGTTCAGCTCAATTAATTAGTTTAGTGTATTTCAGATAGGAGTTGGATTCAGCATCAAATGACCCTAGGGATGTGGACTTACCCACTAGATAGGATGAGATCCCTAAAAGCAATCCTTAAGTTCCAAAAATATATGGCCAGTGTAGGTACAAGATGTCACCTATTAGATAGGACTGACATACTCAGGGATCAGCCGTTAGCACATTTAAATATATAGAACTGATCCCAAGAGTCACCCGTTAGGTTAGGACTGACTCCACAATAGTTGTCTTTACCAGTGGCATGGTACTGATGCCCTTCCAACTGGAGTTACAGGTTTGACCCCAGACTAGTTTAAAAGGGGCATGTCCATTAGATGAATACATCCCTTAGTTTCAGTTACAGAATCAATACTGTCAGATACAATCAATTTAGTTCAGCAGTAGAGATTTAGGACTATCCAATATAGTCAATCCTTATCAATATAAATAGACTTTGGGATCACCCATTAGATAGGACTTATCTTAACTATGGTCAATCAGTATCAACATAATTTGATTGAGAGATCACCCACTAGGTAGGACTGGTCTTAGACATGTCAAATCATCTTTATTATCAGTATCATCAGATTCAGAGATCACCTGCTAGATAGAACTGATCTCTGATTTTGTTACTCAGATATAGTATGGAACTCACCTAGTTCCATCAGATTCTAGACTTTAAGATATAGTCACTCATGTTATCAATATCTCACTTATCAAAACTCATGTGATCAGTATTTTGATACAAAACAATCAGATACAGTCAACAAGACCAGGTTTTATAATCCAAACTGTTAGACACAGTTATTCATGTATCAATAGCATAGTATTAGTCCCTCTATATAATATCAATCTTTCTTACTCATCTATGACTTAGAAGCTAATATCAGTAAGCTCAGTAATTAGAATGTAGTATTCAATCCTATCATGATGTCAGTTATAGTTATATATACATGCATGTATTCTCACGTTCATGTTAGTCAGCATATTAGTATTGTTCATTCATATGAACCAATTGCATTTAGCCTACCTCACTTGCATACAAGTACATTCAAAGTAGTGATGCATTTGCACTATAGTGTCTTATACTATAGGTTTAGAAGCATGAGCTCCAAAGCATCAGTAGCATCCCAGTTCAGTAGTCAGAGTCAGTTGTGAGTCCTCATCCTTCGTGGACATGATGATTACATTACTATTTTAGTTTGCAATCTATTTCACTTGTTGGAGTTTGTTAGGGACATGTCCCATCAACTGCTTATTCAGACAAGTTTAGAGTCTTTCAGACTATAGTATGTTTAGACAGTTATCTCAGTTAGTTTGGTATTGTTATACCCTATTTTCAGTTATGTATTAGTATTAACCTTACGGTCGTTCCATTCATGCTTCCATATTATATAGTATTTTTTTCAGTATGCAGGTACAAATATCAGTCATGGTTTAGCTTGTGGTCCTTTGAGATCATGAGCACTGTGTAGCAATCCGGTTCAAAAAATTGGGGTGTTATAGTAGCATGCCACACTCATAAAGAAGAGGCTTAGGGCATTTAAGAATGTTTAACTTTTTTGGTATTCTATTTTCAAGCTTAGAGTCTGATACTAGACAAATGTCCATCTTATCTTTTGATGACATCTTTAGAGGCCAACACATAGAGGCTCAATACTTTTTCACCTTGAGGATATGAGAACATGAATGGATGACCCGTTTTGAGAATACCATTAAACAAATCCGTGTGTGGAAGATTCCGTGGGGGCTTACATTTGATGCTAATTTGAGACTACAAGTTTTGAAGTATGACCCCGTGGTTTTGAAGCATTGAATAAGCACCCTTCATTAAGGTTATTTTGGGGTTTGCACATGTTAAATAAACAACCCATGACCTTCCCTTTCATTAAGGGTATTTTGGTCTATTTTACTATGTAATAAGCTAGGCTATATAGTCTCGTATTAAGTCTTTTCTCTTTAGTTTTTGAAGGATGAATGTATGAAAAACTTGAAAATCCTCTCCGTTGAGAGTAGAACACCTTAGTGTAGTCTTAGTTAGAGCTTGGAAAACTCTTCCTTAGTATACGGCTTGGAAAAGTCAATATTGAGCTTTGCTTGGAAACAGTGGATCTTGAGGTGAGTTGATTTCCTTGGCGGTCACCATGACAGTGTGGTTTTGATTATTACATTCATTAGGGTTAGTGTTGAAATACACTTGGTTCTTTATATTGTAATAATCTTGGTCTCACTATCTATCCTTTCATTATTTTGCAAATCTGTGTGTTTTTATGTTTGTCATCTTGTATCCCTTTGTGTTGCTTGTTCTTCGCACATTAAGTGCACTGTTTTGGCATCTTAGTGGGCTGTTTTTATATGATTTCATATCATATACATCATTTATTTCGTTCCCACGTGATCAATCTTGGGTTTGTTCACTCAAAAATAAAAAAATATTTGTTGAAAAGCTGAAAAACTCAAAAATAGTAATCTGTCCACGTTTTTCTGTTTAGGCAACAATTTGAAGCCTAGTTTTCTTGTCATTTTTTTGTGTTTTATGTGTTCTAGTGTTAGATCTTTGTTTCCTAACATTAGAAGAGGTTTCCAAGGTTGAAAATCTACAAAAGAATTTATTCTACTGGTTCGGTGTCTTGGCCAAAGTATTGTTGTTGTTTGTCCGAATTTGAGTCTAGATATAGGTGTTGTTTTTATTGTCTTTGTTGTTTATTATGTTGGTTTTATTTCTCTCTAACACTACTTGAGTCTAACCCAAGTTCTTGAGCAAAAAAAATTGCAAGTTGTTGTGGTAAGAGTGGACGGTTTTGTTGTTGTTCTAGTTGAAGTTCTTGTGTTGTGTTGAAGAAGTCTTGTAAAGGGTTTTTGTTTGATACAAATTCAAAGGGAAGTGAGAGTGGTCTCTTTTTAGTCTTGAAACAACTTTCAAGACATTACCAAAGAGGAAAAAGAACAAAAGACCTCCCAAAAGTCTTTATACCAAAAGGGAGAAAGTTTATTTTTCAAGACAAGCCAAAAGGGAAAAGGGGGACATGACCTCTAAAAGGTTTTCTTGCTATAAAGGTGAAAGTTGGTCAAGTTTTGCATTTTGAATAAAAGGACTTAAATTCTTGTTTGTTAACCTACCAAAACTTAAATTCCCCCCATCTTTGTGAAATTTGAACAACCAAAATTGTGGAACAAAATGTTTCAACTTCGACAATATTTTTTTGTCTATCGACCAATAGTCGAGTGCCACATCATCAATAGTTCAAGAACGTTGGAATTCCTAATTTCACTTTTTTGATTCTATTGGTTTCCATTTTGTTAGTTCTCATACTAATTAGCAAACTAGTAAATACCTACTAGATTGTAGATTAGTTTTTGAGTATGTATTCTTTCGTGTTAAGCATTGTATTTTGTGCTTTTCTCATTTATAAGTCGTAGTATTTTCTTTGTTTCAAGTTTGTAAGTAAACATTTTTTTTTGTGTCTTGAGTTGATCAAACAAGAATCCATTCCGACCGCCAAGTAGAATTGACATCCTATTGACTACCGGAGTTTAAGCAACTTTCAATATTCGCCACTCCAATTGTGAGAATCATAAAGGTGGGTGTATACGAGTGTTGGTGAAGAGATTTTCCTACTAATCTTTTTTGTTCACTGTGTAGTTACAAAGGTGATATATGGGGAACATGTCTTAGATAGCCGGGGATTATTGTGACTACAATATGGGAGACTATGATTGTAGTTAGGGGTTTTATGTCTATGAAGTTGAGAGAGACTGCGGAGGCTATGAAAATAGCCATGATAAAAACTTGGAGAGTTGAGAGTTATGGTTTTGAAGGAGAAAATGAGGTGAATGAAGTTCCTAGTGCTTATGGTGGACTTGGATTTGATGTAGCACCTCGTGATGGATCTTATGATGACATTGAGGCATGTGAGGATTCTTGTACTTCTCACTCCGAACCTAGATTTGATGTTCGGTATAGCCCTTTCGTTCGCAAAGCTTATGAGAGCTTTGATGAAAGTTCACTTGAGGAGTATGAAGATTGATATTCTCGACCTTGTAGTACTTCTTAACAAGGTCGATATAGTGTGAATGGTTATACTAGCTCTAGTGGAGGTTGTCCAACGAGAAAAAGAGGGTATGCATCACTAAAATTAAGGGGTACTCGTGTTCTTTACAATGTTGATTGAGAAGGAGTATACACTTTGGAAAGGTGACCATTTGTGGGATATCGGGCTGCCTTGTTGGGTTAAATAATAGGTACTATAGTAACTATATCGTTCCATCCATGGTTGACTATTTGGGGTTGTTTCACGAGCCTTTACTTGTTCAATATTTCTTGGACGGGTTTAAGGTTGCCAAAAGGGTCAAAGTTGTCTTATCCCAATTTTAATACCATGAGGAGGTATGGTACGATATTCTTCCATTGACATACGGTCATGTATGCTTAGGTGCTAATTGGTTTGCACAACAAAGAGTTCCAAATGTGCAAAATTGACCTAATATTGTAAGAGACTGGTAGGGAAATCACCTCGTGACATACATGCTTCCCAAGCCGTAAAGAGAAGTAAATACTTACTCCAATCCAAATGCTTATGAGATACAAATGATTAGGAGTAGTAAAGGTGAGAAAGGTGGTAATCCAATAGTGGAAAAAGGAGAGATTGTCTGGAGTGAAGTGAGGGGATTGCCACCAAACTGAGCTAACATTCTTTGTCCTTCTATTTCTAAGGACATTTATGTAGGTACCGACATGGCAAGTGAAGGAGCACAATGCCGAAGTGAAGTTGCTACCCAAGCTTTTAAAGGACCTTCACAACACAGCAAAGGAGAGTCAACTCAAGAACTTTAAGGTAAAATAGCTAATTCTTACACTTTTATGCATGTGACTGATGATTCTATGGCTAGTAGTCCAGTGAATGTGAGTAGTAGCTTACTTACTTATGAGTCTAATAATTCTTTGCCTTTTTTTGATGTTGCACATATTGTGAGTTTGGATACACTAGTTGATCCTATTGATTACCAAATTGACTCTTCTTGTAAGATCAATTTATGCCCACCTAGTGTTGAATCCTATATGTTGAGCGGAAATACATCATCTTGTGCAATTGGTGTTGATCAACATATTTGTAATAATTGTTCATCACTTGAGTATGTGTGTGATGTGATTAATCAAACTCAAGTGAGTGAAGTATTTAAAAAAGTTGGTCAACAAAAGGGGAGTTAACCCGGGAGCTATTGTTGGGATAATCTTGTGCTTGAAACCGCTTTGAAACTTGATATTGATCTCTTAGAGAGTGAGGAACTTGCTTGTTCCAAATCTTCCCTTGGGTTGGATCATGCACTCGTTAGGTATAATGTCTTGTTTGAAAATGATATAAACACTCCTAATGAGCCTAGTAGTGAAAAAAATGCTATAGCTTACCTTGGAGGCTATAGCCTATATGTTAACCCACTACGGTGGAACAACATTCCTCCTAAAGATGGAAATCTCTTCTTGGAAGATGAGAGTACTCTTAAGGGTAAGGATTGTATAGTCTTAGAAGTTACTCCTTCTACTTTGTGTGACTTTATTGTTGAGACAACTGATGGTGATGATTGGGAAACTAGTAGTGAGTAAACACATGAGGGCACCTTAGTAGAAGCCAACTTGAGAGATACTTTTCTCAACTTTCTATTTCTTTTTTATGATATGTATGCTATTGTAGAGAGTATGTCATTTTGTTTGAGTGGAGACCACGGGAAAGAATGTGTTGTCTAGACCCGTGTCTATCGCCACTCTTCCCGTTTAACCCCGGTGCTAAATATGGAAATGGTTATGTTGGTGCACCTAACTTGTTGCTTGGTCTATAGGACAAGCAAAGAGTCACTCTTGGTGAATCCCATAACCAAATCCTTCATACATATTTCATTGCGTTTTAAATATTTCAGTCAAAGGATCCTTGGTTATATGTCCAACCTCAGCATGTTGAGATGATTTGTTGTGCTAACCATACCCCTCATGCCATGAGGAGTTTGTATTTGTTTGTCCTCTCTTCAGTTTTACAAAGTTTAGATTCGAGGTTTAATCCTTTTCAAGAAGGGGAGGATGATACAGGACAAATGGCCATCTTATCTTTTGATTACATCTTTAGAGGCCAACACATAGAGGCTCAATACTTTTTCACCTTGAGGATATGAGAACATGAATGGAGAACCCGTTTTAAGAATACCATTAAACAAATCCGTGTGTGGAAGATTCCGTGGGGGCTTACATTTGATGCCAATTAAAGACTACAAGTTTTGAAGTGTGACCCCATGGTTTTGGAGCATTGAAGAAGCACCCTTCATTAAGGGTATTTTGGGGTTTGCGCATGTTAAAGAAACAACCCATGACCTTCCCTTTTATTAAGGGTATTTTGATCCATTATACTATGTAATAAGTTAGGCTATATAATATCTTATTAGGTATTTTCTCTTTAGTGTTTGAAGGATGAAAGTATGAAACACTTGAAAATCCTCTCTCTTGAGAGTAGACCACCTTAGTGTAGTCTTAGTTAGGGCTAGGAAAAGCCATCCTTAGTATAGGGCTTGGAAAAGCCAATATTGAGCTTTGCTTGAAATGGTGGATCTTGAGGTAAGTTGATTTACTTGGCGGTCACCATAAGAGTGTGGTTTTGATTATTACATTCATTAGGGTTAGTGTTAAAATACACTTGGTTCTTAATCTTGTTATAATCTTGGTCTCACTATCTATCCTTTCATTATTTTACAAATCCATGTGTTTTTGTGTTTGTCATCTTTTATCCCTTTGTGTTTCTTGTTCTTCTCACGTTAAGTGAACTATTTTGGCATCTTGGTGGGCTGTTTTTGTATCAGGGTCTCAGTCTTGGATTCTTCTCTAATCCTTATTTGTTCATCTTTTATATCATGCCTTGTAGATTTGTAATATAAGGAAATTCTTCTATCCCATACTGGGGTAATGCTAAATGAGTGCATCCTACTTTTGGGTTCATCTTCGATCTTATGGTCCTATCCCTAATAATTTCTGAGTTCCACCAGTTGCTGCGATTCCTCCTTAAGGCGAGGCTACC